>JAPVLO010001240.1:0-331824 GCA_027257055.1 Cephalopachus bancanus | reverse complement strand
GTTTTTATAAGTTTTTCTTTACTACCTACTTTGTGTAAGTGCATTACTGTGTGTGGGGTTTGGTCTTCTCATGAGATGTCTTACAGGTGATCTCTCAGTCTCTTGTGCTTGAATGGTCACATCTCTGGCAAGATGAGAAAAGTTTTCTTGGATGTTCTCTTTGAATGTTTGTTTCAAAGGTGTTCTCCATTTCCTTTCTGCTTCAGGCATACCAGTCAGTAGTAGATTTGGCTTCTAGATATAACTGCCCAACTCTCAGAGGATTTGCTCCTAGTTTTTGAATTTGTATTCTATGTTTTTAACAGATTAGGTAAATTGCATGATTTTATCTTCAACCTTTGAGATTCTTCCCTCTGTGGTTAATTCTGATTCCTATGCTCATTAGTTTATTTCATGAATGGTGTTTTTTATTTCATTTCAGAATATGCTTTGAGATTGTCCAACTCTGTTACAATTTCAGTGAGTTTTGCTGTCTGTTTCTCTTGTTCCTATTCATGTTGTCCATCCAATCTCTGATCTCTATAACTGTCTTCAGAGGCCAGCCATTCTGGGAGTGTTCAATTATTTGTACTTATCTGTTTATTTTTCCTCATTTGTAATGAATTTCTTTCCTTCCCTTTAATTCTGATGCTCGTGAAAGATAGAGAAGCATTCATTTCTGCTATTTGCTCCAACCACAATTCTTTCCTGAACAGAGTCTCCAAATTTGAAACAGGACTGGGAGTGGAGAGTTGTGCGGTCTTTGTACAATTTTGAGAGCTGTACAAAGGGGAAGAGTGGGAGCTAGTCTTCGGAAAATATTTATGGGTCACAATGTTCACTACATAGGGAATGGGTGACTTGAGACTCACACCCTGTCACCACACAATATGTCCATGCAATGAGTGCATATGTATACCCTAGAGCTATGATAAAGTAAATGAAAAGAAAAGGGGAAAGAAAAACAAAATTTTTTTCTGAAAGCTGGAATTTCTTAAGTCCTCACTTAGCTCAGTGAGAGGGATAGGAGCCATCTTTTGTGGCATGTTCTGTAATTGTAGGTTTTCTTTCTGCTGCTAAACATGTGGGGTTAAATTCTCAGTCCACTGTTGCAAGAGATTAATGGCTGATACAGGAAAATGAAAGGCAAATTTACTCAGCATCTCCTGGAGTCATTGTACCCCCTTCCTCTCCCAGTGCGATCTTAGATTTTAGAACACCTATTTTGAGGTGGGGATGTAGGATGTCCAGCTCCCACACCTGACTTCTTGTTATCAATATGATCAAGGAGCATCTCTCTGATTGTGCAGAGTTTCACCCCTCCAAGTTTGTTCAGAGTGCCTTCTTTAATCAGTGACTGGATCACCACTTCCTGACTGTCCTATGAAAGAGGTGCCAAACTGTCTCTCAATCAGGTGCCAACAATGGGCATATTGGTTAGATTCACAATGCAGAAAAGCCCTCTCCACAGAATAAATGAACAAATGAGTAAAAAGATAAATGAATTTATTAACATTTTCAAGACCGTTATATTCTAACCAATTTAAAATTCGCAGCATTTATGACTATTTAATTTCCCACATAGTTAAGCATATGTCAATATTGGTAAATTTCTAATTTAAAAAAGACAAGTTAGCATAACACAACTTGCAAGTGTAAATTTTTGCATGTTCAAAGTTGAATTAAAACTATAAAATATTCTTTAGATTTTGTGGGGAAAATCCAATACATGCATTGGGGCCAAAAATTGCAAATGGTACAAGTGTCTATAGACATGACAAGACACAAAAAACCCCTAAATTTATCAGAAACTGCAAAAGCTATATAAATCGTGCACTTTCCATTTTCTAAAAGACAGAAACAAGGGATAAGAACAGCTCAATTATAGTTGACACAAGAAAATGCTGACCTAGGAATAACAGAGTTTCTAGAAAATGTGGGAACTGACAAAGTGTAGGTCTTTGGATGAAAATGAGTCCAACATAAGGTAAAAGAATGCCTCCACAAGTATGTAGTATACTGGAATGGAAATTTTGAATGCAAGGAATATTTGGAACACTAAACAATTATAGCTGTTTATACTAACAAATCTACCAGTATCTAGTAGAACTACAGGTACCATGCAGGGGTTTAAAGACTCCAGTCATTAATAAAACAAACAAAGACTCCAGAAAAGGTATGGAAAGATCTCAGGTGTAGAAGCTCTAAACATGTAAAAACAAGTCAAGTCCCAGTCATCCTGATGGGCCCAAAATGTAAGGAATGGTTTCTGAGACAAGACATCACCCTTACTATAAAAACTCAGGCTATAGGTCATGGTGAAACTTCATACTAACTTACAGAATGTTGGACCAAAGATAATTACATTCTACATTTTAGAGTTTAAGATGATGATGACACTATAAAATAAAGTAACTGAAACTGTGGAAAGAAAATAATTTTAGTGTTGGGGACATAAATAGGTCAAACTATAATACACATTTGACTTAAGTTCATCTTGTGGGCTCCTGGCATCTTGTATCACACACTACCTACTCACTGGCACTAGAAAAGTACTTAAATTTATCTAGGCAAATAATTAGAACTTCCCCAAACTATATAGGTCTTGCACTAAATGTATTTTGTCCTGTCCTGCAAGATGTTAACTCACCAGAGGTCAGTCACTTGAGTGCTGTTATAGCTATCCTACCAACTTATTCCAACCGATCTTGCTGGCTCCTTGGGAATCTGCCCTGCCTATTGGTTATCTCATAGCTTTCAACTGCCTTCTTTGTTACATCATTCTTCCACCAAACCCACTGCCACCTGTTTGAATCTTGGGGTTATCATGGAGTTGTCTGTAAATGTATTTAGATTATCACAGTGACCCATGACTTTCATACTGGACACATACTCTCTTTGGCTTCAGCCATAAACACAATCTCCTCATCCCTTATACCTACAATTAATGTTTCCTCTTCTCTAACCATACTAGGTAAGGAAGGAAACTTTTAAAAGGTTTTCATTAGATTTATTTCCCCCTAGATTCAATAGAGGAGGCAAAAGAGCTTTAAATAATATAAGTATTGAACTAACAATCTGGAGCCCTAATTTCATTTTTGGCATTGACATTCACTAAATGTGTGACTTTGGATAAATCACTTACAATACTTTGTGAGATAAAATTGTTTTCCTCAATTATAACATTTACATAATAGACTGATTATTTCCTCTGGTTCCTCTCTCCTACCTTGAGTCTTAAAAGGCATACATATAGAAAGTGAAATTAGAGACTTTATGTGGTTGCTTGTATCAACAGAAACAGAAAAAAACCCCTAAGTTTTATAGATAACTAACAACATGCATCAATATGTTTCATCAGTTATAGTCCCCTTCCACTAATATTTCATGTAACATATGAATACTACCTTTGGACCATCACTATTTTAAATTTTAGTGATGGTCCAAAGGTAATATTCATATGTTTTGGAGCTTTATATTTAAACGAGGTATAAAATGAAAAACAGAGAGAGGGAATAGTATGTAAGACAGCTGATATTCAGGGGTAAGGAAGTTTGGGACTGTCTCATTAATCTCCAGTCAACAGAAATGAAGATGAGGGAGAAAAAAATTAAATGAGGGAAGAGGGAATATAATAATACAAAAGATGGAAGTGTTTTCAAGAAAAAGAGAGGGAGTTTGGGTTGGAATGATGAAGAGAACCAAGGATGTTAAACTAAAGCAGAAACAGCACAGAGTGGAAATCTAATTAGAGCAGGGCAAAATGAAATTGGTTTTAGCATATGCTTAGATTAATGGACAAGAAAACAACTAATAATAAAATAGAGTATCTTTAGGAGACGAAGGTATAAGAAAACACATTCAATTGTTCAGCTTTTTTCTATTCCCTCTTGGAACACAAATGACATTTGCCAGTTTTTGGTTTTTTTAATAAAAAGCACTTCCTTGATTTGTATGTCATCCTTGAGCAAAGGCTACACTAATCTTCTCTGTATTGTCCCAAATTTGGCATATGTCCTGTGAAAATTTCCATGGCACTTGACAGATTTAAATATACATGTTTTAGGAATGATATCTTCTCTAAAAATAAAACTAATAAAAGTGGTTATATGGGGGCTGAAAAAACCTGAATTTGCAGTGTTCTCTTTCTTCCAATTTTTAAACTATATGAATGTTTCACCTATTACCATAAAATTAAGTTTTTGTTTTTAAGTCTCTTAACTAGCAAAGGAAAAAGTTCCTTTTGTGATCAACAGGTTTCAGGTAAAGGTTGTTTTTCATTTTTGTAATTATTTTCTTCCTAAAACAGAGTGCACAGACTAACAATAAACTGCTTTCAGACTGAGAATAAAAAGAGAGTCTTATCTAAGAATAAAAAGTCATCCTTAATTCCACATGTAGCTAAAACAATATTCTGAATTTCTTTGGGTGTGTCCTACATTACAAATTGTTTATTAATTGAAGTCTAGCCCTGATGGTTGCTTTTAGACTTTGGGAGTGACATTATTCTGATTGTTAAAAATGATTATAATCTAGGTTTTGAGGATACATACAAAAACCTCTGTGATATCGTCTAAGTGTTCTTTTTTGCTTATGTGACTGTATTAACTTAAATAACAATTTTTACTAGGATTAATATTTGTCAATTGCTAGGTAATATTCACATAAATATGACTGAGCACAGTAGCAAATCCCTATACTTACTGTTTTGCTCTCTGCTTTCTGTCGGTTTTTACGGAAATATTCATCTACGCATATTATGGCTACCTATGCATTCTCAGTTACTGTATTTTGCTGCTTGCTGCATCCATTTTTAGAATGTAGTTTCTCTGATTATACGTACTGGTTAGAAATTCAATCCAAATTAATTTCTGATGTGATTTGTTTCTGTGTTCAAATATTCACTAAAATATAAAGGCCCAAACTTTATCTGTACAATGACCATTTGTATACCTAACCCTGAATTGTACCCCACATATTTAAAATAAAAAATAAAACAAAAAAATGAAGACATTCTTGCCTGACATGGTGGCTCATGTCTGTAACCCCAGCACTTTGGGAGGTGGAAGCAAGAGGATTGCCTGAGCCCAGGAGCTTGAGACCAGCCTGGACAAGTTGCCAAGACCCTGTCTCTCCAATAAATCAAAAAACAGCCAATCATGGTGGCATGCACCTGTAGTTCCAGCTACTTGGATGCTGAGGCAGAAAAATCACCTGAGCCCAGCAGGCCAAGATCATGGAGGCCATGAGCAAACGACTGCCCTCCAGCATGGGTAACAGAGTGAAACTCTAACTCAAAAAGAAAAACAAACAAACAAAGAAGAACAGAAATTCTCTACAGATATCCTAGTTGTAAAAGGCATCAATACTAGAAAACAGTTACAATTGAAAACTAGTACAGCCTCAGGAGAAAGATATGGCAGGGAGAAGTTTGCTTTTAACCTAGGAACAATGTATCAAAAAGTCCACATATGTCTTGGGCACATTGGTGCCTAAGTTGCACGCAAAATCAGTTCCTTAGAAGAAGACCAAACTGCTCCAGCACTAACAGCCATCATAAACTTTTTGGTTAGGAGTATCTCAATGAATAATTGTATTAGAGACTTCTTGATTGCAACAACCTTAGGATAAAGCTGTTTCTCAAATATAGTGACAACTTCTCACTCTCATTAGTTTTTTCATTTCCCTTTTTTACTCTAAAAAATCAAAATCCACCTTCACATGGAGTTGCAAATTTTATACAGTTTGTTATTTCGGTGGTGGGCAATGCAGCTTTCCTCAGAAGTGTCTGCAACTTCTCCAGAATGTTTGCTCCAGCTGTCACTCAGCATGATTATTGCCAACAGCCTCTGGCAACTTTTTCCAGCAACTCATGGGTAGTGCCTACCTTTGCCAACATTCTAGCACAACTATGCTGGCTGGGTTTTCTGCCCAGAGCCAGGTCTCCACTTTACCTGCCTCTTATCCAGTTAGTTTTGAGTGACATATCACAAGAAACATAGAAGTTGTCTTCACTCAGTGACTTGAGTACACTATGTCTTTGACCAGGACATGGTTGTTCCTGCCATGTCTATGACAGTCCAGTATGATAAAACCTCATATGTCAATGCCATGGTCACTCTGTATCCATTCATATCTGCCAGTCTTGTTAAAGGGACACTATCTCAATTCCAAATCAGGGACAGCCTCTCACTGATAGGGATCAGGAAGGAAACCAGATCTATCACTGCAATCAAGGCACAGTGGGGTCTCTGCTTTCTGGAGAACTTGCCCCCAATCTACAATTCTATGACTCTATGTCATACCCAGAATATAGCACCTCTGTTCCTCAACCAGAAATGCTGTTGGTGCTAAAGGAGGTTCAGTCCACAAATACCCTGCCACCAGGCTCCACCTCTGGAATCTACTACTCTGTGTCTGTTCACCCTATCACAGAAACATATTTACAAAGTGAGTATGAAAAGTAAGAAGAGAGAGGAATAAATGTATTCAGGAGGATCAAAGCTGAAACTGACACTGGTGAGTCCACAGATAAGTAGAATCTTCCACCACTACCCCTGCTGCATACTCTCCATTTTCAGACTCAAAACAATAGCTAAATAAGTGGGAAGGACTATAATGGCCATTAATGATAAATGTAAAAGAACCCTAAAAGCACAGCAAGGAATACCATGCATGTTGCTACCCTAGCTGCTTAGTTCCCCTCTATCAACAAACAATAACTTCCTTCCCTAATTTATTGTATTAGTGTCTTTGGAAAGCATTTCAGAATTCTTCCTGTTGTAGTGATATTTTAGCATTCCTTAATTTGCACCAGGATTGAAGGCCATGTGTTCGGTGATTCTGTCCAAAACAAGTAGGCTTAGGATCTGTTCTTGCTATAAATTTCACGAGGAAGAGCTCTATTCTCTGACCTAGTCCATGGCATAGCATCTTATGATTCTATTAGGAGAGTTTTGAAAGGAAACTCTATGAAACTGCTACGCTTTATTAATAATTTTGTATTTAAAAATTATTTTCACATGTTAGACTTATAACAACCCTGTGAAATACAAAAAAAAATAGTGACACCAAATGAAATATAGTTGGAACTAGAACAGTCATTGCTTATTTCCTAATATAGGTTCTTGTCCATGGTCTTAAGTAGAATTAGGGGCCGGGCTCGGTGGCTCAGCCTGTAATCCCGCGCCTTTGGGAGGCTGAGGTGAGCGGATTGCCTGAGCCCGCGGGTTCGAGACCCGCTTGGGCAGCGAGACCTCATCTCTACAATAAATCAAAAAAAACCAGCCGGGCATGGTAGCGCATGCCTGTAATTCCGGCTACTCGGAAGGCTGAGGCGGAAGGATCGCCGGAGTCCAGCAGGTCGAGGCTGCGGTGGCCGGAAGCGGCCACTGCACTCCAGTCTGGGCAACAGAGTGAGACTCCAACTCAAAAAAAAAAAAAAAAAAGAATTAGGAACAAATGCTTGCCCCCTGTTGGAAGGTGCCTCAGTGCTGCACTGGTGTGTAACATCTCATTGACCAGGAACTGACTTCTTTATTCTTGATTTCTTTGTAGTAATGAAAACTTCCCTGGAGATGAAGACTTCACCTGAACTGCAAATTTCAAGTCAGACTCTTGGTCTTTTATAAACTCCAGATTTCCCCATGTCCTGTAGTAGCAAAAATATCCAAATACTTGACTGAAGCTCACCACCTAAGCTTGGGGACATTTCAGTAATAGCTCCTGTCTAGAGCTCTACTAATCTCTTGGCAATGCCTCTAGCTATAACCCAGAAAAAATCATAGAATAAGAATTCTGATGAACTCAAAACCAAGCTATCAAAACCTTGGGATGCCCACCAGATCTCAATAAAAAAACAAGATCCTCCACTACTCCCTTTAGAAATTTCTGATATTCACCAGTTTCTGGCCAGTATTGATTCTCTATGCCCTGAGAATCAGCCTGCTTCTGAATATGTCAGACCGGGAACAAGGTTTGAGGTTTGAGGGACAAGGGACACTTGATCATTGCATTGACTCCAGCAGCAGTTTTGAAGATACCAACCCCTGGTAGAGAATATTCACCTTCCCCAGCACTTCAATTCCTTAAAAAATCTTGACCAATCTAAAGTTACCTCAGGAATCAAAGCTAAAGATACCACAGATATCCAGGTGATTCTGGTGCAGAAAAAGTCAAGTGTAATAAAGAGGCCCTATGATCAAGTCAGGAAGAACAAATGCAAACCTCCTGAGCCTATTAGAATTGGCTAGAAGTGCCCCCAATGCCAAAATACAGCCCAAAAAAATTGACAGTGCCAGTTAGAGAGACAAGTGGTTATTTGAAGTGCTGCCGCCAGTGAGTAGACACCTGCAGATGTGGCCAAGCATTCTGACAACAGATCTGAGAAAGCTGCATCCAGAAGAATTAGCAAAACTAAGGGTCATGAGCAGGAAAAGAACAAGGAACCAGAGAAAGCAATCTCTTGGAATCTGAAGAGAGTAAGTATTCAGGGAACATAGTCAAGGCAGAAGAGTCAACCACTCCCAAGGTGAAGTATTAGAAAAATCTACTTGTGTTTAACCCAGAGACCTTTAAAAAACCTCAAATTTGACAAGGCATCCATCCACTGGTGAAAAAGACTGATAAGAAAACTAGAGTCTCTTCCTCTTTATTCCTGGGAAACTCAAACAACACCAAGGACCCCAAGCAATTCCCAGCTCTCAACCCATGATTGAATACCTGACAGCAAATGTCCTGAGATGATGCAAGTCAAAGCAGAGAAACCAAACAGCAGAGCTGAAAAACAGTGTCCATCTCCATGCCAGTAAGAGCTCCCACCACCTGACAAAGTTAAGTTGGTACTTTTGCCCTTACCAACCATGGAGGAACCTCGAGCTCACCTTGTTCCCTGATGGCAATAGCCTCTGGATGCATGCAGTCCTGCTGTGGCTCATTCTGCCAGACCTGGTTTTACTCTCAGTTCAACTTAATGTAGTCGATCTGCACTGACCAGCTTCTACTCATTTTTTATGGGTCCTTCCAGACCAGGCATGCGAAAATCTACCAATGCAACCCCACCCTGCTTGAGATATTCTGCCAGACTATTCTCCCTGTCTGCTGTTTTTAGCCCTGCATCCTATAAAACACCATCTTGCATGTCTCTCCACAATAAATCTGCTTCCAGTGCTGAGACTAAGCTCTTGTCACTCCTCAAGCCTCAAAACCAGTGTCTACACAAAGACTTCAGCCTCCAACCAAATCCACAAAGGAAATCCAATGTTCCTGAACCATTAATGTCAAAACACATCCCAGAAGAGAAGAGGCCAGAGCATGAGGCAGACTCATGAGAATTCTGGCAAATACACCTTTTGGGGAAAGTGCAGGGTTTTTTTGAGAGGGGAAAAGTGTGGAAATGCTACACAACTGAAGTGTTGCCAAGATTGTTGGTATCACTTTGGGTACCAGCTGGTTTTCCATATACACACAAAAAATACAAATTTCTCTATTCTGTTATGTTTTAAAACTAATAAAGAATGTACTAGAATTGATCAGTATATTAATAACAAAGAGGATTTTATGGTTTGAGATTCTGTTAACTGTGGTTTTTCATTGGTAAAGGGGAGATCAAAGGCTACATCAGAAAGAAGAAACTGAAAGTTAAATTGAAAAATAGGGTAAAAAAATATGAGAATTGAGGAAAAAGAAAGCAACCTAGTCCAGAGCTTGCATAGCCAAAACAAATAAAAATCAGAGAGACAGAGAGAGAGATTTTGTGGATTCATGAAAGGAATAAGAATGTGGAAAATGCCTGAAGTTAAATGCAGAGCACTTGGACTAAGTTGACAATGGCAGAAACTTAGTCTGGATGACCACAGGAATTGTAAAAAATCTGTAATAAAGAATGATCTTATGTCTCATGGCCTACCAGGTACACATTTTATAAAATGGGATTTAAGACAAAATGGGATTTAAGCTCTCCAATAGACTTGAGCTACCTTAACCATATATAATTATAGCCAGGAAAGGTGAATACAAAACAGGGGAAACTGCTAGGGAAGTGGCAAGGGGCTCCAGTAATCCTAGGGCAGCTGATAAACTGGGGCCTCAACAGTTAAAAACTGACACAGTGTGAGGCTAACCCAGAAGAGTGGCTGGAAAATAAATCACCATTTACTAAAAAAACTATGACCAGGCCAATGAGATGCACTACCTGAGTTAACATTAACAATATGCAAAGCCAGTATCACTTTGCCACCTTACTGGTGATATTCAACAATAGCCTGGGTCACACTGCATGCTAATTGGTATGGCCACAATGTTAGCCCTGTTGGGCCTTCCAAAGTCCTCAGTATTTCTAAGCACTGTAGCAGCCAATCTGGCTTTCAGAGAACAGCATCCAGAGAATCCTGGCACAGAAGACAGAACTGCAGGAAGGGTCTAAATATTAAGTTGAGGGGTCCCTACCATGTCTCACTCCATGGGCCTAACTGTGCAGCTTTTTGCACTGTCACCAGCAAGTGAAGTGCACAAGAAAATGGGCTTGAAGTGTCCATTTCCACAGGAAGCTCTCTGTGGAAATGTGGATGTGTGTGCACATTGTGTCATCCCCAAAGCTGTAAGAATTCAAGTACTCTGAGGTGCTCCCTGATGGGCCTCAAGGCATAGCGGGAAGAGAAGATTGGATACAGTGGAAGGAAGGAAGAAAAAAAATGATTGGGCAAGGGGAAGATACGGTAGAGCTTCATCACCATGGGAAAATCAGTAATGTACTTTGAGAATGTAGTGCAACCATCACTATCTGATCCAAAAAATTTTTTTCAACTCCCTCAAAAAACCTGCGTAACTCTTACCAGTCATTCCCTATTCCCTCCCTCGTCTGATCCCAGATATCCACCAGTCTCCATGGATTTGTCTTTTCTGGACATTTCATATAAAGGGAATCACAGTATGTGACCTTTGGTATCTGGCTTCTTGCACTTAGCATAATGGTTTAAGGATGCATCTATGTCCTAGTGTGTGCCTGGACATCATTCCTTTTAATGAATGCATAGTATTTTATTATATTACTATACTGTATTTGCTGATCCATTCATCAGCTGATAGATATTTGGGTTGTCTCTATTAATAGTTTACATTTATTGAAATTTATTCTGTGCCAGGCATCACCTGGCTAAATCCACCCATGTCACAGATTAGGAGGTAGAGTGTACTGAGAATTTGCACATGATTAAGAGCTAGAAAGTAAGATCTGGGATTTGACTGAGTCATTTAGACCTCAGAGGTAACAGATTCACATGGTAGAACAATAGAAAGATATAAAAGGGGAAACTCACCCTTTTCCCCACATTTCAAAGCCACTCACTTCCCCTCTTCATCAGAGACATCTACTTTTGCCACTTTGAGAATTCAGCCAGAGAAAATATTTTTCATGCCCCCCCAAATCACTGTATCATGATTTATTTAATAATCTATCCCACGGATTTGAAATAATCATTTATAGTATACTAACTTCCTATATGTATTTGCTTTATTTTTCCCTAATGGTCTTGGATTTGGGAGTTTTATATTTACCATTTATCTACAATTCCAGGCACTACCTATCCCAGGGGTCTACTACCTATCCAAGCATTTCCTATAAAAAACAAACAGTAAGTCAGGAGTAGTGGCTCACTCCTGTAATCCCAGAACATTGGGTGGTGAAGTCAAATGGATTGCCTGAGCTCAGGGGTTTGGGACCTGTCTGAGCAACTTGGAGAGACCTTGTCTCTACAATTAATAAAAAAAAATCAGCCAGGTATAGTGGCACATGCTTGAGGTTCCAGTTATCTGGAACGTTAAGGTGGAAGGATCTCCTGAGCCCAGCAGGTCAAGGCTGCAGTAGTTGAGAGCATGCCACTGCGTTCCAGCCTGGGTGACAGAATGAGACTCCAGCTCAAAAAAACCAAAATGGCCAAAAATAAGTATGCTAGTGTCTGTGGGCTAGGCTGCCTTTGTCTCAACTATTCCACTCTGCAGTTGCAGCATAAAAGCAGCCACAGTAAACACATAAACGAAAGGGCATGTCTATCTTCCAATAAAATTTTACTCACAAAATAAGGCTGCATGGGTTGCTGACTCTTGCACTACATGACTTACTGCTATGATCCCTCCCATTCACTCCACTCTAGTCAAACTGAGCCACCTTAGTGCCCCTTGAATACAGCAAGTTCCTGACTCAGAGTCTCTGCACTTGCTAGTCTCTGCCTAGAATGCTCTTCTTTCCTCTTCCATGTCCTTTCTCAGCTCTTACCTTTCCAGTGAAGGTTTCCATGACCACACTATTTGAAGTTGCCTCAGTGTGCTTTTCACTGCTGATCCTCAACCTGATTCCCTTTACCAGGGCCTATTTCTCCCTGAGTACTTTGAACCTTCTAATGTGCTACATAATTTACTTCTTTAGCATGATAATTGTTTATCAAGATAAATGTTAAATTGTATATACCATTTCGTCACTCGCCATCAAACTGTAAAATCCTGGAAAATTTTTGTCTGCTTTGTTCACTGATACCTGTTAATATCTTAAACTATGTCTGGCTTATACCAGGTAATCAATCAATTTCTCTAGTGGCTGACTAAGTGTTTTTATTTTTTTATTTTATTTATTTATTTTTTTAATTTGGAGTCTCACTCAGTTGCCCAGACTAGAGTGCAGTGGCCGCTCCCGGCCACCGCAGCCTCACCTGCTGGGCTCCGGTGATCCTTCCGCCTCAGCTTTCCGAGTAGCTGGAATTACAGGCATATGCTACCACGCCCGGCTGATTTTTTGATTTATTGTAGAGATGAGGTCTCGCTGCCCGGGCGGGTCTCAAACCTGCGGGCTCAGGCAATCCACTCACCTCAGCCTCCCAAAGGCGCGGGATTATAGACTGAGCCACTGAGCCCGGCTAAGTGAGTGTTTTTAAAAGGGTACAGGCTAGGCACTGTGACTCATGCCTGAAATCCCAGCACTTTGGGAGGTAGAGGTGTGAGGATTGCCTGACTCCAGAGGTTTGAGACCAGCCTGGGTAACTTGGCAAGACCTCGTCTCTACAATAAATAAAACCATTAGCCAAGTGTGGTGGTGTGCCTCGGAAGGCTTTGGCAGAAGGATTGCCTGAGCCTGGCAGTTCATGGCTACCGTGGTTGTAAGCATCTCACTGCACTCCAGCCTGGGTAACAGAGTGAGACTCTATAAATATAGTGACTTGCAATTCCTCATCCCTCAATAAACATGATAGTGCCTGATCATAAACCAATAGCTTTGAAAAGAAATATAGAAACTCAATATAAAATGATGAGATTCAAATATTCCATTTACATAGAGCTAATGTTTCTTATGTCATTTAACTCTTGTTGAAATTGGCAGTCTTGAAAATGTCACTCATACCTAAAACAAAGCTTTTGAATTATCAGAAAATATGTTTTACAACTTACAGCTAACTAATGAGTAACAAAGAAACAATATATTTTAACATAAAATGGATTCTGCAGGTACATATGTAAGCATAAGAACTCATTTCAAAGAGGTCATTTTACTTGGTGACAGGAGATGAGTCTTCAAACAGATGCTAGGTGAAACTCCAAACCACAGATTCATCTTCATGTTGCTGGTGAGCCTTCCTCTCAAGGGAAACATCTTCATCAGGTAATTCTATCTCCAACTGAAAATAAATGTAATTTGTGTGCATTCATAATACAAAATTAAAAGATCCCAGGACCTTTGTTACATTTTTCTTTATTTGATCCAGTTCACCACACATCTTTTTCTTCTTCAGAATTTATTTTCTAATTTTATTTGTCCTTTTATATTCCCAATGGGTTCTTAGCAAAATATTAACAATAGGAACAATTTCTCTTTAGTACACAGTCCATTTCTGCTTTCAAAGCACCCATCCAATTATCATAATACTTTAAGAAAGGGATTGGCAGTAGTGGGAAACTGCCAAGGGAAGGAGGCTGGGATAGGCAGTTGAAGGAAACTGCCAGGGGAGGGAGGGGCACACCTCATCGGCAAGGGTACCTGCATAATGAGCATTTGTATACCTAAGCCTGAATTGGATCCCACATCTTTAAAATAAAAAATAAAAATAAAATAAAATGAAGTGAAAAAAACCACCCTTCTCAGGTAATGTTCCAGAGAGATTGTTTTGTCTTGATACTGGATTTCAACTAGGCTTTCCTTGAGAATCTTGCTTATCTCTTAAGAATTTTTTTTTTTCCTTCTGAGGGCTTGAAGCCTTCATCCATGAAAATCTTAAAACAACAGGAATGGGATTTTTCTTCTTCACTGTGTAGAACCATGCCTACTATTGATTCATGAGCATAATACTCAATATGCTTTGGCTCAATTAATGAAGGCATCTGGCCTTCAAACTTTCTGCTTCTATCTCCAACTGCCTTGTAGAGAAGAGCTGGTCCAAGAAACATAATGGTCATGGGTTTTAATTGTTCATTTCAGCTGTCATCATTATTGCCTAGTCCATTTCTGTAATTCATTTGAGTGACAATGAGAAATTTTTATCTCAACTATATTTAAATAACCTACAATATTTATTGAGTACATTTGAGGTCACAAGTCTCCTAGTTACTTGACATAGAGCTGTGAACAAGTCAGAAAAATATATTGTATTTCTGGAAACTATATTCTAAGTGGGGAATGAAATACAATGAACAACCAAACCATATCAGATCCTGGTAAGGATTATGAAGAGAAATTATATAGGAACAAGTGATACAGGGTGACTGGGTGGTTACTTAGAATCCATGGTCAGAGAAGATCACTTTGAGCAGATGATAACTAACCTGAGAAATGAATGTCAGGACAGAGTCAGCAAAATGAAGATTAGGGTTAAAAAAAAAAACCAAGGGAAGAAGACACAACTGTGCAAAGGTCAAGCAACAGATGCTTGAATGGTGTGACTGGACAATAGCAAGCAAGAAAGAGATTGGGAGATAAATTCTGAGATGCTGAATCACTCTATAATCAATCCAGGGTAAAGAGTTTGGATTTATACCAACTGCCATGGAAATTCACTGGAAGAATTTAAGCCCAGGAGTGATAGAATTTGCTTTTTAAAAAAAGATTATCAGTTGCAGGAAGAATGCATTGTAGTAGACAAGAATGGATGCCCTTTTTGAACAACTGTGACTGCCCCTATAAGTACGCATTTTCACAGGAGAAACAAGAATGCAAGTGAAATCTGCCTGAAGCCTTCCTTGTGTTTAGCTCCTCAAGAAAGCACCTCAGGTTCTACTTATGCTTTTTATTTTCTTCCAATTTTACAGAAATGAGTTCACCATGTTGCCCAGATCATGTGAATTGATCATTTTAATCTGGACCTTTTTTGTCTAAAATACCCATGGTAATTTTAAGAAATAAGATTACTTAGTGTTCTATGAGAGCTAACAAGAAGGATGCAAATGAGAGACTATAAACCTACCATGCTTCCTTAGACCAATGCTTCTCAAACCTTTGCCTACATCAGAATCATGAGGAAGCCTTGTAAAACCAAGTTGCTGGGACCCACCTGCAGAGTTCTTTACTCAGCATCTCTGTGGTGGAGCACAGCAGCTAACATTTGTAACAGACTCCAGTTGATTCTGTTATTACTGGACTCAGCTTTAAGGACCACAGCTCTCACTTATTAGGAGAATTGAAGGGAAAACACATTTAAATATTTTAATCTAAAATTGAATAATCTTTGTTATAAGACATGTACTAATGGAGTTCTGTAATTAATGTATTCAATCTCTCAACAGGTAATTGCTAAAGTAACATCATGACCAAGAAATCACTATGCTAGTAGTTTTGGTAGATAATTTAATGAGGTAGGCATGAATCTTATCCACAAAGAGTTTCCAGGCCAAAAGAAGATTTAAGTCATGCAAAATAATGATTTCTGATAGAAATGATAAATTCCATAATAAAAATTGTAGGTATAATGCTACAGTGAAAGGAGGAAGGTATTTCTAACAGATTGACAGGGTGTGAAGGTTCTGGTGAGTAAGTTAGGCTTTATAACTCCATACCTAAGTGTTCTTGTTGCCACATAAATAATATTTTGTTTGCACATATTGATGCTGCCATATAGTAGTCAGCCTTCTGAAGTGACAAACACCCAGATATGTTTGCCACATACTGAGAGGTTGGGTGGTTTGGCTTGGTTAGTTTCATAATATGATATGTGGTAACAGTTTTATTATATTATGATCCTATTAAAACTGTCATTATAATAACACATGAGATTTTAAATTGAGTTTATTATCCAAGAGCTAATAAAGTTGCACACATTAAGGAAAAGTAGTAGTGAATACACATATAACTAAAATATGCACACAATTTTAGCTTGCTAGCTTTTAGCATAATATTGTATTTTTATTAGATTAAACAATTGAGAATTTAAGGTTGTATTCTATAATTGCTAGCTTAGAAAATGGTCAGCATTACTTTCTAAACTGCATTTTTTTCATTGGAAGCGCTTCAAGCACAAGATAAAAGCACTCCCTTAAATGTGTGGGGGAAGACGCCCGGCTAGCTCAGTTGGTAGAGCATGAGACTCTTAAATGTGGGGGAAAAGTAACAACAGAATGATGTCAAACCAAATTATATTTTTGCTATTAAAGGGGAAATGGAAATACATTGCCATGTTCATATTTAGTGCAAAATCCAAAGGTATGTTCATATCTAAAATATATTTAACATGTATGATTCCCAAAACTTTACTTACCAAGCATCAACATACTTTCATCCCCATTTAGAAGCCTATATTTAAAAATTCAAAAAAATTTGAATTTGGGCAGGGACGGTCGACTGGAGCCACGTGGAGGCCCAGATTGCCTCCCCTGTGGAATCAAACATAACATGGGGCTTACCAAGCAGTACCTACGCTATGCTGCTAGTGCTGTCTTTGGCCTGAATGGCAGCCAAAAAAGGTAATATTGTCTTTGTGACATTTCTTGGTGACAAAGGACTCAGTACCAGCCTGTGAACATGTTTTCATCTGGAACTTAAGGAAAGGAGAGAAGATCCTTATCTTGCAGGGGCTTAAACAAGAAGTCACTTGCTTGTGCCCATCCCAGATGGTCTGCACTTGGCTGTTGGTTATGAGGATGGGTCTATCCAAATCTTTAGTCTCTTGAGTGGGGAAGGAAATGTGACCTTCAATGGACACACAGCAGTAACCACTGCCTTGAGGTTTGATCAGCAGGGGGGCAGACTGGCATCTGGGTCAAAGGATACAGATGTTATTGTGTGGGATATAATCAATAAAAGTGGCCTCAGTCATCTAAAGGGGCACAAGGATGCCATCACACAAGCATTGTTTCTTTGAGAAAAGAAGCTGCTAGTTCCTAGTGGGAAAGATACCATGGTAAAATGGTGGGACGTTGTTACCCAGCACTGCTTCAAAACAATGGTTGACCACCAAACTGAGGTATGGGGATTGGTTCTTGTGTTAGAAGAAAAGCAGCTCATCACTGGGACCTCGGATAGTGAACTAAGGACTTAGGACATAGCCTTTCTACAAGAGATTGAAGACCTGGAAGAACCAGAACTCAAGAAAATCAGAGGGTCTTCTCTTCTAGAAGAGCAAGACCACCAAAGCCCTAATTTCAGCAGAAGAATCCATATCACCAAAATAAAAGCCCAAATCCAGGACATAGAAGACAAAAAGATAATACAAAAAAATCAGTGAAACAAAAAGCTGGTTTTTTGAAAGGATAAACAAGATTGATGGTCCCCTGGCTAGACTGACCAAGAAAAAGAGAGAAAAAACCCAAATAAACACAATCAGAAACAAAAAAGATGAAGTCACTTCTGACCCTGAAGAAATACAAAAGATCATTAGAGACTACTATGTACACTTGTATGGAAACAAACTTGAAAACCTTAAGGAAATGGAGAACTTTCTGACATCACACAACCTGCCTAGGTTGAAACAAGAAGAAATTGAGACCCTAAATAGACCAATAACAATCAAGGAAATTGACTACGTAATAAGAAAACTACCCCCCCCCAAAAAAGCCCTGATCCAAATGGCTTTCCAGAAGAATTCTACAAGACACTTAAGGAGGAGCTGATACCAATCCTACTGAAGGTATTCCAGGTGATTGAGAAAGATGGAACTCTCCCTAAATCATTTTACGAAGCTAACATCACATTGATACCCAAGCCAGGTAAAGACCCAACAAAGAAAGAGGACTACAGGCCAATATCTTTGATGAACATAGATGCTAAAATTCTCAATAAGATCCTAGCAAACCAGATTCAACAACACATCTTAAAAATCATCCATCATGACAAAGTAGGCTTCATACCTGGGATGCAAGGCTGGTCCAACATTCATAAAACCATAACTGTAGTTAAATACATCAGCAGATGTCAAACAAAAACCACATGATCATATCATTAGATGCAGAAAAAGCTTTTGATAAAATCCAGCACCCCTTCTTGATGAAAACCCTCAAACATCTCAGCATACAGGGAACATACCTCAAAATAGTAAAAGCCATCTACGAGAAACTCACAGCCAGCCTACTCCTAAATGGACAAAAGTTGGAACCATTTCCCCTGAAAACTGGAACAAGACAAGGATGCCCACTCTCACCCGTCCTGTTCAATATAGTATTGGAAGTCCTGGCTAGAGCAGAGACAAGAAGGCAATCAGGGGTATCCAAATATGAAAACAGGAAGTCAAGCTATCTCTCTTTGCAGATGACATGATCATGTACCTTGAAAACCCAAGATAATCTGTCAAAAACCTCCTTACACTGATAAAGGACTTTGGCAAGTATCTCAGAATATAAAATAAATGTGCAAAAGACAATTGCATTTCTTTACGCCAATAATAAACAAACAGAAACCCAAATAAAAAGCACAATTCTATTCAAAATAACCACAAAAAAATGAAATACCTTGGCATCTTCCTAACAGAGACATGAAAGACCTTTACAGTGAAAACAGCAAAACATTGCTCGAAGAAATAAAGATGACACAAAAAAGTGGGAAAATATCCCATGCTCATGGTTTGGAAGAATCAACATTGTGAAGATGTCCATCCTACGTAAGGCAATCTACAGATTTAATGCAATACCCATCAAATTACCAGGAACATTCTTCTCAGACCTAGAAAAAAACCTTACAGGAATTCATATGGAAATACAAACGAGCAAGAATAGCCAGAACAATCCTCAGCAAAAAAAACAAAGCAGGCAGTATCACAATACCAGACTTCAAACTGTACTATAAAGCTGCAGTAATCAAAATAGGTTGGTATTTGTACAGGAACGGGCATATAGACCAATGGACTAGAATTGAGATTCCAAAAGCAAAACCTCAGTTTCTCAACCAACTCATCTTTGACAAAGCCTCCACCACCTACCACTGGGGACAGGAGAATCTATTTATTAAATGGTGCTGCGAAAACTGGCTGACCACATGCAGAAGACTCAAACAAGACCCCTATCTGTCCCCATACACAAAAATTAACTCTAAATGGATCAGAGACCTAAATGTAAAACCTCAAACCATAAGAACCTTAGAAAATGCAGGATATACCCTTATGGAAATTGGAACTGGTATCTAACTCCTGAACAAAACCTGAAACTGACAGGCCATAAGAGATAAGATAGACAAGTGGGAACTCATTAAACTGACAAACTTCTGCAAAGCCAAAGAAACCATCAAGAGAGCAGGGACACAGCCCACAGACTAGAAAAAAGTATTTGCCAACTCCAGGTCCGACAAAGGCTTAACATCTTGGATCTACAAGGAACTCAAGCGTGCTGAAAAGAAAAATACAAACAACCCTATTATAAAGTGGGCAAAAGATATGAACAGACACTTCTCAAAGGAAGACATCCGAGCAGCCAACAGACACATGAAGAAATGTTCAACCTCACTAATCATCAAGGGGATGCAAATCAAAACCACACTGAGATACCACCTAACTCCAGTCAAAATGGCAATTATCAATAACTCAAAAAATAGCCGTTGCTAGAGAGGGTGTGGTGAAAAGGGAACATTCCTACACTGTCGGTGGGAGTGCAAACTAGTGCAACCTCTATGGAAAACAGTGTGGTGATTCCTAAAAGCTCTAAATATTGACCTCCAATATTACCCCACAATTCCCCTACTGGGAATATACCCTGAAGAACAAATCACTCTATAAAAAAGATACCTGCACATGTATGTTTATCGCAGCATTGTTCACAATAGCAAGAACTTGGAACCAACCATACTGTCCATCAAAAGAGGACTGGATTTAAAAAATGTGGTACATATACACGATGCAATACTATGCAGCCATAAAAAAAAAACAGAATCATGAACTTCACAGCAACCTAGATGGAACTAGAGTCAATAATACTGAGTACCTCCCACAGAAACAACGATCTGAGTATCACATGTTCTCACTCATATAGCAGACCTTGAACATCCATCGTAATACTACAAGAAAAGGACTGACAATGGTGGGAAACTATGGCAGGAGAGGGGAAGGGAGGTGGGATTAACAGTAGTCAATATCTGTCTTGGGACGGGGAGACATCCCTTATCAACAAGGGTGTCTGAACCAAGCATATTTATATACCTAACACTTAACTGTACCCGACAATATCAAAATAAAAAATATTGATATATATTAAAAAAAGAAAAAATGCTCAGCCTCACTAGTCATCAAAGAAATGCAAATTAAAACTACACTGAGATACCACCTAACTCCCATCAGGATGGCCACCAACAATAACCAAAAACAACAAATGTTGGAGAGGATGTGGTAAAAAAGGAACACTTCTACACTGTTGGTGGGAGTATAAACTGGTACAGCCTCTGTGGAAAACAGTGTGGTGATTCCTAAAAGATCTAAAATCGACCTTCCATATGACCCCACAATTCCCCTACTAGGAATATACCCCGGAAGAGCTCAAATCACTCTATAAAAAAGATACTTGCCCACATATGGTTATTGCACCATTGTTCACTATAGCAAGAAAACAGAACCGACCACGCTACCCATGAAAAAGGACTGGATTAAAAAAATGTGGTACATATACAACATGAAATATTATGCAGCAATAAAGAAGAATAAAATCATGAACACCAACTTGAATGGACTTAGCATCTATAATACTGAGTGATCTTTCACAGAAACAAAGAACTGATTATCACGTGTTCTTACTCATAAGCAGAACTTGAACAAATATTGGAATACTGTAAGAAAAGGATTGGCAGTAGTGGGAAACTGTGGAAGGGGGCGGGGGGGCAGGGAAATGGGATTGGCAGTAGTGGGAATCTGCCTGGGGAAGGGTGGGGCACATTTCATCAACAAGAGTAACTGCGTAATAAACATTTGTATACCTAACCCTGAATTGTACCCCACATCTTTAAAATAAAAAAATTAAAAGTTAAAGAAATTCAAAAATCAAAAATAGATTTAATTTTTTAATTTTATGAATATATTTTAGCATATTTTAAGTCTATAATTCCGTATAAATTTACATGTAGGCATATATAATTTCATGAGGTGAGCTTTATTTTATCAGTATGAAGTTGATTTTCTTAGCCTATTTTCCTTGGTTGTTTCTCTAAGTATTAAATGTCATAAGTCTAAATGATGTTTATAAGTGCTAGACTTGGTAAAAATCCATTTATTCAAATGCTTCCCAATAAAAGACAACTTGCATTGTCTCAAACCATGTCTAGTACTCATTTAATATTTCTTTAAAGTCTACTGCAAAGTGGCATTGTACAACAAAAGGAAGCTGACTATACTTTAAAAACTAAAACTAATCCGGGCTCGGTGGCTCCGGATCGGTGGCTCAGCCTGTAATCCCGTGCCTTTGGGAGGCTGAGGTGAGTGGATTGCCTGAGCTCGCGGGTTTGGCCACTACACTCCAGTCTGGGTGACAGAGTGAGACGCCAACTCAAAAAAAAAAAAAAGAAGTTCTTGACCCCCCTGGGCAACTTGGTGAGATCTCATCGCTACAATAAATCAAAAATTAGCCAGGTGTGGTAGCACGCGCCTGTAGTTCCAGCTACTTGGAAGGCTGAGCAGAAGGATTGCCAGAGCCCAGCAGGTCGAGGCTGCGGTGGCCGGGAGCGGTCACTGCACTCCAGTCTGGGCGACAGAGTGAGACTCCAACTCAAAAAAAAAAAAAACAACTCTATATGGTGTATGTGGAAAATACAATGTTTTAAGAAAAAGATTATCTTGAGCTATAGTGAATAATGGATAAAATTTCATTAGAGTGCTTTCTCCGCACAGTTCTTTCTGACAATGCAACTTCCAGAGAGTAGGTGTCTTTGTCAGAGTAAATTAGGAAGGATGAGATATATTTTGTTTTTAACTGTGACTATATGAGCCTGATGGTATTGGTGGCAATAGCATATAGAAGGGACTCCTTGAATTAAGGATATCTGCACTCTTCACTTAATTTTTTTGCATAGGTTTTTACTGTTACATGGTAAATCCAATTTCAAACCATTTAATTTCTGCATAACCTTATTGGCATGTTAAAATCAATACATGTTGCAACTCTGAGGCAAGAAGTTCCATATGAGAGTCAAGTGGTTCCTATCATTGCTTTTGAAATATCTTTAAAAACTTTATTAGCAAATATCACTGCTTGTTGAATCTGAAAAGTAAAACAAATATATGGAGATTTTTCCATTTCTTCAAGTTAATAAATAGGGATGAATAAATTATTTTGCTCCCTAATCTATTCCATACATGTGTATGCATATATTTTTCTACATGTTAAAATGCCATATTTTGGAATTCAATATTGACTACACAATTAATGTTTTCCTTAAGTATTTGTATTATTTCAGCTTTTAAAAAACAGTTTTTAAATTTCAATAGCTTTTGGGTGGCACAAATAGTTTTTGGTCTGGGCTTTCAGTGTACCTACCACACCACCTATGCATGTTGTCCCTGATAGGTGATTTTTTTTTTGTTCCTTCAGGTTTCCCTCTCCCCTTCTGAGAGTCTCCAGTGTCCATTATACTATTCTCTATGTCTTTCATACACTTAGTTTGGCTCTCACTTTTGAGTGAGAACATGAGGTGTTTGGTTATCTGTTCTTGAGTTAGTTCACTTACGTTGATGTTCTCCAATTCCATCCAATTTGCTACAAAATACATTATTTTATGCTTTGTGATGACTGATTAGTATTATATAGTGTATATAAACCAATTTTTATTATCCACTGATCAATTGATAGACACTTAAGTTGATTCCACATAATTGCAATTATGAATTATCATTACAACTTGAGGGTGCAGGTATCTTTGTTATATAATGACTTTATTCCTTAGGGTTGACACCTAGTAGTGGGATAACTGGGTAAAATGGTAGATCTAATTTTAGTTCTTTGAGTAATCTCCATAGAGGTTGTACTAGTTTACACTTTTTCTCCGCATCTGTGCCAGCATCTATTTTTTTTAATTTTTAATTTTAAAGATGTGGGATACAATTCAGGGTTAGGTATACAGATGTTTATTATGCAGCTACCCTTGTTGATAAGGTATGACCCCCGCACACACACTCCCCTGGCCGTTTCCTACTTCTGTCAATTCTTTCCTTTTAGTATTACAATAATTGTTCAAGGTTCACTTATGAGTGAAGACATGTGATATTCAGTTCTTTGTTTCTGTGATAGATCACTGAGTATTGTAGACTCTAAGTCCATCCAGGTTGCTTCAAAGTTCATAATCTTGTCCTTCTTTATGGCTGTGTAATATTCCATCATGTATATGCATCACATTTTTTAAAAATCTAATCCTCTTTCAGTGGGCAGCATGGTTGGTTCCATATTCTTGCTATTGTGAATAATGCTGCAGTAAACATGCATGTGCAGGTATCTTTTTCACAGAGTGATTTGAGTTCCTCTGGGTATATTCTCAGTAGCAGGATTGCAAGGTCATGTGGGAGGTCAATTTTTAGATCTTTTAGAAATTGCCAAACTGTTTTCCACAGAGGTTGCACTATTTACACTCCCACCAATAGTGTAGAAATGTTTCCTTTTCCTTGCATCCTCTCCAGCATCTGATATTTTTTTTAGATTTTTGAAATAATGGCCATTCTGACTGGTGTAAGGTGGTATCTCATTGTAATTTTAACTTTAATTTCCAAGATGATAAGTAATGTTAAATATTTTTTCATATGTTTGTTGGGCATTTGGATATCTTCTTTCAAGAGACATCTGTTCTTGTCATTTGCTCACTTTTTAATGAGGTTATTTGTTTTTATTCTTACTGAATTTTTTTTAGTTCTTTTTAGATTTTGGGTAGTAGTCCTTTGTTAGAGGTGCATTTTGTGAATAAATATGATCTCACTTTCTGTAGGTTGCCTATTTGCTCTGTTGATTATTTCTATTGTTGTTTGGAAGGCTTTTTAGTTTAATTAAGTACCACTTTTTTGTAATTTTGTTTTGTTTTGTTTAGGAGTTTTTTGGTTACAATTGCCTTTGGGTTTTAGCCATAAGTTCTTTGACTAGGCTGATGTCTACAAGAGTTTTTCCTAGGTTTTCTTCTAGGAATTTTTTTTCTTTTTGAGTTGGAGTCTCACTCTGTATCCCAGACTGGAGTGAAGTGGCCACTCCTGGCCACCGCAGCCTCGACCTGCTGGGCCCCGGAGATCCTTCCGCCTCAGCCTTCTGAGCAGCCGGAATTACAGGCATGTGATACCATGCCCGGCTATTTTTTTGATTTATTGTAAAGATGAGGTCTCGCTGCCCAGGTGGGTCTCAAACCCATGGGCTCAGGCAATGCACTCATCTCAGCCTCCCAAAGGCGTGGGATTACAGGCTGAGCCACCAAGCCTGGCTTCTTCTAGGAATTTTATGATTTCCAGTCTGACATATAAGTCTTTAATTCATCTTGAGTTAATTGTTGTATATGGGAGAGATAGGTAACACCTTTAATTTTTCTGCATGTAGCTATCCAATTTTTCCAGTACCATTTGTTGAATAGGGTATCCTTTCCCCTATTTTTCCTGCATTGTCAAATATCAGTTTGTTGTAGGTGGTTGGGTTTATTCGTGGATGCTCTATTCTGTCCCTTTTGTTTACATGTCTGCTCTTGTATCACTACCATGGTGTTTTGGTTACTATAGCCTTGTAGTATAATTTGAAGTCAGTCAATTCTTCCAGTTTTGCTTTTTTTTTTTTTTTTGCTTAGGATTGCTCTGGCTATTCTGGCTCTTTTTTGGTTCCACATGAATCTTAGGATTGTTTTTCTAAATCTGTAAAGAATGATGTTGGCAGTTTGATAAGGATTGCATTGACTCTGTAGATGACTTTGGGTAATATGGTCATTTTAGCAGGAGACACTCTTATAGAAGTTGTAACTGGCAACCAATTCCTAATCAAAACCCAAAGTGCCCATGCCATAAGGAATAAGATAGACAAGTGGGACCTCATTAAACTGACAAGCTTCTGCAAAACCAAAGAAACCATCAAGAGAGCAGGGATATGGTACACAGACTGGGAAAAAAATATTTGCTAACTCCATGTCTGACAAAGGTCTAGCATCAAGGATCTACAAGAAACTCAAATATGCTGAAAAGAAAAAAAAAACAAACAGTTCCATTATAAAGTAGGCAAAATATATAAATAGACACTTCTCAAAAGAAGACACACAAGCAGCCAACAGATACATGAAAAATGTACAGTTTCACTAGTCATCAAGAGGTGCAAATTAAAAGTACACTGAGATACCACCTAACTCCAGTCAGAATGTTCATCATCAATAACTCAAAAAATAACAGATGCTGGAGCGTATGTGGTGAAAAGGGAACACTTCTACACTGTTAGTGGGAGTGTAAACTAGTACAGGCCCTGTGGAAAACAGTGTGGTGATTCCTAATAGTTCTCAAAACTGACCTTCCATATGACTCTGCAATCCCCCTACTGAGAATATACCTGGGAGAACTCAAATCACTCAGTAAAAAAAGTTATCTGCACACATATGTTTAGCACAGCATTGTTCACAACAGCAAGAACATGGAACCAACCATGCAGCCCATCAAAAGTGGACTGGGTTTTTAAAAATGTGGTACATATACACAGTGAATCTTCAGAGGTTCTTTGAGTTTTTGTATCTTGATGTTTAGATCTCTGGCAAGGTCGGGGAAGTTTTTTCCATTATTTCCTCAAATAGGTTTTTCAAACCTGTTGTTTTCACTTTTTCCTCAGGAACAACTATGATTCTTAGGTTTGGACACTTTATATAATCCAATATTTTTTGCAAGCTTTATTCCAATCTCTTGATTCTTTTTTCTTTATTGTTGTCTGACTGGGTTAATTTGAAATCATTTTCTTCAAGTTCCGAGATCCTTTCTTCTGCTCATTCTAGTCTACTGTTAAAATTTTCCACTGCATTTTTATTTCCCTGAATATTCTTTCACTTCTAGAATTTCAGCTTGCTTTTTATTTATGTGTCTACCTCTTTGGACAATGTTTAATCAATGTTCTGAGTAGTTTTAAATTTTTTATTTCAGTGTTTAGTTTTCTCCTGAAACTTATTGATCAACCTTTTGAATTCTATGTCTGCGATTTCAAAAATTTCATTTTAGTTAGGGTTCATTGCTGAGGAGTTGATGTGGTCTTTTGAGTCTGTTGGAAAACTGTTTTCTCATATTTCAAAATTATGTTTTGGATTCCTTTTCATTTGGAGAGATTATTTCTTACTTAAAGTCAGCAGTGGGTTAATGTAGGAACTGTAGGGTTCCCTTGGTTATATATAGCCTTGGTGTGGTGAGTTTCTTAATTGCAAATTGTGGCAATCCTGTAATGGGTACCTCACATATCTGATGTGTTGGGTTGTGTTGACCTCTAGCCAGGAGTTAGAGCTTCTGGGAGAAAGCCAGATGTGATGGTGACCATGGTCTTTCTCCTTGGCAAGTGTTGATACAAAGAAGTACCCAGCCAACCTAGGCAGAGGGAGAGGTTCTCAGAATTACTAAGTTTTCTGTCTGTTTTGAACCTCAGAGGAGTGAGAAAGAGAAGATAAAGCACCACAGGAGAGTGCAATCTTAGTTCTCCCAGTGGGGAAAAGAGGGAATCCAAAGCCACTGGAGTAAGCTATTGTTCAGGGCAGGCACACAATAATCTGCATGACCAGTGAGAGGTTGCTATGGAAATGTGTTCCAACTGGCTTCCTGCCTTGGCCCTCAGGTTGTTTGTCTTCCTGAATGTCAAAGTGCAGCTGACCTCAGGGTCTCAAGTATTCTCAGACAACCTGCACCATCCAGGAACTGTCGCAGCTGCAGAGTTTGCCCTTGGGGTCTGTCCCATCCCAGACTGGCTAGAAAGAAGCTGTGTCACCTGCAAGTGTTGACTTCCTGGGTAATGGAGGCTGGCACTGCTCAAGAATTTCTTTTTTCCTGCACCTTTCCATGCAGGCTTTGAAGAGCACAGCTGTGTGTATGGTCATTTCCTATGAGGGACTGGAGTCTTGCAAGTCTCATGGGGCCCTGCAAATTTGTGGTAGGCACAGAACTGAGTCCCCCTCACTCATCTTCTGTACCATATCTGAAGGTTGCTGCTAGATGTGGTGGTGCAGGCAGGCATATGGCTAGTTACAGTTCAGGTTGATGGATTTTTCTCTTCTTTTCATCATGTGGCTCTTATCATTTCTCTGAAGACTCATGGGACATGCAGCTGGTCTTGGTCCTCTCTGGGTGCTGAGAAACTGTATCATGGTTTACTCCATAGGAGAAACTCACTCTAGCTGCCTTACATCAGCCATCTTAATCTCCTTTATTTCTCCTTTAAGGTATCCTGTAATTATATTTTCTTTTACTTTTATTTCATATTAGTTTATTCATCATCAATTATATAAATTATTGATGGATTCACTTGAAACCATACAATTAAAGGTAATAAATTTGGAAATATAAGGCTCAATAATCTCAGCATGTAAGAATAATTTGTAGCATAAAATCACGCCATGAGATTTTTAAAATGTGCCATTTATAAATTAGCAAACAGTTTCCTAGATATAGAGTGGAGCTGAGACCAGTGGTTATAAGAAAAATTTGGAAAGGTGGACTGGAGTTTGTCAAAAAAAATCAATCTACCCTGCAATTTTCCAAAGGATGAGCCATACTCTCTTGGTCACTTCTATCTGATTTTAGGGTAAAAATATATAAGGCTATTAAATCAGCAAGAGAATTTAGAAAGAAAATAGTGCCACAATACAACTCTATCCTATACAGCACTTATGCAAATTTTAATTAAATAGTTCTTGAGGTTAGGCTTTTGTTTACAGTTTATTTTTTTTTTAATTAAGCATTGACTTTTGAAAAATTGTGAAATCACATGCAGTTGCAAAAAATACAGAATGAATCAACGTACACCTTACCCAGATTCTTTCAGTGGTAACATCTTCAAACTATAGTTCAATATCCCAACCAAAATACTGGCATTGATATTCTCAAGGCACAGAACACTTCCATCACCAAAAAGATTATTGATGGTGCTCTTTTGTAGCCACACCTATTCCTTTTCCATTATCATCATCATCTTCTTAAATATTGACAACCTCTAATTTTTCTTCATTTAACTTTTTCATTTCAAGGATGTCATATACATAGAATCATACGATATGTAATTTTTGAGTATTAGCTTTTTCTCAGTGAGCATAATTTTATAGAGAGCCATTCAAGTTGTTGTGAGTATGTTACTGTCATCACATCATATAAAGGGTGCATGCTGTTGATTTGACCTTGATCACCTGGCTGGAAGTAGTGTTTTGCAGGTTTCTCTACTGTAAGGTTATTCTTTTTGAATCCTCATTTCCATACTGTACTCTTTGGAAGGAAGTCACCATGTACATCTCCCACTTAAGAAATGAGGAGTAATTTTCTGCCTCTGGGAGGATGGAGTTTCTAAAAAGTTACTTGGATTTCTTCTGCATAGGATATTTGTTTCTTCTCTCTTGCTGATTTATTTAATCATTTATTTGTATAGGCAAGTATTCATGGATATTTATTTTACACTTTAGTTTATAATACAATACTACTTTATTTTTTGCATGTGTAGGTTAACAAAATCTTTCAAATTGTTTTCCAAAGTACATTCTTATAAGTGATATACAGTGATTCAATACCCCCATGTCCTTGTTAGAATTTGGTGCAGATAGTTTTTTTTATTTTAAAGATGTGAGCTACAATTCAGGATTAGGTACATAAATGGTAATCAAAATTTTAGTCATTATAATTGGTGTATAGGAGTATTTCAATGAGGTTCTCATTTTCATTTGCCTAGTAATGCTAGCCTATTTTCATGTACTTGCCATCTGTGTAGTCTCTGATACAATGTTTCTTCATATCTCTTGCCTATTTTTAATTGCATTATTATTTTTAACTATTGAGTTTTTTAAAATTTAGAGGGTACACGTGCACATGTGTTTCATGGGTATGTTGCATTATGGTGAGATTCTGGTTTCTACTGAACCCATCACCCAAATACCCAGCAGGTAGTTTTATAACCCCCCTCCCTCCTTCTTCTTTTTTTTCCATACTTCTTTTTTAGGTGTCCCCAATGTCTGTTCTCATCTTTACATCTCCGTACTCAGTGTTTGGCTTATAAGTGGAACATGTGGTATTCAGTTTTCTGTTTATGATTTAATGTGCTTAGTATACTTGTCTCCAGTTGCATCCATGTTGCTGCAAAGTTCATGCATTCATTCATTTTTTATGACTGCATAGTATTCCATGGTGTATATGTATCACATTTTCTTTATTCAGTCAACCATTAATGAACGTCTACATTGGTTCCATATCTTTGATATTGTAAATAGTGCTATAAAAAAATGTGTGAGTACAGGTAGGTTTTTGGTTAAATGATTTGTGTTCCTTTGGGTAGAAAGTAGTTTGGAAATTTCTCAAATAACTAAAGATAGTAGTTTCATCTTTAGTAATTTGAGAAATTTCCAAACTGCTTTCTACTGGGCTTAACTAGTTAACATTACCACAGGCAGTGTAGGAACATTTTACTTCTCTTACAATCTCACCAACATCTATTATTTTGTGAGTTATTAATAAGAGCTAATCTGACTGGTGTGAGATGGTTTCTCATTGTGGTTTTGATGTGCATTTCTCTGATGATTAGTGATATTGAGCATTTTTTAATATGTTTATTGATCACTTATGTCTGTTCATGTCTTTTGTTCACTTTTTAATGAGATTACTTGTTTTATTGGTCGATTCATTTAAGTTTCTTATAGATTCTGGATATTAGTTCTTTGTTGAATGCATGGTTTGCAAATATTTTCTCTCATTCTATATATTGTCTGATTGCTCAGTTGACAGTATTTTTTTGTGTGCCAAAGCTCTTTAGTTTAATTAGGTCCCATTTGTCAATTTTGGTCTTTACTGCATTTGCTTTTGAGGATTTGATCATAATTTCATTAGGCTCTTTTTTCCTAGTATTTTTACAGTTTGGGATCTTAATTGTAACTCGAATCCATTTTTAGTTAATTTTTTATATGGTGATAGAAAGAGATCCAGCTTCATTCTTCTGCATACGGTTAAACAACTATCCCCGTACTATTTGTTGAATACATTTTCCTTTCATCAATGTTTATTTTAATGAATTTTTTAAATTTTAAAATTTTTAAACTTTTTAAAAATTTTTTAAATTTAAATTTTTTTAATTTAAATTTTTTAAATTTTAATGAAGTTTAATGAATATTTTAACCAACTTATCTGTTGGTTGTAGGTGAGTGACTATTTCTGGGTTCTCTATTGTGTTCTATTGGTCTATGTGTCAATTTTTGGTACTAGTGCCATGCTGTTTTTTTACTGTGGTCTTGCAGTAAATTCTGAAGTCTAGAATGTAATGCCTCCAGCTTTGTTATTTTAGCTTAAAATTGCTTTCACTATTCAAGTGCTTTTTATCTCATGACAAACAAACAAGCAAACAACCAAAACCTGAAAGATGAACATTCATTCATTCACATACACACATAAACAGAAAACAAAAAAATGAAAGAAGAAAAACCAAAAAAAAGGAAGAAAGAAAAAAAGAAAAAGAAAAAAAGGGGAGGATCAAGATTGAACCCTCCCTTACATATTCATGCACAAAGGAAAAAGAAAAAAAAGGTAAAACAAAATAACAACCTACCCTCTTGTGGCAGGTTCTGCGATTGTTCCTTTTAACTACTCACAGGTAAGCCCCTCTGCAGTCTTCTGCAGAGCTGCTGCCTTAATCACAAACTCTTCAGTGTCCAACCTAGGGAAGAAGAAAGAAGTGGTGAGTGTGGGTGGGGCTTCAGTCCTCCCCTCACACTCTCATATGGTCAGGGGGATCACCTCTGGTGGGACGGTGTGGGATTGTCTCTTCCTAGGTATTGGTAACCTTAGCCAGGCTTACCTTAGAGTAGAGTTCTCCTATTGTAGCTGATGTCCAGACAATTGAGAAAGATGGAATTCTCCCTGAAACATTTTATGAAGCTAACATCACACTGATACCCAAACTGGGTAAAGATCCAACAAAAAACAGGGATCTACAGGCAAATATCCCCAATGAATACAGATGCAAAGATTCTCAACAAGATTCTAGCAAATTGGATCAAATAGCACATCTCGAAAATCATACACCTTGACCAAGTAGCCTTCATCCCTGGAATTTAGGGCTGGTTCAGCATCTGCAAGACCATCTATGTAATTAAATATATCAACAGATGTAAAAACAAGAACCACATGATTGTATCATTAGGTAGAAAAAACTTTTGATAAAATCCATCTTTTCTTGATTAAAAAACCCTCAAACACATAGGCATAGAGGGCTCATACTTCAAAATAGTAAGTGTCATCTAAAACAAACTCACAGCCAGTATTTTGCTAAATGAACAGAAACTGGAAGCATTTCCCCTGAAAACCGAAATGAGAAAAGGCTGCTCATTCTCACCTCTCCTGTTCAACATTGTGTTGGAACTTCTAGCTAGATCAATTACAAAAAGGAAATCAGGGGTATCCAAATAGAAAAATAGGAACTCAAGACATCCCTCTTTGCTAATTATATGATCCAATACCTTGAAAATCCAAGAGACTCTGTCAAAAACCTCCTTGCACTGAAAAAGGACTTAGCAAAGTTTATGAGTACAAAATAAATGTGAAAAAGACAGTTGCATTCTTAAATACCAATAATAGGCAGAGAACTGAATAAAAAGCACAATCCCATTTACAATAACCCCCCCCACACACACACACACACATACAAAATAAAATACCTTGGGATCTTCCTAACCAGAGAAGTGAAAGACCTTTATGATGAAAACTACAAAGCACTGCTCAAAGAAATTCAAGAAGACACAAACAAATGGAAAAAGATTCTATGCTCCTGGATGAAGAATCAACATTGTTAAATGTCCATCTTACCAAAGGCAATTTACAGATTCAACACAATACCCATTAAATTACTAACATCATTCATCTCAGATTTGGAAATGACAATATAGAAATCCAAATGGAAAAATGAACAGCCAAAACAATCCTTATCAAAAGAAACAAAGCAGCAGGTATCATACTTCCAGACTTTAAACTTTACTATATGGCTTCAATAATCAAAACAACCTGATATTGGTACAAGAACAGGCATATGGACAAATGGAACAAGGTAGAGATTTCATAAGCAAAGCCTCAATTTCTCAACCAACTTATCTTTGACAAAGCTGCCACCAACAACCACTGGGGTGAGGAGAAACTATTCACTAAATGGTGCTGGAAAAACTGACTGATCACATGCAGAAGATTGAAACAGGACCTCTACCTACCATCATACACAAAAATCAACTCTAAATGGATCAAAGACCTAAATGTAAAACCTCAAACTATAAGAATCTTAGAAAATGCAGAAGATACCGTTATGGAAGTAGTATAGTCAATCAATTCCTTATCAAAACTCCAGATATCCATGCCATAAAAGATAAGATAGACAAGTGGGACGTCATCAAACTGAAAAGCTTCTGGAAAGTCAAAGACACCATCAAGAGAGTGGGGAGACAGCCCACAGAATGGGGAAAAAACTTTGCCAACTATATATCTGACAAAGGCCTAAACTCCAGGATCTAAAAGGAATTCAAATGTTCTGAAAGGGAAGGCCACTACATACTGATAAAAGTTCAATCCATCAACAAGAAATATCCATCCTAAACATATATGCACCCAATATAGGAGCACCAACTTTCATAAAGCAGCTTCTAGGCAAACTAAAAAAAGATATTGGCTCCAACACCATCATAGTGGGGGACTTCAATACTCTACTCACAACCCTAGACAGATCATCAAGACAAAAAATCAACAATGAGATCCGAAACCTCAATGTGACTCTTGACCAAATGAACTTAATTGATACCTACAGAACACTCTATCCAGAGACCACAAATATACATTCTACTCATCACTGCATGGACATACTCTAAGATCGACCACATACTTGGCCATAAAAGAACCAAAATTTTACCATGCACCTTCTTGGACCACAGTGGAATAAAAATAAACATTAACACCAACAAGTTCCCCCCAAAAGCCACAAAAACATGGACACTAAACAGCATAATGCTAAACAACTCCTGGGTCAGCAATGAAATCAAAACAGAGATTAAAAGATACCTGGAAACAAATGAAAATTAAGCAACATCTTACCAAAATCTCTGGGATGCCATGAAATCTGTAGTAAGAGGGGAATTTATATCCCTACAAACACGCATGAAGAAAATGAAAGGGTCACAACTTAACAACCTCACAAGCCACCTAAGGAAGCTGGAAAGGCAAGACCACCAAAATCCTAATTTCAGCAGAAGAATCTAAATCACCAAAATAAAAGTCCAAATCCAGGACATAGAAGACAAAAAGATAACACAAAAAAATCAATGAAACAAAAAGCTTCTTCTTCAAAAGGATAAACAAGATCGATGGTACCCTAGCTAGACTGTCCAAGAAAAAGAGAGAAAAAGCCCAAATAAACACAATCAGAAACACAAAAGATAAAGTCACATCTTACCCTGAGGAAATACAAAAGATCATTAGAGAGTATGTACACTTGTATGGAAACAAACTTGAAAACCTTAAGGAAATGGAGGACTTTCTGACATCATTCAACCTGCCTAGGTTGAAACAAGAAGAAATTGAGACCCTAAATAGACCAATAACAATCAAGGAAATTGACTACATAATAAGAAAACTACCAACAAAAAAAAGCCCTGGACCAGATGACTTTCCAGCAGAATTCTACAAGACATTTAAGGAGAAGCTGATACCAATCATACTGAAGGTATTTCAGGTGATTGAGAAGAATGGAGCTCTCCCCAAATCATTTCACGAAGTTAACAGTACATTGATACCCCAACCAGGTAAAGACACAGCAAAGAAAATAACTACAGGCCAATATCTGTGATGAACATAGATGCTAAAATTCTCAACAAGATACTAGCAAACTGGATTCAACAACACATCTCAAAAATCATTCATCATGACCAAGTAGGCTTCATTCCTGGGATGCAAGGCTGGTTCAACATTCATAAAACCATAAACATGATTAAATACATCAACGGATGTCAAAACAAAAACCACATGATCACTTGAAAACCCAAGATAATCTGTCAAAAACCTCCTTACACTGATAAAGGACTTTGGCAAAGTCTCAGGATATAAAATAAATGTGCAAAAGACAATCGTATTTCTTTACTCCAATAATAAACAAACAGAAACCCAAATAAAAACCACAATTCCATTCACAATAGCCACAAAAGAAATGAAATACCTTGGCATCTTCCTAACCAGAGATGTGAAAGACCTTTACAATGAAAACTACAAAACACTACTCAAAGAAATCAAAGATGAAACAAACAAGTGGAATAATATCCCATGCTCATGGATTAGAAGAATCAACATTGTGAAGATGTCTGTCCTACCTAAGGCAATCTACACATTTAATGCAACACCCATCAAATTACCAGCAACATTCTTCTCAGAACTAGAAAAACAACACAGGAATTCATATGGAAACACTAACATCCAAGAATAGCCAGAATAATCCTCAGCAAAAAAAACAAAGCTGGTGGTATCACATTACCAGACTTCATACTTTACTATAAAGCTAAATCATCAAAACAGCTTGGTATTGGTACAGGAACAGGCATACAGACCAATGGAATAGAATTAAGATTTGAGAAGCAAAACCTCAATTTCTCAACCAACTCATCTTCGACAAAGCCTCCACCACCTACCACTGGGGAGAGGAGAACCTATTCAGTTAATGGTGCTGGGAATACTGACTGATCATATGCAGAAGACTCAAACAAGACCCCTATCTGTCCCCATATACAAAAATTAACTCTAAATGGATCAGAGACCTAAATGTAAAACCTCAAACCATAAGAACCTTAGAACATGCAGGACATACCCTTATGGAAATTCAAACTGGCATCCAATTCCTGAACAAATCTCAGAACCCACAGGTCATAAGAGATAAGATAGACAAGTGGGACCTCTTTAAACTGACAAGCTTCTGCAAAGTCAAAGAAACCATCAAGAGAGAAGGGAGACAACCCACAGACTGGGAAAAAGTATTTGCCAACTCCAGGTCCGACAAAGGCTTAACATCTTGGATCTTCAAGGAACTCAAATGTGCTGAAAAGAAAAATACAAACAACCCCATTATAAAGTGGGCAAAAGACATGAACAGACACTTCTCAAAGGAAGACATCCGAGCTGCCAACAGACACATGAAGAAATGTTCAACCTCACTAATCATCAAGGAGATGCAAATCAAAACCACACTGAGATACCACCTAACTCCAGTCAGAATGGCAATTATCAATAACAAAAAATAACAGTTGCTGGAGAGGGTATGGTGAAAAGGGAATGCTTCTACACTGTTGGTGGGAGTGCAAACTAGTGCAACCTCTGTGGAAAGCAGTGTGGCGATTCCTAAAAGCTCTAAATATTGACCTCCCATATGGCCCTGCAATCCCCCTACTGGGAATATACCCTGAAGCACTCAAATCACTCTATGAAAAAGATATCTGCACACGGATGTTTATCGCAGCATTGTTCACAATAGCAAGAACCTGGATTCAACCATGCTGTCCATCAAAAGAGCACTGGATTATAAAAAATATGGTACATATACACAATGGAATACTACACAACCATAAAAAAGAACAAAATCATAAATTTTCCAGCAACCTGGAGGGAACTAGAGTCTATAATACTGAGTGACCTCTCACAGAAACAAAGATCTGAGTATCACATGTTCTCACTCATATAGTGGACCTTGAACATCCATCATAATACTATAAGATAAGGACTGACAGTGGTGGGAAACTATGGGAGGGGAGGGGAAAAGAGGTGGGATTAACGGTAGTAATATCTGTCTGGGGACAGGGAAACACTCCTTATCAACTAGGGTGCCTGAACAAAGCATATTTGTATACCTAACCCTTAATTGTACCCCACAATATCAAAATAAAAAATATTGATATAAAAAAATTCTGAAGGGAAAAAACAAACAGCCCCCTTAAAAATTCAGCAAAATACATGAAAAGATAGTTCTCAACAGAAGATATATGGGCAGCCAACAGATACATGGAAAGGGCTCAGCCTCTCTCATCAGAGAAATGCAAATCAAAACCATATTGAGACACCACCTAACCCTAGTAAGAATGGCCATCATTAATAAAACAAAAAATCAACAGATGCTGACAAGGCTGTGAAGAAAAGAGAACACTTTTACACTGCTGGTGGGAATGCAAACTAATTCATCCTCTGTGGAAAACAGTGTGGTGATTTATAAAACAGCTAGAAACTGACTTTCCTTATGACCCAGCAATCCCTTGACTGGGAATATACTCAGAGGAATTCATATCATTCTACAAAAAAGGTGCATGAACATACCCACACTCGCATGTTTACTGCAGCAGTGTTCATAATAGCAAAACCATGGAATCAACTGTGCTACCCATCAAAACTGGACTGGATAAAAAAATGTGTTACAGTTACACAATGGAATGTTATGCAGTCATAAAGAAGGATAAACATATGGACTTCACAGCAACTTGGATGAACTTACAGTCTATCACATTCATGATCTATCACAAAAACTAAGAACAGAATACCATATGTTCTCACTCATAAGCAGACCCTGAACATGTACCATAATACTGTAAGAAAGGGATTGGCAGTATTGAGATACTACCAGGGTGGGGGAGGGACACAACATCAGCAAGCGTACCTGATCTCAAACCAGGCAATGTGGGGACTAAAGGGAGGCCCAAACTTTACCTGCATGATGTCTACTTGTATACCTAATCCTGAAATGTACCCCACATCTTTAAAACAAAATATATTATAAAAAATAAAAATAAACTATGGTGACCATATATCTTGGCTAATGATCGATAGTCCTGGACTGCCTGAGAACTTTTAAATTTACATCTGTTTTTCTGGTATAATTACTAATGACTCCCCCCCCATATTACTATCAAAGTATTACAATTTGAAGAAAAATTATGTTGTCACCAGGTATGGCCACCAAAGACACCTTATATTCACATGATAAAGAAAAAGGGTGTGGTGATGAGCTCATAGCTCTTTGCTAATAAATAAAGCTTCTGAGAGGCATTTTATAACTACAAGTGATATATATATAAACCATTTATAAAATCTACAGTAGAACTATAGTATATCTTCATTATACTTCTGTAATTTGTTGAGGAATGGAAAAATGTATATGCTTATTCCTAAATTTTGCTTTACTCATTAAGCTTCAATGATCTACTCTTCAGAAAAAACAACTAAGTCTGACTGGCATGTAATACCTCATTTATGTACATCAGTGGATCCTATAGCAAAACTCTGTGCTGAGTGAAGTACAGAGGTAATCATCTACAGCAGTGGTCACCACTAAGATCTTTCTAAGCTGTAAATGTTGAGGGAAATGTAAAATGTTTTTATTGCTTAATCATTATAATTGAAGTGCATAGAACTGTAGCCATTGTCATTGGGAAACCTGCATTTAATGTAAGAAATGTTCTTTGCAAGATGAATTTCATGTTTAACTTCCTAAATAAACTATTAGGTGGAAGTGGTATCAGCATTTGACTACATCTGCCACACAAAAAAGAAAAAAAGAGTTTTTTGGCTGGCATTTCTTTTCTTTAAGAATGCCAAAAATAGGTCCCCAGTGTCTTCTGGCATGTAAGATTTGGGCTGAGAGGTTCACTGTTAATCTGATAGATCTCCCTTTGTAGGTTATGGACCTTTTCTCTAACTGTCTTTAAGTTTTTTTTATTGTGCATGACCTTAGACAGTCTGATGACTAAGTACTTTGGGGATTGTCATCTAGTATAATGGCTCACAGGAGTTATTTGAAATTCTTGTGTTTGCCTGCTTGTTTACCTCTCTGGCAAGTTTGGTGAAATTTTCTTGGATTATATCCTCAAATACATTTTCCAGGTTGCTGTCATTCTCTTCTTTTTTCTTGGAAATGCCAATCCATCATAGGTTTGGTCTCTTCACAAAATCCCATATTTCTCAAAGGTTTTGTTTATTTTAAAAAATTATACGTATATATATTTTTCTGACTACATTGATGAAAAGGATTGGTCTTTAAGTTCTGAAATCTGTTCTTCTTCATGCTTTGGTCTACTGCTGAGGCTTGCAACTGTATCTTAAAATTCCTGAAGTGAATTTTTCTACTTCAGAAGTTCAGTTTGGTCCTTTCTTAATATGTCCATGTCCTCTTCTTTTTTTGAAAGCAGGATTTATTGAGAGGACAGAAAAGCTCCCACAGTGGGAGGGAACTTGAAGGGGTTGCTTTTCCTGGTTTCTTTGTTTTGGATTCCCACTTTCTCTTGAATCTCACTGAGTTTCTGGCCACCCATATTCTGTATTCTTTATGTCATTTTCGACATTCATCCTGGTTTTGATCTATTGCTGGGAAGCTGGTATCATTCTTTGAAGGTGCAAAAACACTCCGGTTTTTTGTATTTCCAGAGTTCTTGCGCTAGTTCCTTCTTATCTGTAGGGGGATGGGGGAGAGGCTGACTCTTCTTTTCTTATCTACTTTTTTTTTTTAGTTTTTTAAAATTTATTTTTACAGATATGGGGTGCAATTCAGGGTTAGATACATAAGTGGTCATCATGCAGATAAAGTTTGGATACACTTATTGATGTTATGTATCTCCCCCTACCCTGGTTGTGTCCTACTACTGCTAATCCCTTATAGTATTATGATAAATGTTCAGGGTTCACATGATTGAGTATATGTAGTACTCAGATCTTTGTTTCTGTGATAAACCACTGAGAATTATAGACTCTAAATGCATCTAAGTCGCTGCGAAGTCTATAATTTTTTCTTTATGGTTGCATAATATTCTATCATGTATATGTACCACATTTTTCATATCCAGTCCACTTTCTTTTTTCATTTTTTAACCATTTGAGATTGATTTATTTCTCTCAGCATCATTCTCTGGCAATTTATCCAGATTGTCATGTGTTGCTGAGTTGTATTACATGGTATGGTCACACCTGTTTGTTTAATCATTCACCCTGTTGAAGGTCATATGGATTGTTTCCAATTTGGGGCTAGTATGAATAAAACTGCTATGAACATTTCTGTGCAGGTTTTTGTGCAGGTTAAAAGCTTCATTTCTCTGAGATAAATGCCACAAAATTACAATCTCAGAGTATGATTTTTAGTTGCGTGTTTTATGAGAGTCCAAGTGCTTTTCAGAGTTGCTATGACATTTTACATTCTCCATTTCATTTACTTTTTATCAATACCTTTTATTTTGATATTGTGGGGTACAGTTTAGGGTTAGGTATACAAATATGCTTCGTTCAGCCACCCTTGTTGATAAGGGGTGTCTCCCCATTCCCAGACAGATACATCCCCCATTTTAAACCAGCAATGTATGAGTGATCCATTTGCCCTGCATTTTCATCAGCATGTAGTGATGTCATTACTCTTGATCTTAGCCATTTTGATAGATGTATGATTGTGGTGATACCCTACTATGGTTTCAGATTTCATTTCTCCCTGTGGCTAACAATGTTGAAGACCTTTTCATGTGCATATTTGCCATCTGTACTTTTTTTTAGTGAAATGTCTCTTAATATCTCTTGTCTATTTTCTAATTAGAGTTTTTTTTTATTTTGACTCTCAGAGGTACTTATATATTCTAGGTACTATTCCTATCTGAAATATGTGGTTTGCAAATATTTTCTTCCAGTTTGTAACTTGTCTCTCTTTTTTTTATTTTAAAGATGTGAGGTACAATTCAGGGTTAGGTATACAAACATTGATTATGCAGGTATCCTTGTTGACGAGGTATACCTCTTCCTTCCTAGTAGTTTCCTTCAACTGCCAATCCCATTCCCCTTCCCCTGGCAGTTTCCCACTACTGTCAATCCCTTTCTTACAGTATTATAATAAATCAAGATCAGTTTATGAGTGAGAACATATAGTACTCTGCTCTTTGTTTCTGTAATAGATCACTGAGTATGATCAACTCTAAATCCATCTAAGTTGCTGTGAAGTCCATATGTTTGTCCTTTTTTATGACTGCATAATATTCCGTTGTGTACATGCACCACACTTTTTTATCCAGTCCAGCTTTTATGGCCAGCATATGGCCAGTTGATTCTGGTTTTTGCTATTATGAATAGAGTTGCAACAAACACATGTGCAGGTATCATTTTTGTAGAATGATTTGAGTTCCGCCGAGTATATTCCAATAGGGGAATTGCTGGGTCATATGGAAGGTCAATTTCTAGTTCTTTCAGAAATCATTACACTGTCTTCCAAACAGGTTGCACTAGTTTGCATTTCCACCAGCAGTGTAGAAGTGTTCCTTTTTCTCCGCATCCTTGAGAGCATCTGTCATTTGTTTGTTTTATTAATGATGGCCGTTCTTACTGGGATTAGGTGGTATTTCAATTGGTTTTGATTTGCATTTCTCTGATGATTAGTGAGGCTGAACATGTTTTCATGTGTCTGTTGGCTGCCCTCTTTTTTATTTTTAATTTTCTGTAGTTGAGTTGGGGCTTTTTGAGATTTTCTTTTTTTTCCCTTGTGGTTATGACTGTGGTGTATGCTGTATATGATCAATTGGCTTCATTTTGTGCCCCATCTCCCCATTTTTTCCTTGACCTACAGGCAGCAGGAGTAGAACAATAAGCGGGAGTGACTGGAAGGAACCTAACAGTAACCTCATTGAAATTGTGCCCTCACAAGAGTGTGGAACCACAGCCACAGTGTTCAGACAGGAGCAGGGTGGTTGCACAATGCCAGGGTTGGGGAGCTGCCTGGAAGCAAAGAACCCCCTTGGATTGGACCCACAGGGGTGGGAATCTGCAGTATCTCTCATGGGGACACAAAGACGTAATCTGTCTCTCTGCTTCCTCCCTGTTCCTGGCTTGGAGCCAACAGTGGGAGCCACTGGGAAGTATTCAAAAATGTCCTCTTGGAGTGAAGTCCTCAGAGGATCACTGAGCAGTATTCAGGATGGAGCAGGGCCACTGCACCTTGCCAGTGAACTGTCATGGAAACAGGATAGTCCCACCTGGCAAGGAGCTATGGAAGCCGGGGGTGTGTGAAGGGGTCTTCCCTCCCACTTATTCTCTGGCACACCTGTGGCAGAGGTGGAGGCAGCAGTGGCAGATAATCTCCTGCCACTGGAGGCTTATTAATGGCATCTGGAAGCTGGCTACTTTTGGGAGTTGAGCCACAGTTGCAGTGTCCAGGTAGGGGCTTCTCTCTGAAGCATGCAGGAGAAGTTCACTCTCCATTTGGCAGAGAAGCTGTGCAGTGTGCTGTTTGCTGGGGTTTTTTTTTTTTCTGTGGTTGTTATATCCATCTTGGGATACAATAAAGCAGCATTCCCCAAACTTTTTGGCATCAAGAACTAGTTTTGTGGAAGACAAGTTTTCTACAGACAGGGGTGGGGGATGGTTTTGGGTGATTCATGCACATAAAATTTATTGTGCACTTTATTTCTATTATTATATCGCAAAATATGATGAAATAATTATGCAACTCATCATTTAAAAAGAGGCATGGGCAGGTTGGTAAATAATGGGTGGACTCCATGCAGACTAAAATAAGTGATGGATTCTGACTTAAAGCCTGCTACCAGATGTAGCTGTACACTGAAATACCTCAACTCACTTGCCACTCACTGATAGGGTTTTGATATGTATCTGCAAGTAATTGATTTATGATGGTCTCTGTGCCATCAAACCTCACTGCTCATGTTAGTCTGTACCTGCAGCTGCTCCCCAGTGCTAGCATCAACACCTCAGCTCCACCTCAGATCATCAGGCATCAGATTCTCATAAGGAGCACCCAACCTAGATCCTTTCATGCACAGTTCACAATAGGATTTGAGGTCCTATTGATAGGAGGCAGAGCTCAAGCAGTAATGTGAGCGATGGGGAATGATCATAACCACAGATGAAGCTCTGCTTGTTCACCTACTGCTCACCTTCTGCTGTGTGGCTCGGTTCCTAATAGACCACAGACCAGTACCTGTCCACAGCTCTGGGGTTGGGGACCCTTGCTCTAACTTAGGACCAGCACTGTGGCCTGGGAGCTGGGGACCCCTGCACTAAAGCATTTAGCCTCCCTCCTTGGCAGAGTGGCATCCAGCACTGGACTGCCAGTGAACAAGAGTCTCCCGGACGCCCTGTGGCCTTGAGTAGTGCCTCTGCTTGACTCAAGGTTTCCTGCCTCACTTGGACACAGGAGAATGAGGAGGCTCTTTCAAGACAAGTGTTGCAAAGGTCTATGTCAGAGGAATGGAGCCCTGGGTTCTCTTCCTCACTCTCTCCCTCCTTGCACAAGGACTCTTCTCCTGACTCTGTGTGGATTTGGGTCTTCAAGCTGCCGAACCTCACACTACTCCACTCAAGATTCCCATGCCATTGCATTTGGAGAGTTCATTATATAGTCTTTGTCAGTTGTGTGGTTTTTAACTATTTCCTTTACCTTGTGGTGTTTCCTGTACCTTTCATCCTCTTAAGAGATTCTTTAAGAGCAAAAGTTTTTATGTTTTGATGAAGCTTATTTTTGCTGTCAAATCTGAAATCTCTTTTCTTTGCCTGCCTCTAGATGCTGATGATTTTCTCCTACTTTTTTCTAAAAATGTTGTAATTTTAGGATTTTCGTTTAAGTTTGTGATCCATTTTGAGTCAATTTTTGAAATAGTAATAGAAAGTTTGAGGCATAGTAAGGTTAATAGATCAGCAGAGAATTGCCATTAAAAAATAGTTTACTATGCACAGTTTCTGAAAGCAGGGGGTCTCTCACACCACACCATGGGAGGACACACAGGAAGTACTAAGGCTGCTGACAAGGCAGGGAGAAGGGAAAATGTGGGCAAGAGCCTTTATTGTGCTTTCTATAGGAAGAAACAGATAAAGAGATGCTAGCTGGCTTAAAATTTCCTGGTGTGAATAATTTCAGTGGGTTCCAGGACATAGATTCTGTCCCTAGTTATCTGGTACATGGCTCCATAATTATTAGGGTAGGTGAATCCTGGTGTGGAGTACGAGAGCCCAAGAAAAAAGGTGAATGACATTGTGGACTTTGGATTGGTTCATTTGTATTTGAAAACCATGACTCTGGGGGGAAGACTCCTCTTGGCCAGGGTCAGGGGAGGGTGATGAAAGTGGGGAGCTGAGGGAGGCCAGAGCCCAAGTAAGATGACTCAAGCGTTTATAGGGTTATTCAGAGTAAGGCATGTCTGGCATATACATGTAGGGCAGATGTTGGGACATCAAGTTTGCAGAAGCTAGAAACATGGCTAATACATGAAATATATTGGAAAGGGGTATGTATGTTTTGTTCTATGACACATTCTCTCCTTTTCTCTTCCCCTGCTCTGGGCCCTTAATGTATTGCCTCATTCCAGCTCTCTTCTCCTCTGGCTTGTAGCTGGACTCAGTACTGAGACCCAATTGTCAGAGATTGGAGAGTGAGAAGAACAGTTCTGAGTATACATGGTATTCTTGCTCCCTGCATTGCCCTACCTCTAATCATAACCCCTCTCAGGCAGCCTTTTTGCCACCACTCCAGCTTTTACCGATGTCTTGCAATATTCACTTCATTCCTTTATATTTAGGGGTTGTTATGAATTCCTATTGTTCCCACTGAGTACATCACCATCCTTTACAAGTATTTTTGAATATTGTCCATAATCAGTAAATAGTCCCTTTAATAAACTATCTTAAGTTAAACTCTGAATATACCATCTGTTTCCTACTGGGACCCTAACTGCCACACATCTTTTTCTAGTTAGCCACAACCTTACCAGTCTCAGCTTGGTGAATAAAAATGTCCAATGTACTAACGAAAAGACAATGCTTTCTTTTGTCTAGCCCCACTTCTGAATGTAGGCTTTGGTAAGTGAACATGGCCTGTCTTTTGGCTTCCATCAACCTCTTTTTTTACCCTTTGCTACACAAACCATACAAGAAAATGCAACAGTTGTGTTGCACTTACCATGGAAGGATAGAAAATCAAGAACAAAGAAAGGAGTCCAGGTACTACAACTCACACCTGTAATCCCAGCAGTTTGGGAGGATGAGTTGGGAGGATTGCCAGAGCCCATGTGTTTGAGACCAGTCTGGGCAACATAATGAGACCTTGTGTCTACCAAATAATAATAATATTAATAATAATAATAGATTTGCCAAGCATGCACCTGTAGTACCAGCTATGCGAGAGGCTGAGGCAAAAAAATCAACTGAGTCCAGGAGCTCAAGGCTACATTGAGCCATAATTGTGCATCTGCACTCCAGCCTGGACAACAGAGTGAGATCCCAATTTAAAAAAAAAGAAAAAGAAATGAAAGAGTTCTTACTACTCGGTCACACACTGCATTTATGTGTAATGTTCTTTTTCTCATATAATTAAACAGTGAGAATATGGATCTTCTTAGTCACATACAATTCAATGACTGTATTCATTCAGACAGAATAATGCCGTGGTTCTTAAACATCATAATCTCATGAAAACTATGAATCTCAAGTTTACGATCTTTTGTAACAAAATATTTATGATTTATTACTCCATGTGGTATCTTTTATTTTTTGGAGTCTCACCCTGTTGCCCAGACTGGAGTACAGTGGCACACTCATGGCCACCACAGCCTTGATCTGCTGGACTCAGGTAATCCTTCCACCTCAGCCTTTCAAGTAGCTGTAACTACAGGTGTGTGCCACCATGCCCGGTTAATTTTTTGATTTATTGTAGAGACGAGGTCTTGCCAAGTTGCCCAGGATGGTCTCGAACCCATGAGCTCAGGCAATTCTCTCACCTTGGCCTCCCAAAGTGCTGGGATTACAGGCTTGAGCTCCATCACTCAGCTCATTTATTTTTATCATATAAATTGTGGACATATATGAAAGCACACAACTTTCACAGGTATTTTTTTCAAATGGAAATTGATAGACACATTGATGAAGCTCAACTTAAGTACCTTGAACTAGTATTTATTAAAACATTAGAGATTTGTGAATAATTTGGGTGAAAATTTGAGCACTTTTGGTAAAGCAGGCTTGGAAGAAGACTAAAGGATAAGAAAGATAAATTGAGGAACTTAGGTAGCCAAAGAATGTTATGAGCTGGGTGTGGTAGCTCAACACCTGCAATTCTAGCACGTGGGAGGCAGAGGTGAGGGTATTGCCTGAGCCCAGGGGTTTGAGTCCAACCTTGACAATTTGGTGATACTTTGTCTCTACAGTAAGTCAAAAAATTAGCCGGGTGTGGTGGTGCACACCTGTATTTCCAGCTACTTGGAAGACTGAGGCAAAAGATTCTCCTGAGCCCAGCAGTTCAAGGCTGTGTTGGCCGTAAGCGTGTCCCTGCATTCCAGCCTGGGTGATAGAGCATGACTCCAACTCAAAAAAAATAAAAATAAAAGTAAAAGAGTGTTATGGTAGCACCCAGCGAATGGAAGACTAGAGAAAGAGATCTATGGATGCTGGGAAGGGGATTCAAAATAGTAGTTGGAAGGTAACTGAGATGTATTGCTTATCAATTTACTTTTTCATTTTTGTAACATATTCACATTAACTATAATTCTAATTAGTAATTGGTTTTATCACTCTTTGTCTCTAATTGCAATTCGCTTCCTTGATGACCTAAGCTAGCATGACTTTCAATATCATCTGTATGCCAGCAGCTCTAAATGTCTATCTCCAGCCCAGCCCTCACATCTGAACTTCAGACTTACTATTCAGCAGCCTACTGATCACCTCTGCTTGAATGTCTAATAGATATCTTGAAGTCAACTTGTCTTTTCCACTCTCAGATCCACTCAACCTAACCTCTTCACTAGCTCAGCAGAATACACTAGCTATCTGGTTGTTCAAAACACAAAGCTTGGAAAAATGTTTGTTCATTTCTCTTTCCCTATATTAAATTAATCATAAAATACTGTCATCTCTATCTTTAAATATGTCTGAAATCTAATCTCTTACAACCACCTCCACTGATAATATAGTCTGGTTTGAGTATAACTTTTACCTAGAAATGAAATTACTGGGTGATATGGTGCATATATTTACAATTAGATTGCATCAAACAGTTTTTCAAAATTACAGTCCCCCAGTAATGTATGAATGTTTCCCTTGCTTCATATTCTCACCAAGAGTCTTTTAAATAATAACCTTTCTAGTGAGTATACAGTAGTAACACATTCTGGTTTTACTTAGTGTTCTCTGATCATTGAGTTTGATCAATTTTTAAATCTCCTTATGTACTATTTGTATAGCATTCTCATGAATTATCTGTAATTATCTCACTTGTTGAGAATGATGAAATGAAAATAAATATCGGGTGTGTTCTGTTATCTTTTGAACATTTGAAAATATAACAAAAATAGACTCTGTGCATACTTTCCATTCTTGCATACTTTGGATTTTTATTGTAAGCCAAATATCAATTTATGCATTCTACTTTTTTACATTTCACATATTTTCAGACAGCATTTGAATCTCTAGGGGGTGATACTATAAGTTAATTTTATAGCTTCTCAATTCAATTACAATAGTCACTTGTCTTAGCTATTAGTATCATAAACACAGATTCTCATAACAGCAAGTCTTTCAGTCCCAATCTCCAAACGTGGTATAAAAAAATGTCAACAAGCCATTGGTATCTGTCAAATTGTCTAGAAACCACATTAAAGGGAATTATCTCTCGGTAAGATAAATGACTCCACTCTCAGAATTTCATTACTGTTAGTTTAGGTTAAAACATAGCATTTTATTAACCTACTTGTAGCAACATTTTTAAGAATAAAAAACTTGTTAATTAAATCTGGTTTAAGTTTTTTATTCATGTAAATTTTATTTGGAAACAGGGAATCCACTATGTTTGAGTATAGTCTCATTATTACAAACAGTTAATATTTTTTCCAGTATTTCTAGTTAGGTTTATTTTTTCATTTTGTTTTCTTTTTTTAACCTCTGGCAGTTTACTTTCATGGAAATGATTGGTCACAAACAAGTTACTTTGAAAAAAAAGCCTACACACAAAAAAGGTATGTAAAGGGAAATATTTTTTAAATAACTAGGTTATGCCACATTTATGTCTTTAAATGAATTTTTTATTGCACATAATATTTACTATAAAAACTTTTGTCTCCAAAGTTTAAATAATAAAATTGTTATGAGGTAATCATAATATTAGTTGTATTTAGTCATCTTCTGAATAAAACATAGTGACTATCTTGAAGGTACTACAGATTGAGCATCTTTTTTTTAAATATTTTTTATAATGATGTTGTGGGGTACAGTTAAGGGTTAGGTATACAATTACGTTTCATTCAGGCACCCTGTTGATAAGAGGTGTTTCCCCGTTCCCAGACAGATATTTGCTACTATTAATCCCATCTCCCTCCCCCCCAATAGTTTCCCAGTACTGTCAGTCATTTTCTTATAGTATTACATTGGAAGTTCAAGGTCCATTACATGAGTGAGAACATGTGATACTTGGATCTTTGTTTCTGTGAGAGGTCACTCAGTATTATAGACTCTAGTTCCATCCAGGTTGCTGCGAAATTCATGATTTTGTTCCTTTTTATGACTGCATAGTATTCCATTGTGTATATGTATCACATTTTTTAAATCCAGTCCTCTTTTGATGGGCAGCATGGTTGCTTCCAGGTGCTTGCTATTGTGAACAATGCTGCGATAAACATATGTGTGCAGGTATCTTTTTTATACAGTGATTTGAGTTCTTCAGGATATAGTCCCAGTAGGGGGATTGCAGGGTCATATGGGAGGTTGATGTTTAAGGCTTTTAGGAATCGTCATACTGCTTTCCACAGAGGTTGCACAAGTTTACACTCCCACCAACAGTGTAGAAGTGTTCCCTTTTCCCCACACCCTCTCCAGCGCTGTTATTTTTTGAATTGTTGATGATTGCCACTCTGACTGGGGTTAGGTGGTATCTCAGGGTGGTTTTAATTTGCATCTCCCTGACCATTAGTGAGATTGAATATTTCTTCATGTGTCTGTTGGTTGCTCGGATGTCTTCCTTTGTGAAATGTCTCTTCATATCTTTTGCCCATTTTATAATGGGGTAGTTTGTTTTCTTTTCAGCACATTTGAGTTCCTTGTAGATCCAGGATGTTAAGCCTTTGTCAGACCTGGTGTTGGCAAATACTTTTACCCAGTCTGAAGACTGTCTCCCTGCTCTCTTGCAGGTTTCTTTGGCTTTGCAGAGGCTTGTCAGTTTAACAAGCCTCTTTGCAGAGGCTTGTCAGTTTTTCACTTGTCTATCTTCTCTCTAATGACCTGTGGATTTCGGGTTTTGTTCAGGATTGGATGCCAGTTCGAATTTCCATAAGGGTATTTCCTTCATTTCCTTCATTTTCTAAGGTTCTAATGGTTAGAGGTTTTACATTTAGGTCTCTGATCCATTGGGAGTGAACCTTTGTGCATGGGGATAGATGGGGGTCCTGTTTCAATTTTCTGCATGTGGTCAGCCAGTTTTCCCAGCACCATTTACTGAATAGGTTCTCCTCTCCCAAGTGGTAGGTGGTGGAGGCTTTGTAGAAAATGAGTTGGTTGAGAAATTGAGGTTTTGCTTCTGGAATCTCAATTCTATTCCATTGATGTATATGCCTGTTCCTATACCAATACCAAGCTGTTTTGATGATTGTAGCTTTATAGTAAAGTTTGAAGTCTAGTAATGTGATACCACCTACTTTGCTTTTATTGCTGAGGATTGTTCTGGCTATTCTTGGATGTTTGTGTTTCCATATGAATTCCTGTGTTGTTTTTTCGAGGTCTGAGAAGAATGTTGCTGGTAATTTGATGGGTATTGCATTGAATTTGTAGATTGCCTTAGGTAAGATGGACATCTTCACAATGTTGATTCTTCCAATCCATAAGCATGAGATATTTTTCCACGTGTTTGTGTCATCTTTGATTCATTTGAGCAGTGTTTTGTAGTTTTCATTGTAAAGGTCTTTCACATCTCTGGTTAGGAAGATGCCAAGGTATTTCTTTTTTTGTGTGTGGCTATTGTGAATGGAATTGTGTTTTTTATTTGGGTTTCTGTTTGTTTATTATTGGTGTAGAGAAATGCGGTTGTCTTTTGTACATTTATTTTGTATGCTGAGACTTTGCCAAAGGTCTTTATCAGTATAATGAGGTCTTTGACAGATTTTCTTGGGTTTTCAAGGTACACAATCATATCATCTGCAAAGAAAGATAATTTGACTTCCTCTTTTCCTATTTGGATATCCCTGACTGCCTTCTCTTCTCTGATTGTTTGAGCCAGGACTTCCAAAACTATGTTGAACAGGAGGGGTGAGAGTGGGCATCCTTATCTTGTTCCAGTTTTCAGGGGAAATGGTTCCAATTTTTGTCCATTTAGGAGTATGCTGGCTGTGGGTTTCTCGTACATGGCTTTTACTATTTTGAGGTATGTTTCCCATAAGCCTAGATGTTCAAGGGTTTTTATCAAGAAGGGGTGCTGGATTTTATCAAAAGCTTTTTCTACATCTAATGATATAATCATGTGGTTTGTAATTTGACATCTATTGATGTATTTAATTACATTTATGGTTTTACGAATGTTGAACCAGCCTTGCATCCCAGGAATGAAGCCTACTTGGTCATGATGGATGATTTTTGAGATGTATTGCTGAATCCGGTTTGCTAGGATCTTGTTGAGAATTGTAGAATCTATGTTCATCAAAGATATTGACCTGTAGTTCTCCATCTTTGTTGAATCTTAACCTGGCTAGGGTATCAATGTGATGTTGGCTTTGTAAAATGATTTGGGGAGAGTTCCATCTTTTTCAATTGCCTGGAATACCTTCAGTAGGATTGGTATCAGCTCCTCCTTAAATGTCTTGTAGAATTCTGCTGGAAAGCCATCTGGACCAGGGCTTTTTTTTATAGGTAGTTTTCTTATTACATAATCGATTTCCTTGATGTTATTGGTCTATTTAGGGTCTCAATTTCTTCTTGCTCCAACCTAGGCAGGTTGTGTGATGTCAAAAAGTCCTCCATTTCCTTAAGGTTTTCAAGTTTGTTTCCAAACAAGTGTACATAGTAGTCTCTAATGATCTTTTGTATTTCTTCAGGATCAGATGTGACTTCATCTTTTGTGTTTCTGATTGTGCTTATTTGGGTTTTTTTCTCATTTTTTTCTTGGTCACTCTAGCTAGGGGACCATCGATCTTGTTTATCCTTTTGAAGGACCACCTTTTGTTTCATTGATTTTTTTGTATTATCTTTTTGTCTTCTATGTCCCGGATTTGGGCTTTTATTTTGGTGATCTGGATTCTTCTGCTGAAATTAGGGTTTTTGTGGTCTTGCTTTTCCAGCTTCCTTAGGTGGCTTGTTAGGCTGTTAATTTGTGTTCTTTCCATGTTCTTCATGTGTGTTTGTAGGGATATGGATTCCCCTCTTACTACAGATTTCAAGGCATCCCAGAGATTTTGGTAAGATGTTTCTTCATTTTCATTTGTTTCCAGGTTTCTTTTGATCTCTGTTTTGATTTCATCATTGACCCAGGAGTTGTTTAGCATCATGCTATTTAGTGTCCATGTCTTTGTGGGTTTTGGGGGGACCTTGTTGGTGTCAATGTTTATTTTTATTCCACTGTGGTCCGAGAAGGTGCATGGTAGAATTTCAGACCTTTTAAATGTGCTTATGCTTGATTTATGCCCAATTATGTGGTCGATCTTAGAATATGTTCCATGCGGTGATGAGTAGAATGTACATTCTGCGGTCTTTGGATGGAGTGTTCTCTAGGTATCAATTAAGTCCATTTGGTCCAGAGTCTCATTGAGGTTCCAAAACTCCTTGCTGATTTTTTGTCCTGATGATCTGTCAAGGGTTGTGAATGGGGTATTAAAGTCCCCAGTTATGATGGTGTTAGAGTCAATATCTTTCTTTAGTTTTCCTAGAAGTTGCTTTATGAAAGTTGGCGCACCTATGTTGGGTGCATATATGTTTAGGATTGATATTTCTTGTTGATGGAATGAATCTTTTATCATTATGTAGTGGCCCTCTGTATCTTTTTTAATTTTTGATAGCTTATATGGTATTTTGTCTGAAATTAGAATCGTGATTCCTCCTTTCTTTTGTGTTCCATTCACCTGAAAATTTGTTTCCCATCCTCTTACTTTGAGTCTGTGTATGTCATTTCTAGTGAGATGGGTGTCTTGAAGGCAGTATATTGTTGCCTGGTGATATTTTATCCATTTTGGCATTCTATGTCTTTTCAGTGGTGTGTTTAGTCCATTCACATTCAGGCTAATTATTGAAATGTGAGAGTTCATCCCTATCATAGAGTTCTTATAGAGTTGTTCTTCTTCCACTTGGTTTTGTTTTTTTTTTTTTGGTTTTAGGGTTGGTTCATGTATATTTTTTTTCCCTGTACTCTTGTGAAGAACGTTGTTCTTTTTTTCTTTTCTTCTGTGTTTAGTACTTTCTTAAGTGTTTTATGTAGAGATGGTTTGGTGGCAGCATAAGTTCTTAGGGATTGGATATCTGGGAAAGATTTCAATTCTCCCTCACCGATGAAGCTTAGCTTGGCCAGGTAGGTTATTCTTGGTTGAAATTGTTTATCTTTTAGGACTTTGAAGATAGGGCTGCAAGCTCTCCTAGCCTGCAGGGTTTCTGCAGATAAATCTGCTGCTATTCTGATTGGTCTACCATGATAGGTGATCTGGCCTTTTTCTCTTGCTGCCATTAGGATATTCTTTTATGCCTACTTTGTTTAGGCGAATTATTATGTGTCTGGGAGTTGGTCTTCTCATTTGTTGTCTTGCAGGGGTTCTCTGAATCTCTTGTGTTTGAATTTTTGCATCACTGATTAGATAAGCGAAGTTTTCTTGAATGATCTCATGGAAAGTTTGTTCCAGTGTGGTCTCTGTCTTTTTTTCTCTGCCTCAGGTAGTCCAATTACTCTTAGGTTAGGCCTCTTGAGGTAATCGTTCATCTCTTGAAGGTTTTTTTCTGTCCTTTTGAACTTATTTTCTGTGTTTTTAAGAGTTTGGGTTAGTTCTATATTTTTGTCCTCAAGCTCTGAGATTTTTTCTTCTGATTGAGTAATTCTGCTTTCCATGCTTATCAGTTTGTTATTATTTCATTCACAGTTTTCTTTATTACTGTTATCTCAGATATCAGCTCCTTCCTGGTTTCTTCTTGTGTCTCCTCAATTCTTTTTAATCTCTCCATTATTGTCTTGATATCTGGGTTTGTAGTTTGAGATCCTTTATTCTGAGGGCTCTTCATTGTTTGCATTCTGAAGTCAGTTTTCTCAGTGTCTGCCCTCCCAGGGGTCAGGAGAGACCTATAATCTTCTTTTGGTTTTTCTTCTTTTGGTTTTTCTTTTGTAGATTTTTCTCTCTCTCCCCCTTTCTCTCCCCTTCTTTAATTCTGTTTTTGAGGGAAGGTGGGGTTGCTTTTATTTCTCTTCTGCAATATCCTGTTCTTCCTTATGAGGGTCTTCTGCTTTGTTCACTTTTCAGGTTGGAGCATAAGCTGCAATCTGTACTTTTTGCAGTTTTGAGGTTTAATTGAGAGGGAAGCTGTGGTTCAGAATGCTGATTCTAGCATCCATGAACAGATGTCTGAGCACACTGGAACCTATTTCCATCTGCCTTACAGTCTGTCCATTCAGCAGTATGTAGTCTTGGTCCCTAGATTAAAAAGGAGGGTATAAAAGAGGAAAATAATGGAGGAAGGGGTGTCAATAGGGGATCAGAAAGAGAGAAGAGCAAGAGGGAAAACAGATATAAATGCCAACTATCAGGTGAGAAAGAGACACAAGGCCAGGAAGAAGTGAAGAAAGACACGTAAGAAAGATTCCCTAAAGAGTACTGATAGCTACAAAGAGACAGGCCAATAAAATCAAGAAACAGTGTAAGTCAGAAGGTAAACAACAAACGTGATCAAAACCAACAGTTACAATGATAAAATCATAAGTCAAAAAAAGCGATCAGACTAAAATCACTTCTCTGATCTCTGATTCTGGCCCCTCCCCTTTGTTTTTCGTTGCAGCATAGGAGTGGGGTTTTGTCTCCTGTTTCATGCCATTGCCTTAGGAACTGAGGTAAAGTTTGCTGATAGGTAGGCGGGGCAATGGAAATCTCTGCCTGGAGAATGGTGAGGCAGTTTATGTAGATCTGTTTTTCTCCACTTGTCTGAGTCCCCTAGCTTGGGGTCTCGCACTGAGTGCCTCAGCCAGGGTGGGCCCAGAGTTCCAGAACTCCAAAGCTCCAAAGGGCAGGCAGTGAGCGGCAAGAGTGGCCCTGGGCCTCCCACAGGGTACTTCAGCCAGGAATGGAACTGGTGTCTCTGAGGGGTGGGCACCCAGAGCCTCCCTGAGTGACCGGTGGCTTGGTGCCAGGTGCTGGGCTGGAGACGATGTAGCCAGGGAGGGAGCTGGGAGGGGGCTGGGACCCGAGACTCCAGTGCATGCAGTGGAACAGCAGCAGCAGGGGGCCACAATATCTGGCCCTGCGTGGGACCGAAGGTCCCTGGGCCTTGCACCAGCATGGCTGGTGGTGCACTGGGGGATGGGGGAAGAGATGTAAGAGTCTTTTGGGGAACTCACATTCAGAGAATCTCACAAGTTCACCTATGCCATCGCGATCTTGTTCCCATTCCCTGATTGAGCATCTTTAATATGAAAATCTGAAATAAGAGATATTTCAAAATCTGAAAGTGACTGAGGACTAACATGATGCCACAAGTGGAAAATTCCTCACTAACTGCATGTGATGGGTCTCAGTCAAAACACAGGTGCACAGAACACATTTTAGCCAAGCAAAAAAGACCCTCCCAGCCCCACCAACTATAATATATCTTTTACATGCCTGTTCAGACTCCCCCATGCAAGCATGAAGAGTAATAAAATGGCACCTACACTGAATAGGTGTGCCAAAAGTAGTTTCCCCATGATGCTCTGAATAAGGCCATGACCTACGTACATTTCTTGCTGTGTGGTTTTTTTGTTTGCTTGTTTGCTTATTCTCTGCTCTGTGATGTGAAGCTGTTATTGAAAAATGTTAGCCAGGCTCGGTGGCTCAGCCTGTAATCCCATGCCTTTGGGAGGCTGAGGTGAGTTGATTGCCTGAGTTCACGGGTTCGAGACCTGCCTGGGCAGCGAGACCTCATCTCTACAGTAAATCACAAAATCAGCCGGGTGTAGTAATGCATGCCTGGAATTCCGGCTACTTGGAAGGCTGAGGCAGAAGGATCACCGGAGCCCAGCAGGTCGAGGCTGTGGTGGCTGGGAGCGGCCACTGCACTCCAGTCTGGGCGACAGAGTGAGACTCCAACTCAAAAAAAATTTAAAAAAATTTAAAAAAAGAAAGAAAAATGTTCAAAAAAAGGCCTTCAGATACCCTATAGATAATAGTGACAAGAGAAACAAAATATTTATGTTTATCTTGCACAGAATTTCAAGATGCTGGAGAAACTGGATGGTGATGTAAATATTAGATATCTTACTTGGGAGCATGGTTTTGGAATAACCACCATAAATGACTAAAGAAGCAGAAGGTTAAACTGCTGAAATTCTATGCTGCAAGTGATGAACAGAAATTAAGAAAAATAGAATACAACTTAAAGGTAAAAATGAAGATCTTGATTGTGTATTGAAAGAGTATACCTATCAGTGTCACAGTGAACACATGTCACTTATGGTATGCTGATCATAAAAAAAGCAAAGATCTATCACAAGAATTGAATTCTGAGAGGAATGTGAATATTTAACAGACTGGTGTTGAAATTTTCAAAAATGCAAAGTATTACATTTAAATATCATGTTTATTTGTACATATTTAAAGGCTATATTTACATGGATATATTAGTGTGCATTTGTAAAGTCTAGGCTTTTAGTGTAACCATCAGTCAAACAATGCACATCATACCCATTAGGTAATTTTTCACCCCTCTTCCACACTCCCAGCCTTCCAAGTCTTCAGTGTCTATTATTGTACATTCTGTGTCTATGTTTGTACCTTGTCTCCCACGTACAAATGAGAACATACAGTATTTGACTTTCTGTGTCTGAGTTATTTTGCTTAAGATAATGGCTTCAGCTTTTATTCATTGTTTTATCTATTGTTGCTGCAAAATACATTACTTCATTGTTTTTATGGCTGAATAGTATACCATGGTGTGTGTGTGTGTGTGTGTGTGTGTGTGTGTATTTTCTGTATGGCATTTTCTTTCCTCAGTCATCCATTGATGAACACTTAGGTTTATTCTTATTTTTGCTATTGTGAATAGCTCGGTGACAAACATACAAGTGCAGGTATCTTGTTGATATAATGACATTTTTCCCCTTTAGGCATATACCCATTGTGGGATCACTGGATCAAGTTAAGTTCTTTAATAAATGTCCATGTTGTTTTCCAGAGAGACTGTAGTAATTTACATTCCCACCAATAACTTATAAGACTTTCCTCTTCTCTCTATCCTTGCCAACATCTGTTTTTTTAATTTTAATCTATTTTGGTTTATTTATTATTATTATTATTATTATTACCCAGGCAGGAATGCAGTGGGGCAATCATAGCTTACTGTAGCTTTTTAAATTTTAGGGCTCAAATGATCCTCCCATCTCAGGCCTTCAAGTAGTTGGGAGTAGAAAACACCCACCACTATGCCTGGCTAATTTTTACAAAATAATTTAGAGGTAGGAGTCTCACTATGTTGCTCAGGCTGGTCTCAGACTCCTAACCTCAAGCAATCCTCCTAACTCATTCTCCCAACTAGCTGGGATTACAGATGCACACCACCATATGTGGCCTATTCGTTTTTCAGTTTTTAATAATGATCACTTTTTGCATTTACTTTTGAGGTCTTAGTCATAAATTCTCTGCTTAGGCCACTGTCAGGAAGATTTTTCCCTAAGTTTTCTTCTAGTATTTTTTATAGTTTCAGTTCTTACATTTAAATCTTTAATCTATTTTGAGCTGATTTTTATAAATGTGAGAGATAGGAGTCCAGTTTCCTTCTTCTGCAAATGTATGCCACAATTTATTGAAGAGGGTGTCCTTTGATTAGTATATATTTTATCAACTTTGTCAAGGATCAGTTGACTATAGACATGTGGCTTTATTTCTACATAATCTATTCTGTTCCATTCATCTCTGTGTCTATTTTTATACTAGTATCATGCTGTTTTAGTTATTATAGCCTTGTGCAATAATCTGAATTCAGATAATGTGGTCCCTCCATCTTTGTTCTTTTTTTGCTTAAAATTCCTTTGACCATTCAGGCTCTTTATTGGTTTCATATGAATTTTAGAAATGTTTTTTCTAACTCTTTAAAAAATGCCATTGGTATTTTGACAGGAATTGTATTAAATTTGTAGACTGCCTTGGAAAGTATTTTAACAACATTAGTTTTTCTGATCAATGAGCATGAGATGTTTTAATTTGTGCCTTCTCCAATTTCTTTCTTCAGTGTCTTATAACTTTTCTTGCAGAGACCTTACACTCTTTTGATTACACATATACCTAGGTATTATTTTTTTGCTGCTATTGTTAATGGGATTGACTTCTTGATTTAGTTTTCAGCTTGATGGTTATCAGTGTGTAGAAATGCTGCTGATTTTTGTATGTTGATTTGACGTCCTAAAATTGAATTTGTTTTTCATATCCAGAAGCCTTTTGGGAGAGTCATTAGGGTTGTTTAGGTATACGATTATGTCATTGGCAAATATTTAAAGATTTTTGATGATAAAGCCTCTCCTGATCATGAAACAGTAGAAATTGACAAGTTACTAAGGTCATAACTGATGAAAATCTGACACCAAGCAAATCAATAATGCTGATGTGACTTCACTATTTTGGAATTATTGCCCCAGAAAGACACCAACTATCACTGATAAGACAGACAAGAATTAAAAATGCCAAAGTCAGAATAAGTGTGCTGAGATGTGCTGATGCAACAGGCACACATAGGTGTAAACTTGCTGTGATAGGCAAAAGCTTATGCCCTTGCTATTTTCAAAGACTGAATCTCCTGCCAGTCCATTATTATGTTAATAAAAATGCATGACTCACCAGGGAGTCTTAGTGAATTAGTTTCCCAAGTGTTTTGTACCAGTGGCTTGTGCTCACTGCAAGGAAGCTGAACTGGATGATAACCACAAGATTTTGTTATTACTTGGTAATTGTTTTGTTTACCTTCCAGCTGAAATTCTCATCATGTTAAAGCCATAAACTTACTCCCAAATGTGACTTCATTAATTCAGACATGTAACCAAGGTATCCTTACATCAAAAAAGTAACTACAAAAACACTTTATTAAACAGCATACTAGCAGCAGTGAATATAGACAAGAATGTGGGAGGTTTTCTAAAGGAGTTTACATGAAAAAGTCCATGTATTCTATAGTCAATACTTGGAACACAGTGACTAAAGACACAGTTGTTTATGCCTTGACAACTTCTGGCCTGCAACTATGTTTAATGATGATGAGGAACAAGGTGGTAACTTTGAAGAATTCTCTTTGTCAAGTGAAAAAATAAAAAGATGTCTGACTTCCTTTACATATGCAAAAAATATATTTTCAGAGCTCATCAGTAAGCTAAAAGATGTGGCTATTGAAGAAGTTTTAAAAATCACTAGAGAGTCTACATATGATTATTACTAATCAATGACAAAATAGCCAAAATTGTTCTGAATCAAGGTAATTGTGATAATAGTGGCGATAAAGATGACATTGCTAATGTTGCAGAAAAAGTGTCTGTAGATGATATGGTGATGGACTTATTGAAGGATTAGAGCAGCATGCATTCATAATAGAACAAGAAATCATGTCAGTTTATAAAATTGAAGAGAGACTTCTAAGATAGAAACCATCGTTAATAAGGCAGATGATTCTAGAGGAAACGTTTTTCCAAAGAATCCAGCAAAATGCCTCCTCATCCCTAGAGAACCCACTTCTAGCCCCTCAAATATTTCTTTTCACCTAAAAAATTATATATATTTATACTAACTTTTTAGTCAAAACACAGCATTGTAGTTGGAGATGGGAAGCCTATTCTTGCCTCTGGTTGCTGTTGTCTAATAGCAGAACCTGTTGTTCTGGTCATGCTACTGGGCAGCAGTTATCCCACACAAATGATTTTTCTCTCTCTATTAATGGTTTAATATATTATACTTTCTTTGTGACTATAGACAATAGAGAACTTGTCTTAGGAGTTGGTGAAGATAAATAATCTACAAATAATTTATCCTGAATTTAGATATTTTCACAATAATCAACACAAATTAAATGAATTTGTTGGATATGTGATATCTGAATTAATAATCCCAAACCTTAGTTACATTGTTTTTGCTACCTTTGAGAATTTGATGTTAGATATAGTCATTCTCATCAAAAAATTAACTCCCAGAGACTAGAAATGATGCATAAGTTTTCAGAAAAGTCTTGGATAGCTCTTGATCCCTGGAACCCATATTAGATTTTGTTTGAGTAGTTCATTTTTATTTAAAAAAAAAAAGTATACATTCAGTTAAAATTTATGACAAACAAAAATGAAAAAATTCTCTAGTCCCACATGCAGGTATTAATTTTTCTTTAACATTTATCTTGGTATCAAATATTGTTATGCATAAACTCAAAATAACTGAATATTATATCACTGAACTGAAAGATCATACTTTTGAGCCAATCTTCTCACTAGTAAACATTTGAGATCCTTTTATTTTTCACTATAATAATCAAACTTCAATTCATTTACTTTCATTTAATGAAAAATGTTCAAAAGTAGAATTTCACAGAGCAATAAATTTTTAGAGAAGATATTATTGTATATTATATTAACTTTTGGTAAAGGCTAAATGAAATCTTGAAAGTTAAGATCTTAGTATGGTACTTGGTACACATTAATGGCTTAATAAAAGCTTACTATTACTATTTTTTTCTTTTATATTGGTAACTTTTTTGTGACATTAGTCACATCCTGATAAAAATGATAAGTTGTGTTCTGCAGAATTATTTTACTATTGAATACACATCCTAGGCATTTTGACTTCAAAAAGATTTTCTATAGTACTTGATATTTTGAAGATTTTCTAAAGTCATTTTTTGAAGTTGATATATAATGTCACATTTTAGTAGGTTAAATTGGAGCAAAAATTAATGTGCTGGAGTGTTATCTTCTTCCTATTGTTTTCTTGTAGACTAAACAATAGTATACCACCTTCATACCCTCAAAATTATTGTTGCTTACAAATTTTATCTTTCTTCCATCATTTTATATTCTCTTCTGAGCATTTTCAGTTCACCGCTCTAATCTCACCTTCTCTGAAAATTTTCCTCACAAAATATGTGGATTCATTCATGTTGAAAATAATGTTGCAGTTAATGTCTATGCCACACAGGTTTACATGTGATATTGTGCTATCTTAATCACTAAATACAGTCTGTTTTACGGATTTTGACTCCTTCACAAAGTGGTTTCCTAGCACTTCCTTGCATGTCCAACAGTGCCTGATAACATCTGAATACTCAGTCACAAACTACAAAATTGTTTTATTGCAATTGAAAGGTGATCACACTCACATGTGTCATTTAATATTAAGGTGAGTCTTTTGTGTAAAGGTCAATATTTCATAGACAATATTTCTATAAACAGTAATTTGATCTTGAAGAAGAATGCAAAAGTAGGTAGCAAATTATTATACAAGATTATTATGTAGCTCCTTTTTATCTTCACTGACAGAGTTTGTGATAAGAATTAAGATTATTTTAGGAAGAATATTTAAAAAGCTTTTGCTTCATTTTTGAAGAGCAGGAGACAATAAAAAAGGTATAAGCTATTATTCTAAATTTTTTAAACAGTAAGTTTATTTTCATTTTTTCACATCCACACAAAAGCCATTTGGGTTTTTTTTAATTCCCATTGTTTTATGAAATATTTTAATTTATTATTATGTAATATTTTTTCAAGATTTTAAATGTAAAATTGACCCTTTGAAAATGATCATTTAAAACACTGAGAGATATTATTTATAAGCAGAGGAAACATGAACAGATATGTGTTAATTATATATTGTGTTTCAGGAAATACAGCTATCTCTTGTTTTTTTCATTTCTGGTTGTTTTTGTTACTGACTGTTTTCAGTTTGTCACTTGCAAATTCTCTATGAACAATAGAAGCCCCACAGGGAAAAGGCACTTTCAAGATTTATTTTCCTCATAGAATATAAAAAAGACATATATTATTAGAATCTTATATTTATGAGAAGTAAAAACATCATTAAAATAATCAACAGATTTACAAACAGCATTCACAACTGTAAAACCCCTGATGCATTTTCCATAGGAGTTGAATAGCTGCTATCTACAAATCCTAAAGTAAACTTTAAAAATCGCCTTAAGTCTCACATTCAAACAATCTTAAATTTAGCACTTGCTAAAGTTACTACAATTCATCAATAAAGAGAAACTCTAATAGGCTTTATATACTAGAGGATATGTGACCATAAACATTTTTTTACAGCAGGGCTGCCCAAAAGGGCTTTCTGAGACAATTAAAATATTCTATTCTGCAGTATGTGATGAGGTGACCACTTGCACATGTAGCTATTGAACACTTGAAATGTGGCTAGTATGACTGAGAAAGTGAATATTAATTTCATTTAATTAGTCACATGTGGCAAGTAGAATCTTAAAAAAGAGGAGGTCGTAGGACAAAGTTTTTGACATGAAACAGATTGCAATCCAGCAGGGTTTAACTAAAGATAAAAACAATGTCAATGTATTGTGTTTTATAGCACATGTAAAAGTAAAACATATGACAAAAATAGCACAAAGCATAGGAATCAATTGAAACAGTTGTCTTTTACCTTACAAAAAAGGTGGTATAAAAGATAGTCTTTCAACAATGTTGCAGGAAGAATTGGCTGTCCATAGCCAATACAATTAACCTTTTATATATCTCACACCTTGTATCAAATTAACTCAAAATGGGCCATATTTCTAAATACAAAATGTAAACCCATAAAATGCCTATAAGAAGACATGAGAGAAAATTTCTTTTTTGTTAGGAAAAGAATTTTTGGATGTAATACAGAAGCATAGCCTAAAAAATAAAAGAAAAAAACATAAATTGGACTCCATAAGTTTTTAAATTCAAAATATGTAACTAAAATTACTCAAGAAAAGATTCATATATGAAAGTATATTACAGAAGTTAAGGAAATAAAAATGGGAGCATAGATCACTTTGAAACTAGCAATAGTTCGTTTTTACCCAGAGGGTAGAAGGGCAAGTGAATTAAAAGATATTACTATAACCCAATAAAAGCTAAAACCCTCCAAGAGAAGCTTCATTTGATGAGGAAAGTGGCCACTGGCTAGACCAGAATGAGGCAGGAGTTGGCTGAGGAAGTAAGTGATCTGTCTCTAGCCACCAGGCCTCAACTCTCCTGCTTTTCCTTCCCAGTTGGAATGCAGAGGGTGAAGGGGCCTCGGAGATAGAGTCCTCTTAAGGTACACAACAGGAAAAAGAAGTACCACAATGGATTGGAGAAATACCCCTCATCTTCCACTCTCTATATCACTCAGCCTCTATCTTTTTATCCTTTCCTTAGTTAAAAGAAAAAAATGTTGAGACAGACAAAATACAAAGTCATGGCTATAGTCACTATATCTTTATGAGGCAAGGTCAATTTAGTCATGATCCTACCTGCATCTTATATTGTACACAAAGTCTAGGCATTTCACTCTTTTCCATTGATAGTTCACCATGGTAAATAGCTGAAATTCTCTCTGGAGAAGGGAAGATGTACTGTGTACACTTGTCATGTTACAGTTTTTCACATAACTAGACTTTTCTCAGTTAATGTGTTGCAGATCTGTAAACTGACTTAGGTCTAGTATTATTTTAAGGGACTGTGAAAACCCATCAATGACTTGATCCAGACTTATCCCTGACACTCATGGATGTTTTATCTCATATTTCATCCAGAATCCCTATATTTATAGTTTTGGACTAGTTCAATGTCATAATTCCTCTTTATTGATATAACACCATTGGACCATTTCCCAACACTTCCCTCAGCTCTTGCCAAATGAAATTGGCAAGGGCTCTGCAACTACTTACAGTTGACTTTTGTGGAAAGAGACTTTGCAATTTCCTCTCTGGTGAATACTCAGATCTAACTCTCCTGAAGAGCCTGGAGGCAATGAAAGATGGTGAAGATAAAATCTAAGAAAAATCAGCATACTATTCTTGAGGTCACGGCCTAAAGTGAAGTCACTGAAACATTTCTTTGCAAGGAAGACTGGCTTCCTGAAAAAAAGGAGAGAAGCTGATTCTACCGGCAAGAGCAATTCAGGAGGACTTTTGTATTAGAAGTTTCTGTTGTCTGTTTTTGTCTTAATCTCATGGTTTTACTTCTTCCCACCAAATTTTCTTTCCATTGTGCAAACAGTTTGGCAAGTTGCACTTTTCACTAACATGGCAACTCTGCATCAGACCTCAGACTTTGTCCTCAGCCATTTTTGCCCTATGCTATCCCAAATAGGAGATTATTTTAAGACTGCCACTAAGATATTCTGGGTCTTCAGCTATGACATGAATTGGGAGTTCCGTGTCTTAAGTATATGATTATATTTGGGTAAATGCTCCAGAATAGTCAAAAGCAGTTTTGTCCTATTCCATAACATTTACAATCACCATTTTTGCCATATCTGCTAAGTGCCAAAGACAATCAACCACTCAGTGTTTTGTGCTCAACCAGTAATCCATGTCACCTCATTCTAGTGAAAAATTAAAAATTGTGATGCCACTTTGTCATAGAATGAATTGTCCCATTCTTTCCAGCAATGAGGTTGTCCTTCTGCTCACAAATATGAGGGCAAAACAATCCCAGAATCTTACTCTTGATACCAGTTATTGTATCAGTTAGGGTTGCAGAAGAAACAGATGGCATACCCAAAATGGTTTTACTAAAAATAATTTAAAGAAGGCAGAGAAAAGTGAAAAAAAGAGGGGTGGTGAGGCACTGAGTGTGTAATTATAGTAATGGGAATCCTGCAGGGAACAGCAGAGAAAATGCAGTATGTTTGGAGGACCTGGCACCATTGGAGAGGAACCACTCAACAGATGCAGGAGCTAGAGAGGAAATGGAATGAAACAGAGAGGGGACCAAGGACCTAACTACCCCAACCTCAATCACTTTTCACCCTCCATTCCTTACTGGTACTGCCCATTTACCAAACCAGCCAAAGCCAGAAGACCAAGATACGGTCTATAGTTGTCAGCCTCAGGATAAAGAGCAGAGCAGAAGAAAGTAGAGCTAGAAGAGAGATCAACAGTAAAAAATGAACATGAACACTGTCATGTCATAGACTCACGGGCAATTTCTGAAGGACCAATATGCTAACTTCTTGTATCACTGCAGATTTTAAAGGAAAAACTTTGAGGAAATAACTTAGTAAATGGGTGTTATGAAATAGCTTACATGCCATTCGAGAGCACCTGCTACTTGAAAACCACTGTGTCACATTCTGTGATGATTCGAAGGCATTATCATGACAAGCAGAAGTAACTGTGAAATACATAAAGCTCAGTTTATCAGGAAGTTATATCAATTACACAATTTTGTGTAAATAATAATGGACATAAGCTTAATAATAATATAATAATTACTCATTTTCCTTGAATATGTTTTATTAGTGTGTAGTAGTGGTATTCAATTGTGGCTTAATTTGCATTTCCCAGATAACTAATTATACTGAGCACCTTAAAATATGCTTATTTATCAATGACATATCTTATTTGATGAAATATGCATTAAAATATTTGTCAGTTTTACATTGGATTGTTTATCTTCCTCTTATTGAGTGGTAAGAGTTCTTTTTCATATTTGCAGTCTATAGCTATGTGTAAACAGTCAAACAAATGAATAGCTAGATAGAAGATAAGGTTATACATATTTATAATTGTATACGTGCTTGCATATACAAATCAAATATTTTCTTCCATTTCAGACTTGACTTAATTTTTTTAACAGTCTTTCAAATACATGGTGATTTTTATTTGACTAAAGCATTTTTCAGTGTGATTAGTTTTCCTTTTAACAAAAAATGAATTGCTTAACCAAAGGTTTCTCTTGTGTTTTATTTTAAAAATTTTTCAGCATTAGATCTTATGCTTTGATCTTTGCTCTAATTTGAGTAAAATTTTGTCTATGACTTGAAGAATGTTTCAATTTTTTTTTCAAAAGTATATACAGGTATTATGGGACCATTTGTCTAAAAATAATTATTTTTAGTGAATTAACCTGCATATTTGTAGAAATACTTGAAAACTCGTTATTTATTTTATCTATTCATTTTTCTATTTACATACCAACACCACATAGTTTTGATTTACATTGTTGTGAATCTGGTGATACAAGTTCCTCAACTTGGTTTTCTGTCAAATATTTTACTTTTGGTAGTCTGGGCTCTTTGCATTTTCATACAGACTTTATAATTAGATTGCAAATTGAAACACAAAGGTTACTGTGATTTTGATTTCTATTGCACTGAATCTATAAATACATTTAGGGAGAATTGACACAATTATATTGATACTCTATTAAGTAAACATAGAGCAATATATTTCTCCATTTACTTTATTTCTTTATTTTCTTTCAACAGTTTTTTTTTAGTTTTAAGTGTACAGATCTTTTATATACTTTAATTTATCCCTAAGTATTATTGGTTTTGTGTGCTATTGTAATGGTGTTTTTGAAAATTACAACTTGTTTGTGGTTAGTGTATGCAAATACAATGGACTTTTGGCATATTGACTTTCAATTCTGCAATTTGCTATTTTTCAATAAATTTTTACCATTTAAACCATTTTATTTATTTGTTTGTTTGTTTGTTTATTGAGTTGGAGTCTCACTCTGTCGCCCAGGTTGAAGTGCCGTGACACACTCATGGCCACTCCAGCGTCCACTGCTGGGCTCCTGCAATCCTTCCACCTCAGTCTTCCAAGCAGCCAGAACTACAGGCGCGCGCTCCCACACCCAGCTAGTTCACTGTTTATCGTAGACAGAGTTCTAGTCAAGTTGCTGGGTTTGGTCTTGAGTCCGCAGGCTCAGGCAATTCACTCACTTCGACCTCCCAAAGTGCTGGGATTACTGACTGAGCCACTGAGCCCAACCTGCAATTTGTCTTAATTCACTTAGTTCTACTTGCTTTTTGTGAGGTTCCTTAGGCTTTTCTGTAGACTTGATTATGTTTTTTTGAAAATAAAGACAATTTTATTGTTTTGTTTTTCTTTTTACATGTAGCATGGCTTTTACTACTTTCCTTGCTTTCATAAATTGGCTAGAACCTTAATCCAGTGTTGATTAGAAATGTTTTGAATGAATATTCTTGGTCCTGTTCTTGACCTTGCTGGGAAAGCACTCAGTTTGTTTATCATTAAGTGTAACATTACCTATACGTTTTTCATACATCTTTTTCTCAAGTTGAGGAAGTATCTTCCTTTTTCATCATTTGCTAAAATTTTACTGTAAGTAGGTGTGAAATTTTAGGAAATGCTTTATTTATTAAGTATATCTTTTTAAAGTCTTTATTATGAAACAATATATATTTTTTATTGTCAAAACAACTTTCTTTACCTGGCATAAGCTCCATTTATTATGAGGTATTATAATTAAAAAATATTGGTGGACATATCTTGCTCAAATTATGCTAAATATTTTGGCATTAATGCTCATGAGGGATTTTTTTTAATGTGTTAATATTATGGGCACATCATAGTTCTACATACTTTTGGAGTGGATGTGGTATTTTGATATAAAGATACCATGTGTAAAGATCAAATTAGGGTAAATTGGTTTCCCATCACCCAAAGCATGTATCATTTCTTTGTGTTAGGAAAATTTGAATTCTACTCTTTAAGTTATTTTGAAATATACAATGAATTATTGATAACTGTAGTTCCTCTGTTGTGTTACCACTCAAACACTAGATCTGAATTTTTCTACTGAACTCTTTTTTGTAGCTATTAACCATCTCCTCTTTATACCTCCTTCTTCACTACCTTTTCAAGCCCTTGGTCAATCACTGGACTGTTTGTCTTCATGAGTTCCTTTAAAAATTTTTGGTTTCCTATTAATGCAAATGTGAAATTTGTCCTTCTGTGCCTGACTTGTTTCATTTAACATAATCTCCTCCATTTTCATCCACTTTGTTGCAAATGACAGGATTTATTCTTTTTGTGATTGAATAACATTCCACAGTATGTATCACATTTTCTTTATCCATTCATCTGTTGATGGACATCTGGGTTGATTCTGCATCTTGGCTATTGCAGATTATGCTACAAAAAGCAAGGGAGTGTAGTTATCTCCTCAATATACTGATTGCCTTCCTCTTGAAAATATACCCAACATTTAAATTGCTGGATCATATAATAGTTCTATTTTTGGTTTTGAGGAATTTTTCTCCATAGTGAGTGAGTACTAATTTTCATTCCTACGAATGGTGTACTGCAGTTCCCCTTTCTCATCATTTTCTGACAGCATTTGTTATTGCCTGCCTTTTGGATACAAGTCATTTTAACTGGGGTGAGTTGATTACTCATTGTGGTCTTAATTTTCATTTATCTGATGATTAGTGATGTTGAGCATTTTTGGTATGTCGAGTGGCCATTTATGTGTCTTCAGTAATGTCCATTCAGAACTTTTGCCCATTTTAAAATCAGATGAACTTTTATTTAGTTGTTTGAGTTCCTTACATATTCTGGTTGTTAATTCCTTGTCAGATGTATAATCTGTAAATGTTTTCTCCCATTCTGTGGGCCATCTCTTCGCTTTGTTGATTGTTTCTTTTGATGTGAAGAAGTTTTTCAACTTAACGTAATGTCATTTGTCTATTTTTGCTTTGGTTGCCTATGTTTTTCAGGTCTTACTCAAGAAATCTTTGCTGAGAAAAACGTCCAGTAGTGTTTCCCCAATGATTTCTTCTAGTAGTTTCATAGTTTCATGTCTTAAATTTAAGCCTTTAATAGATTTTGATTTGTCTTTTGTATACAAGAGATAGGGGTCTAGTTTCATTCTTCTGCATATGGATATCTAGTTTTCTCAACACCATTTATTGAAAAGCCCGTCCATTCATCATGTATGTCCCTGACACAACTGTCAAAAATGAGCTGACTTTAAATGCGCTGATTTACTTCTGGATTTATTATTCTCTTTCATCAGTCTATGTGTCTGTTTTTATGTCAGCACCATGCTGATTTGTTTACTATCAATTTGTCATATAATTTGAAGACAGGTAATGCGATGCCTTTGGCTTTGTGTGTGTGTGTGTGTGTGTGTGTGTGTGTGTGTGTGTGTGTGTGTGTGTGTGTCTTTGTTTTTCTCAGAATTGTTCTGGTTGTTTGGCTGTTCTGGATCTTTTGTGATCCCATATGAATTTTAAAATCATTTTTTTCTATTTCTGTGAAGAATGACATTGATAGAAATAGCATTGAATCTGTAGACTGATTTTGGTAGTATGGACATTTTAATAATTCTTCTTAATCCATGAGCATGGAATCTCTTTCCATTTTTTCTCATCAATTTTTTTATCAATATTTTTTATTATGATATTGTGGGGTACAGTTAGGGTTAGGTATACAAATATGCTTCATTCAGGCACCCTTGTTGATAAGAGGTGTCTCCTCATCCCCAGACAGATATTTACTACCATTAATCCCATCTCCTTTCCCCTCCCCCCCATAGTTTCCCACCACTGTCAGTCATTTTCTTATAGTATTACGTTGGATGTTCAAGGTCCACTGTATGAGTGAGAACACATGAGTATCAACTCAGATCTTTGTTTCTGCGAGAGATCACTCAGTATTATAGATTCTAGTTCCATCCAGGTTGCTGCAAAATTCATGATTTTGTTCTTTTTTATGGCTGTATAGTATTCCATCATGTATATGTACCACATTTTTTTAATCCAGTTCTCTTTTGTCTCATCAATTTTTTAATCAATGTTTTATAGTTTTCCTTGTATAGACTTTTCAATTATTTAGTCATTTATTCCAGGTATTTAATTTCATTAGTTATTGTAAATGAGGTTACTCTTTCTTTTTTTATTTTGTTTGCTGAGACCATATAAAAACGCTACTGTCATTTGTATGATTTTGTATCCTGCAACTTTACTGAATTTTCATCAGTTCTGGTAGTTTGTCTATGGATTCTTTAGGCTTTTCTAAATATAAGATCAAATTATTTGCAAAGAGTAATGATAACTTGACTTTGTTGCTTAAGGCTTTTATCATGTTGAGATTTGTTCCTTCTATGCCCAGTATTTTTAGAGTTTTTAATATGAAGCGATGTTGAATTTTATCAAATGCTTTTTCAACATTTATTGAAATGATCATGATTTTTGTCCTTCATTATGTTCATACAGTGTATCATATTTATTGATTTCCATTTGTTGCATCCCTGGAATGAATTTTCCTTGAACATGATGAATGATTTTTCTAACATATTGTTGAATTCCGTTTGCTAGTATTTTGTTAAGGATTCTGCAGCTATATTCATCAGAGACATTGTTGTATATTGTTGTTATGTCTGTTTGGTTTTGGTATGAGTGATACTAGTTTCATATAATGTAAAAATTGACCTCTTCAAAGTTTTGGAATAATTTGATTGAGATGGATATTAATTCCTATTTAATAACTTGGTAGAAGTCAGCAGTGACACCATCAATTTTCTTTTGTTAATGAGAATAAGAAGTCATGAGAAAGAAGCAGTAATATCTCCTATCTCATTACTTGTCACTGGTCTGATAAGGCTTTGGATTTCTTCATGGTTCAATTTTGGAGGTTATATGTATCTAGAAGTTTATCCAGTTCTTTTAGGTTTTCCTATTTATTGCTATAGTTGCTCATAATAGTCTCTAATGATTCTTCGAATTTCTGAGGAATGAATTATATTGCCTCCTTTGCTGTTTCTGATTTTATTTATTTAGGTCATTTCTCTTTCTCTTTTTTTTTAGTCTAGCTAAAGTTATGTCAATTTTGTTTATCTTTTAAAAAACTAAACTGCAGCTCAAATTTATTTCATCTGTTTTCTAAACCAGCTGTATAACTTAACTTCACAAATTATTCTAAAACAAAGTACCGAGAATCAGCTTCTTTTGTTCATCAGGAAAGACAGTCTTTCTTGTAAATGCCCCCAATGCCAGAGTACATTAGTTTACAAATGCAGTTTATTTCCAGAGGTGTTCTGCTGAATGTTTCAGAACCAGTTCTAAAAGGAAAAAAAGTGTGAATTTGTATCATTTTCCAATTGCTGTAGTGTAAATTCTCTCATCTTGACCAATTTCAAGATACTAATGTGATCACGAAGTTAGGAAAACATGTGCACAATTGCCTCATGGATTGCAAGTAGATTGCAGCACATCACTATTTACTTCCAGAATACTACTAAACACCCACCCTGTCCAGGCTACTTCCTATATATTAGCTTTAAATAGATGTCAGAACACAGTATATGTGTAGTACAATTGTACAAACTAAATATTTACTATTAGAATACAACCATGTTTTAGATAAAGTTTTGAATTATTAATGATGTGATTGATGTTTTTATTATAACAATAAGAAGGTTATTTATTAAAAATTTAATGTCGCTCTCTTTTATTTGTTGTAAAACTCTCAGGAGCATAGATGTAAAACAGTTGCTGACTCCAAAACTGATTCTAATAACTTTATTCTTCCCACACTTAGCTGCCTGAGTGGTCTTCCACGAACCCATGAAGAGGGTTTAGTTTATATTTGGTGTCCCTGCAACTACTCTATAGTAGCCCTCCTGGATGTGACAACAATTATCACAATCATGCAATACCAGTTAACTTTCTGTTGGCAGTCCAAGGCCTTTCCATTTGAAACCATACTATACCAACCAGCTATGCCTCTGGCAGTTCCTGCTCCATCTTCCATCTTTCCAGCTCATACCAGAAAAACTTGTCTATATTCATTAATTTTCTAAAAATCATGGTCCACCTCATAAGCTAACTCATTGTTTTTTCTCTATCAATGCCACAATGGAATGTTACAGTTATGGGTTATGTTCTCCCAAAAGATGTTGAAATCCTAACCCCCAGTACCTTGTAAATGTGACTAATTTAGAAATAAATAATTTTCAGATGAAAACAAAACAACAACAAAAAAAAACATTTTTACCTTGACATTTTGCATTGTTTTTTCAGTCTAAATATCATTTATTTATGCTCTGAGCTTTATCAACTCTTCTAGTGATTTTGGGTATGGTTTACCTTTTGCTATTCTAGTTCTTAATATACACCATTAGGTTATTTAGTCTTTCAGTTTTTTTTTTTTTTGATGTGGGTATTTTTGCTATAAACTTCCCTCTTATTACTGTTTTACCGTATTCTGAATACTTGGTATGTTGTGTGTCTATTTTCATTTGTTTCAATATATTTTTCAATTTTCTTTTTAATTTCTTCATTGATTCAGTGGTGATTCAGGAGCATATTGTTTAATTTAGTTTCTTAAGTTCCTCTTGTTATTTCTAGTTTTATTCCATTTTGGTCAGAAAAGATGATAGATAATATTTTATTTGTTTGGAATTTTTGAGATTGTTTTATGACCCACCATGTGGTACTCTTTTCCATGTGTTGAAAAAAGAATGCTTCTTCTTAGCTGATGAATAATATGTTCTGTAAATATATATTAGGTCAATTTGGTCTATAGTGCAGATTATGTCAAATGGCTTATTTTGCTGTTGCTGAATTTTTTGTTAAGATTGCCTGTTCAATGCTGAAAGTGGGGTGTTGGAGTCCCCAGCTATTATTCTATTGAAATTTATATCTCTCTTTAACTGAAATAATATTTGCTTTATATAGCTGAGTGTTCCAGAATTAGATCCATATAGACTTACAATTGTTATATCTTCTGGTTCAATTGGCCACTTTATCATTGCATAATGACTTTTTTTGGTCTTTTTATAGTTTCATTTTATTTGATATAAGTATAGCTACTCTTGCTTTTTTATTGCATGGAATATCTTTTCCTGTGTTTTAAGTTTCCGTCCATGGGTGTATTTATAGGTGAAGTGAGTTTCTTGTAAGTAGCATATGATTGGGCCTTGTTTCTATCCATTCAGTCACTCTGTCTTTTGATTGAAGAACTTACTCTATTTACATTCAATGTTATTATTGACTTGCTACTACCATTTTGCTATCTGTTTTGTGATTGTTTGCTTGGACCTTTCTGTCTTCTTATGTGTAAAAATAATTTTCCCTGGTAGTAGGTTCTAATTTACTGCTTTTTATTTTTTGTGTATCTATTATGTGTTTGTTTTGTGGTTACAATTAGACTTGTAAATAGAATTTTTAACCAATTATTTTAAACTGATGAAAACTTAACCCGAATTATAAAGAAAAGAAAACAAACATGCAGAGAAAAAAACAAAAACAAAAAGACTCTGCAGTTGAACGTAATCCCTTTCTCTTTTTGTTTTCTCTATATCTTTTTATATTGTCTGTCTCTTAAAAAGGTGTTCTTTTTTATTTTTGGTAGGTGTGTCTTTAGTCTTCCTACTAAAAATATCATTGGTTTACTCACTCCAATTGCAGTGTTAGAGTATTCTATATTTGCCTGTGTGCTTACTATTACTAATGAGTTTTATATCTCCATATAATTTCTTGATGTTAATTAATGTTTTTCTTTCTTTCAGATTAAAGAAAAAAACTTATTTTAGCAATTCTTGTAAGACATGTCTGGTGTTGACCAAATTCCTTAGCTTTTTTTGTTTTTTGTTTTTTGTTTGGTCTAGAAAAATATTTATTTCTCCTTCATGTTTAAAAAATAGCTTCTTTGATGAGATAATATTCTAGGTTGAAAATATTTCTCCTTCAGCACTTTGAATATTTCATCCCACTTTCTCCTAACCTGTAAGGTTTCCACTGGGAAGTTGACTGTCAGACATATCAGCTCTCCTTTGTATGTTATTTACCTCTTTTCTTTTGCTGCTTTTAGGATCCTTTATTTTTGACTTTAAGGGTTTGAATATTGTATTCCATCAGACGATCTTATTTGGGCTGAATCTTTTTACAGTTCTATGATATTCTTATACCAGAATATCAATATATTTCTAAAATTCTAGAAAATTTTATACTATCATTTTTTGAATAAGAATTCTATTCTGGTACCTTTCTCTCTATATGCTCTTTAAAGTCAGTGACTCCCTGTTTTTTCCTTTGAGGTCATTTTCTAGATCTTGTAGACATGCTCATTCCTTTTTATATTTTTCTCCTCTGATTATATTTTCATATAAACTATCTTCAAGGTAACTGATCAATTCTGCTAAGAGACTTAGATAAATTTTTTTCAGTTAGCAGTTGAATATTTCAGCTCTGTAATTTCTGCTTGTTTAAAAAAAATCAGTATCTTTATGAAATGTATTTGATAGAATTCTCAATTCTTCATTTTTGTTATCTTGAAATCACTGCACTTCCTCAAGAGAGCTATTTTGAATTATCTGTCTGAATGATTATATGTCACTTCAGGATTGGTCACTGGTGCCTTGTTTAGTCTGTTTGGTGAGGCCATGTTTTCTTGGATGTTTTTGGTGCATGTGGATGTTGTCAATGTTTGGACATGATAAAGTTAGATTTTTCATTTCAGCATTCACAGTCTGGGTTTGTTTGTACCCATCCTTGAGAGAACTTTTCAGAAAGTCAAAAGGGATTGAATGTTGTGACCTAAACTTGTGGTCACTACAGACATATCAGCACTAGGGGGCTCCCTAAGCTTAGGAACGCTGTAACACTTGCAGACTCCTATGTACACTGCCTTGGTGGACTGGTAAGATCTAGAATTCCAAGCAAAGTCACTCATTCTCTTTACTTTCTTCCTCCCAATGAGGAGGAGTCTCTCTTCATGCTGGGTTGCCTGGAGTTAGGGAAGGAATGCAACAGGGACTCCTGTGGATACCATAGCTGGTACTGTGTGAGGTCACACCTGAAGCCTTTATAGACCATCAGAGTACTGGGGCTTGCCCAAGGCCTGTATCACTGCCTGGCTGACGCTGATGTTTATTTGAGGCCCAAGATTGTTTTACTCTGTAGGTGGTAACCTGCCAGGACTGGTCCATCTCATCAGGGTAGCAATGCCCTTCTGGCCCAGGGTGTGTCTACAAATGCAGTCCAAAGCAATGACCTGAAATATGGGGCTTCAAGAATCTACCTGGTGCTTTTACTTTGGCTGAGTTGGTGGCGAAGTTGTAAGACACAGTCTTCTTTACTCATTTCTATCTTTTCACTCAGCGGAAAGAGTCGCTTCTGCTGTGCACTTCCTGAAGTTGGAAGAACAGTGTTGCTGGCACTCCCTTGAGCATCAGAACTGATGTCGTATCCCAGTCCACTGCCATGAAGACCACTGCAGCACCAAGGACTTCAGTCCTCTGTCCTAAATGCCACTTAAATTTATTCAGGGATCAAGGCTGCTATAGTTAGTTGGTGGTAAAGCCAGCCAAGACTTGGGGTCTTCCTGTTGAGACAGGAAATTCCCCTCTGGCCCAGGGCTGGTATAAATGCTCCCTCTGTGGGCACTGGCAGAATTCTGCTCTTTGTTGTGTTCCACTACAACAGGGCCTGCTGAGTTTCCGTGCAAAGTCCCACACTCAACTTGCTCTCCCTCTCCCAAGCACACAGGTTTTCTCTCATTGAAGTGCTGATGGGGAATAAAAGAGAGGTGGTAGAGACAGTGCAAGACTGTCTTTCCTACACTCTTCAATGCCTCTTTCCTTGATATGATGTTAAAAGCAAGTACTGTGATAGCTCTCCTGGCTTTAGGTTCCTATAAAAAAGTTTTTTTTATTTTTCGTTTTTAAAAGAAATTCAATACTGTTCTCCATAGTGGCCATAATAATTTATATTCTCACTAGTAGTGTACCAGAGTTCCTTTTTCTATACATCCTTGTCAGCATCTGTTATTGCCTATCTTTTTGGCACAAACCATTTTAAGTGGGGTGAGATATCTCATTGTGGGTTTTTTGTTGTTGTTGCATTTTTATAATGATTAGTGATGTTGAGCATTTTTTCCATATACTCGTTGACCATTTGTATATCTTCTCTTGAGAAATGTCTATTTAGATTTTTGCCAAGTTTTAAATCATGATTACTATTGTTGTTATTTTCTATTGAGTTATTTGAGCTCCTCATGTAGTCTGGTTATTAGTCCCTTGTCATGTGATAGGTTACAAATGTTTTCTTTGATTTTGTAGGTTGTCTCTTCACTTTGGTGATTGTTTCCTTTGCTGTTCAGAAGATTTTTAGCTTGATGTAAGCCCAAATTTGCATTGATTGCCTAAACTTTTGATGTCTTACAAAAAAAACCTTTGCCCAGAACAATGCCCTGGAGTGTTTCCCTAATGTTTTTTCCTGGTAGTTTTATGGTTTCAGGACTCATATTTAAGCATTTAGTCAATTTTTATTTGATTTTTTATGTATGGTGAGAGATAGAAGTCTAGTTTCACTCTTCTAGATGTAGTTATCCAGTTTTACCAGCACCATTTGTTGAAAAGTCTGTCCTTTTCTCACTGTATGTTTCTGGTTCCTTTGTTAAAGATGAGTTGACTGTAACTGCTTGTATTTATATTTGGGTTCAATATCCTGTTCCATTGGTCTATGTGACCGTTTTTATGCTGTTTTGTTTTCTTTTTCTTTTTTCTATTTTTTTCTCTTTTGGGGGAACTGAAGTACAGTGGCATACCCATTGATACCACAGTCTCAATCTGTTGGGCTCTGGCAATCCTTTCAGTCTCAGCCTTCCAAGTAGCCAGAACTACAGGTGTGAGTTACTATGCCCAGATAATTTTTTTGACTGTAGAGACAAGGTCTCACCAAGTTGCCCAGGCTGGTCTTGAACCTTCAGGCTCAGGCAATTCACTCTCCTTGACCTCCCAAAATGCTAGAATTACAGGCTGAGCCACTGAGCCAGGTCCTGTTTTGTTTTCTGTAGATTTGTAAGCCTAATTTGAAACCAGGTAATGTGATGCCTCCAGCTTTGTTTTATTTGCACAGGATTGCTTTAGTCTTCTGGGGTTCCATATAAATTTTAAGATTTTTTTTTTTATTTCTGTGAAGAATTCTGTTGTTATTTTAATAGAGATTTATTGATTCTGTATCAAATCTCTGTCAAGTACGGAATATTGCTTTCAGTACTATGGACATTTTAATAATATTGATTCTTCTAATTCATGAACATGGATTTTTTTTTTTTTTTTTGCATCCTCTTTTACTTTTTCAACAGAGTTTTATCATTTTCTTTGTATAGATCTTTCAATTCTTTGGTAAGATTGAGTTCTAGGTATTTTATAATTTTTGTAAATTGCATTGTTTTCTGCATTTCTTTTTCAGATTGTTTGCTATTGGCCTATATAAAAGCTACTGATTTTTATGTGTTGATTTTGTGTTCTGCAGCCTTACTGCAGATAAATTTGTTTAAATAAATTTATTTAAATAAATTTGTCTATTGCTTCGAACAATTTTGAGGTGGATTCTTTTGGTTTTCCAAAGCATAAGATTATGTCATCTTTGAACAAGGCTACCTTGGCTTATTTCTTTCAAATTTGGATGCTCTTATTTATTTTCTTCTTACATAATTTCTCTAGCCAGAACTTCCAATATTTTGTTGTCTAGAAATAGTAACAATGGGCTTCCTTGTTTTGTTCCAGTTCCAGAGATAAGGGCTTTATTTCTCCACATTCATTATGATTTTAGTTGTTGGTTTGCCATAGATGGCCTTAATAATTTTGAAATATTTTCCTTCTGTATCCATTTTGATGAGAGTTTTTATCCTAAAGTACCACCAAATTTACTAAATGCTTTTCAGTATCTATTGAAATAGTCATATTTTTTGTTGATTTTGTTAATGTAATGTATCACATTTATAGACTTCCATGTGTTGAACCTCCTTACATTTCTAAAATGAATTTCATTTGATCATGGGTGCTATCTTTTTAACATGCTTTTGAATTTAATTTTCTAGTATTTTCTGATCATTTTTGCATACATATTCATCAGTGATATTGGTGTGTAGTTTTGTTTTGTTGTGTTATTGTCTTGTTTTAATATCAGGGTAATGCTGGCTTTGTAAAATTAATTTGGGAATATTCACTTGAAGAGTTTCAGTAGAATTGTATTAGTTATTTCTTTAAATGTTTGGTAGAATTCAGCAGGGAGGCCATCAGGTCTTGTGCCTTTCTTTGATGAGAGACTATTTATTACATCTTATGTCTTGTTACTAATTTTTGCTTTGTTGAGTTTTTCTATTTCTTATTTTCTTCATGATTCAAGCTGGATAAGTTGCCTGAATTCAAGGATTTAATTATTCCTTCTTGGTTTTCCAATTTATTGATATATAGTTGCTCACAAATTCATTAGTAATTATTTGAATTTCTGAGATCTTATTTTGTTTTTATGTCACTTCTGATTTTACTTATTGGATCGTCTGTCTTTTATTTTTAGTTAGTGTAGCTAAAAGTTTGTCAATTTTATCTTTTCAAAAAATCAACTTTTTGTCTTGTTGATCTTTTGTACTTTTAGTCTCTATTTTATTTATTTCTGCTTTGATATTTAATTTTTTTCTATTAATTATTTGTTTTTTCTTACTTTTCTAACTCCTTGAGGTAAATCATTATCTTGTTTAAGTCATTTAAATTTCTTGGTAGAGGTGTTTATTGTTATAAACTTTCCTCTTAGAACTGCTGTAACTGTATCCCTTAGATCTTGGTATGCTGTATTTCCATTATAATTTATTTCAAGACATTTAAAAATATTCTTAATTTGCCAATGCCCATTAGTGGTTCAGAAACTTGTTGTTTAATTTCTATGTGTTTGTGTATTTTTCAAGGTTCCTTCTTTTCATTAATGAGGGTAGTGTGGTAAATTCCCCTACTATTACTGTATTACAGTCTATCTTTCATTTTAGATCTATTAATGATTGCTTAGCTTTATATATTTAGGAATTCTGGTTTTCAGTACATAGTTATTTTTAATTGTTATATCCTTTTACTGAATGGATCCCCTTATCATTATATAGTGACTGTCTCTATACTTTTTTACAGGCTTAGATCTGCAGTCTTTTTATAAAATCTGATATAAATAGAGCTATTTCTGCTCTTTTTTTTTACATTTGCATGAAATATCTTTTTTCATGACTTTATTTTTCACCTATGGGAATCTTTATAGGTGAAGTGAGTTTCTTCTTTTTTTTCTTTCTTTCTTTCTTTTTATTTTTTTTTTTTTTTATTTGGAGTCTCACTCTGTCACCCAGGCTGGAGTGCAGTGGCATGCTCATGGCTATCCCAGCATCCACCTGCTGTGCTCAGGAGAATCTTCTGCCTCAGCCTTCTAAGTAGCCAGAACTACAGGCACACGCTACCGTGCATGGCTAATTTTTTTATTTATTGTAGAGATGAGGTCTTTCCCAGGCTGTTCTCAAACATGTGGGCTCAGACAGTCCTCTCACCTTGGCCTCCCAAAGTGTTGGGATTACAAACTTGAGCCACCGTGCCTGATCTGAAATGAATTTCTTTAAGGCAGCATATCATTGGAGCATGTTTCTTTATTAATTTGGCCACTCTATGACTTTGAATTGGAGAATTGAGAGTAATTATTGAAATGAACTTCCTACAGCTGCTTTGGTCTATTTTCTGATTGCTTTCGGACTCCTCTCTTCCCTTCTTTATTTCTTGCTGTTTTTCTTTTTTATTAAGTGATTTTTTGTAGTAGTATGTATTAATTTGTTGCCTTTTACTTTCATTGACTGTATTGTAAGTTTTTTGTTTTTGTTTTGTTGTGGTTACCATGTGGCTTACAAAAATATCTTATAGATATAACAAGTATTCTTAAAGAGATGACAACTTATCTTAAATCAAAAATTTAAAAATAGAAACAGGGAAAGGCAAAAAAATTGTCTCTCAAGGAACTTAATTTTTTTCTAATTTTTCAATCTTAGTGACAAAATTGTTTGTAATATTTTTTATTATCCTCATAATATTTGTTAAATATGTGGTGATATCTCCTCTTTCATCTTTGTTATTGGTAACATAGAATCTTTTTATTTTTTTCTTACTAATTCTAGCTAGATGTATCAATTTTATTTTTCAATGAACCAGCTTTGTTTTTCTGATTTTCTGTTTTTTCTATTTTACCAGTTTCTGCTATTTTGATATTATTTTCTTTTTCTTACTTTGTATTTAATGTGCTCTCCTTTTATTGCTTCTTAATGTGGAAAATTAGATCATTATTTTTAGAGCTCTTTTGCTTCTCTAATATAAATCATTAAAGCTATAAATAATGTATTATTGAGCACCAATATGATTATACCCACAATTTTGATGGACTGTGCTTTCATTTTCAGTCATTTTCTTACATTTTCTACTAACTTTTTAGATTGCGTCTTTGACTTATGGACTCTATTAAATATATTAATTAATTTCCAATTATAGGATAATTTTTTCAGATTTTCATGTTATTGATTTCTAATTTTATTCCATTGTGGTCAGAAAACATATACTAGATTATTTTTAATCTTTTTAATTTATTACAGTATTATTTATTGCCCAGGTTATGATATGTCTTTGTGAATTTCTTATGTGTGCTTGAAAAAACATTTCTTTTCTGCAGTTTTTGGGTGCAGTTGATTGACAGTGCTGTTTTAGAATACTCTTTCTGTCCTGATTTGGCTGACCCTCACAGCACAGGTCACCTGTCAACATGACTCCTGGCCAGGAGACTCGGGGAGCACACCTGTGGACTCAGAGCCCAGCAGAGTCTCCGCAGACAGCCCAAAGAGGGAGAGGGAACATTTCCCGATCAGACCACTTTGTTTACAGAGGATCACCCCTCGGCAGTTCCCAGAAGAAAACCTGAGTATAAACTCCCACATGGCCTTTGAAAAGTGAGCTTGGGATTTTGAATATGAGCAGATGCGTCCTCCGCTCTTGGGGTTGTCCATAAATTGGGGTGTGTGGTGCTCAGCCTATTCTCATGGGATCAAGAGAGTCGTGTCCCCAGGGCCTTGGTGTTTGGGAAGATGGCAGTGCTTCTCTACACTTAATTCCCTGGGCTCCAGGATGCCCTGACTGTCAGGCTGTGGCTGCTGGGGAGGGGCCAAGACTCTTGGAGAGCCACAGAGAAGACTTTGGGGATAGGAAGACATGGAATGAGCCTGGCTTGCCATCTCCTCATGTGTCAGCGAGGGATGCCATGAGCACCAGACACATGGAAACATTTCTGCCCACTGATGTCAGGGTGCATCTTCACTGTTCAGAGGGTAATGTTGGAACACACAGAGCTGCCACGTACTGACCACCATGGGGACCTAACCTTGCTAAGCACAACCTTATTCACTCTCACAACAATCCTCCAGAGTGGGCGCTGCCATCGCCCTCGTATTACAATGAAGAAACTGAGGCTTGAAGAGGTTCAAGAACTTGTCCAGGGTCGCATGACCCATGATCTGGAAGCCATTGTTGACATCAGATGCTGGGTGTGCATTTTGAACAACCATGGCACATGGTCTTTCAGGAAGGTGAATGTCCACCCATGGCACTTGCTTCAGAGCTTTGACAAGAAAATGGCATGCTCATTGCCTGCCCATGAAAATACCCATGATATCATGAGGAGGGCATGTGACTCTACACATTGTTGGTAAATTCAGTCCCATCTTGAACTTTCACGTGGGCCTTCTTTCTGTCTCATGCTTTCCTGGATGTTAGAGTGACTGTCTCATGCAGTAGAAAGTGGCCCCAGCAGCAAGTCCAGAGTGCAGAAAAGCCAGGCATTAGGTGGCCCTGAGGGTCACAGACCATCCTTACCTAAACCAGCTTCCTCATCATGACCCCAGGGAGACCAGGTTACAAGCTACTGTGGGGAACAGTTGTCCTTTCTTGGTGAAGCAAAACTTTCTTCCAACTCTCTGGGTCTGCTCTGCCAAGGGTGGTGGCTACCAGCCAAGGCAATGCTCAGGTTCTAATTAATTAAAATTAAATGAAACTGAAAGTCCAATCCCTGGGGTGCCTGAGTCCCATGACAGTTCCTGGTTCTGTCATTGGCTGCCATGCTAGGGGGGACAAGCACAGGGCAAATCCATCCCAGCCAAAACCCCCCCAGACAGTGCCACACAGTTGTCTAGGGGAGCAGGCCCCATATCCCCATCAGAGCAGACAGTTCCCTAGGAAGCTTGGGGGCCCAAGAAGCCCTGTCCTTGTAAGTGTATGTGATCTGGAATCTGGACAGTGCTGCTGGGCCTGTCCAGCCCCCTCCACAGTGCTCGGTGTGGAGGGTAGACAGTGTCAACAAACTCCCGTCACCAAACCCCACCAGGACAGAGCACAGCAGTGCCAGCTCCCTCCCAGTCACCTCTGCCCAATGTCCCAGGGGGCTTGCCTGTGGAACTGCAACACTCACAAAGGCCCGGGTGCCCCAAGTGCATGCTTGCCGGTGGGGGGCTATGGGAGAAGCCAGGAACCTTAGCATCAGAGCCTCTCTCAAGTGAAAACTCCATTAACTAACACTACCCTCTCCAGAAGAGCTCAGATCACACCCGAGCTCACTGAATCCTAATTGTTCCTACAGCAGGAGGAAGTGGGGAGTCTGTGCCTGAGAGCACCTGTAACCCAGGGCAGGTCACCCATGGAGACAGGACACTCATAGAGACATGACAGCCTGGCACAGCCTCTGGGGACAGCCTCCCAGGAACAGTCTCTAGGTACAGCCTCCCAGGGACAGTATGAAATGAATAACCTCTCAGGGATGGCCTCATAGAAACAGCCTCCCGGGAACAGCCTCTAGGGACAGCCTCACAGGGATGTTTCCAAAGGGACCTCCTGACAAGGACAGCCTCTGTGGCATCCCCCATGGCTTGTCTTTGGAGGTCTGCACATGGCCCAGGTGGGGTGATGAGACTCTTGCCACCCGTGACCCCCTGCTGACACCCAGGCCTCCTCCTGGTAAGGACACTGCCTTCATTGGAGTCTTCAGACCTGCTGATCATGGTGCCTGACTGGGACACTTGCGACCCCCGACTCTTTGGGTAAATACCCTAAATCAAATTTTCTGATATCATTTAAATAGTGTAAACAGCATAAACAGCTCCTTGGGTGATTTACATCCACACAGTGTATGTCTACATCTGACGCCTGTGAATGAACTTATATGGGTGAGACACCGTCTTCTCTTCAGGGTGTGAGATCAAACATGTGTGAGATGCATAAAATGACACAGCACAACGTGGTCATGCTGAAGTGAGGGACAGCTTGAAGGCATTTGTTTTCAGAACTGTATTCAGCACCTTAATACCTTAAGAGGCTCATGCTTAACTGCCTCCCTTTGGGATTGCCTGTGCCCAGATCCCAAGTAAACTTTCCAAGAGGTCAAGTATGCCGTGTGTGTGTAAAAAGACGTATCCTTCCAAGACAGCATGGGGAAGGCCAGACTGGCTGCAGGTACATGTATTAACGGATGGGGCCGGTTAGTGGGGCCTGTCTCTCTCCTCTCTGGAGTCGGCGCTGGCACACTGTTGGTCCCCACTTGCATGGGATGGGCCCCCAAGATGCAACAGGGTCCCCATCTCGAATCTCAAAGCCTTGTATGGCTGTCGTCGGATAGCTGCCAGAGGAGGGGATGGCAGGACCTTCCATCTTGGTCTTCTGGGGATGGTTTTTCCAGCACATGCTCATTCATGGCTCAGCCAGGAGTGAGCTACAGGGCAGAGGCAGGGGTGGAGGCTGGCCATGGACCTGATCTGGTGTGAGTGGTGCATGCACAGGCCCAATGGGGTGTCCAGGGAAGCACTGAGCTCCTGCTGTGGCCCATCACCCTCACTCAGATCATTCAAGGCCGTCCTCCCAATGCTGCCTTCCAGCCAAGAGCAGGGCAGGAAGCCATGGGCAATGTCTAAGGGACAAGCTTCTGGGATCACATCTACATGGACAACCATGGTGAGCACTTAGGTCCCTGGAGATCTCATCCACATGGACCATCATGGTGAGAGCTTATATGGCTGGAGATCTCATCTACATGGACCATCATGGCCAGGGCCTCCCCTGCCCCCCAGCAGAATCTTTCCGGGCCTGGCACATACTCCCTGCACCCTGCTGACAGCTTCCTGTAGGCAGCCTGAGATGAGGATTCTGCCTCCTGGAAGCCGCAATAGCAACAGTGTGTCTCACATCAGAGTTGGTGCATCCCAGGCCAGAGGCAGCCAGCTACCTGTGACCCATCTCATCCTTTCTCTTCAACCATGTTCAGACCCTGATGTCAGCCTGGTCCACTGCACCGATGACAAAATGACTTCTCCAGGCTTCCTGGCTGCCAGGCATGATGACTAAATTCCGGCCAAAAAGTTGAAAGTGACCATGCTGGGCAGGTCTTCGCGAGAGGCTCCTGACCCAGGGCTGACATGGAGGGTGTGGTGGGGGGAGCCCTTTTTTCTCTCTCTTCCTTCTTGCTGCTGCTTGAAACATGGATGTGATGGTTGGTGCACAGTAGCAGTCTTGGATTATGAGGTGACCCTGAGAACAGAAGACAGGGCAGCATGGCAGGGCAGAAAGGCAGAGAGACTAGGCCTGATGCCTTGAGCCCCAGGAGAGTTATGACACACCCTTCCTTGGCCTCCTCTCAGTGAGGAGATGTGAACACTTTACTCTGGGGTTGTCTATGACATATGGCAGGCAGTGACTTCATGGGTTGAGGCTCTGAGGCCAGTAAGTCCCCTCAGATTCTGTTGGATTGGGGCATCCACATCCTGCTGGATTCCACATCACCTGTGCCCTCCCGGTCTGGTGGACCTGCTGCCTCCCTTTCCTCTCCAGGCCTTGGAGGTTCTGCCCCAGCAGCCATCTCTGATCAGTGCTGGTCACACACTCTGCCCTGTCAGCCTCACTGTCCCTTTGCACTGCATGATGGCAGTCTCTCACTTCTCATGCTGCCTACGAGCTACAGAGACACAAAGAACATGTCACAGCCCTGCAGCTCAGGGCTCCCATTCATGAGCCCCATGTCTCCTGACCATTCTTCTGGTGCCTCGCAGGCCCCCTCCCTCCCTTTCCCAAACCCCCAGGCCCTCCTCATGCAGTGACACCCACTCCTACCCAAGCAGGTTCTGGGTTCCTTCCATGTTGGCCTTGCCCCTGCCCTGAGACCTGCCAGAGCTGCTGAGGGAGTAGCCCTCTCACTTTGGTGGGGGTGACCCCACTTAAGGGAGGCTCACCCAGCTTCCAACATCTGTCCCCTCTGCTGGGCCTGTCACCCTCTCCATCTCCTAGGGGAGAGTGACCCCACTTAAAGGAGGCTCATCCAGACACCAGCCTCTGTCTCTTCTGCTGGTTCATCACCCTCTCTGTCTCCTGGGGGAGGGTAACCCCACTTAAAGAAGGCTTGTCCAGGCTCCAGCTTCCATTCCCTCTGCTGGACCCATTACCCCCTCCATCTCCTGATGTTTGATTTTAAATTTTTGTTCTTTAGGAGCCTGGCCTCTTTGAGAACTTACAAATCTGAAGATCAAACTCTATTTGCCTGGGACAGGGATTGACACTCAACCTTCTGTCTACATAATTTAAGACAACTTATATGACAGGGTTTCTGTTTATTATAGGCTCTGAAAATGCATGCATACTGCTGATAGCATGAAAAATGCTGCAGCTGCTGAGCAAAACATGGCAGTTCCTAAAATCCCTAAAAATAGAACCACTAGCCAGCAACCCACCCTGAGTGTCCTGGAGAGGAGGACACTTGCACACACACACTACTGAGAGCAGCGCTCTTCCTGGGAACTGGGGTGGCAGCCACCATGTCCACCCATGGAAGGATGGAGATGCTTTGGAAAGGAAGGGCATCCTGCCACATGACACCCACAGATGAGCCTGAGGACATGCAGTGGAGGGAGGCAGGCTGGGCCCCAGGGGACAAATGCTTCAAGTCACATGGCATATATGAGACACCTGTCAGAAACAGAGATGAAGAGTGGGATGGTGGGGGCCAGGGCTGGGAGGGCCATGGGGGTTAGTTCATGGGGACAGGGCTTCTAGTAGGGATGATGGGATAGTTCTGGAGATGAACGGTGGTGACAGTTGCACAGACACATGGATGGACTTAGTGCCAATGAACTAAACACTTGAAAATAGTCCAGATGGTGAATTTTGTGTTCTCATCCTAATTACAGCTAAAAGATGATAACTCCAAAATACTGGTATCAAGGACCCCTGGGTCTTAACTCTAGGTCCTTGGGAGCATGTTCACTGCCTTTTCTTTCCGATATGTTTCCTGCATATATTTGTTCACAAAACAACAGATTCACAGAACATCAGAGCTAGACGGGACTCAAGGGTGGCCATCTGCTTCAGAAGTTGACTGTCTTCAGGGGCCTGGTGGCCACCTGACAGCAAACGACTGCTCCAGGAGCAGAGTGGAGCACACGCCATTCACAGCTGCTACCCTGCAGGCCACGTCTCAGGGCCCAGAAAGACACAATTTAATGGACTCTCCTGACTTTTAAAACACTAAAAGAGAAAAAAATTAGCATTGAAATGGCTAACACACACATACAAATGCACACTTACACATGCATGTATGCACAGACTGGGAAGGGAGGGAAGAAAACAGACGCCCTGGGCTTGCAGCCTTTAAACCCGTCTTGTTTTAAATATAAGCTAAAACAAATAAATAGGCAAATAAATGAAAGCTAAGTGCTGGGCAAGGCTCTAAACTCTGTGATGGGTTCAGACTACAGGCCCATGGCCTGTCCTCTGGCCTCATCCCATGGCCTGGCCTCACCCTGTGGCCCATCCTTGTCCCATGGCCCATCCTTGCCCTGTGTTGCATCCTTATCCTATCCTCACCCCATGGTCCATACTCACTCCATGGTCCATCCTCACTCAGTGGCTCATTCGTGCCGTGTGGCTCATCCTTACACTATGGTTCATTCTCCCCCATGTCTGTCTTCACCCTAGAGGCCTCCAGAAGCCACTGAAGTCTGCAAGGTTAGTCTCATCACCATGTCTTCCATGTCTCCACTGGTTTCTGTTATGCATTTTGTTGAGTATGGCCTAGCTCTTTTTAAACTTCTCTTCCATTCAGTTTCTGTGAGATGAAGATAATTGTTCCTAACTCCATAAGGGGGTTCTGAAGATTAAAGGAAAGAATATATGCAAAGCATATATCTGACCTTGAATAGTCATTTCACAAATGGCAATTACTATTACTAATATCTCCCATCTTAATTGCATGAATCAGAGCTGTTATTGTGCAAGTTATTGTAAGTTCCTTTAACAAGTTCTCCCATGTCCTACTTCCAACAAAAGAGTCATTCCCTCCTTACCTACATGGGAGGCAGTCAAAATTCAAGTGGGCTTGTGACTAAAGCATGGAGCACGGCAAGCGACGGCCCCATACTATGGCAGGGACCACATGAGCGTCATTTGTCATCGCACCCCCTTGTTGTCCTCTCTTTGTGGGACAGGACACTTATTCCCAGTCCTGAATGTGTGCACTGTCCCCAGCTGGCCGGTACTCACATGCGCCACATTTCTTCCAATCTCCTTTCTGTGCACAACAGGACTCACATTGTCCTTTATACTATAATTCATTTATTGCAATGTGATATCCTGTATTATAGCTCTTTATTCTTGCCTTTGGGATTTGGCATTACAATGTAAGCATGTGTTTATATTATGACATGTTTTTGCAATATAATTTTCAGGGGCTGAAGGGCAATCTGTGTCATGACTGGCACTATCAGTCATCCCTCTGGTTTCACACCTAGGGAACGTGTGCAGGATCTCATTATTATAAATAGTAATCATGATCTTCCTGGTAGTAGACATCTGTGCCCCTTTCTGCTTGCTTCTCTAGTGTGGCAGTCTAAAAGCAGACTTGCTGGGTCATTGGGCATGATTGTCATCAGGCTTTTGTTACTTGTTGAGGAGTTCCCATTCACAAAGCCCCTGCCAGTCTTGGGAATTATAATTCTAAAAAACCTTTGCTGATATCAAAGGTGAAAATGCAAACTCACTTTAACTGGCCTCTCTTTCCTTACCGTGAGTTTTTCCTTTCCATTTTTATTGGTCACTTATCTTGTTCTTGTGCAAATTGCTATGGATAGCCTTTTCCTATTGCTATTTATTTATTTCAAATTATAAAATATAGTTTGTTTAGAAAGTAGATTGGAGAGAGACAGAGAAAAGGGGATCTTCCTCCCCCAAACTGGGGAATGGACCAGAGCTTAAAGAAAAGCGTTTTGGCCTTGGCTCATGACCTGGCCATAGCTTAACAAGAACATGGCTTCCTTTGCCTATTTATTATTACTACTATTATTTTTTTTAGTCAGAGTTTCCCTCTATCACCCAGGCTGGAGTACAGTGGATGCTCACAGCCACCACACCATTGACCTGCTGGTCACAGGTGATCCTTTCATCTCAGCCTTCCAAGTATCTGGGACTATAGGCTCATGCCACATGCCAGGCTAATTTTTTTATCTATTGTAGAGATGAGGTCTCATTAAGTTGCCCAGGCTTGTCTTGAACCCCTGGGTTCAGGCAATCCTCTCACCTCAGCCTCCCAAAGTGCTGGGATTATAGGCATGAGCTACCGGGTCTAGCTTCCTTTGCCTATTTTTAAATGTGGACAAGATGGGTAAGGTTTTCATGAATTAAAAATATCAATGCCTCATAATATCTATTACAATTGCTCCAGTTGACATTTATTTTTGTTTTATTCCTGCAGTTTTCACCCATTTTGCTTAGTGTTATAAATGATGCCATTGGGTATATTGATCTGTGTAGTAGCTCTTCTTTTAGCCCTTTGTTTTACATAGTTTCTACCCTGAACGTGAAGTTTTTGCTCTAAATTCTGAGCTCATTAGCCAGGGCAGAGAAGAGAAGAGAAAGTTCTTTGGAAGCTCCCAGGTAATTCCAACACATGGCCTGGCTGAGAACCATTGCTTGAAGCCATACGTAAGACCATCTCAGCCTGACGTATTTCCCAATATTTTTATCATCATATATTTTCACCCAACAGCTTTCACCCAAGGACATCCTTACGTGTGGCTCTTGCCTGCTAAGTATTGGCCTGCTTCCTTTCTCACAGGGGCTGTTTAAGGCACTGATGCGAGCCTTGCATTTCCCACAATGTTTTGCTTGGCTCATAAGGGGATTTCACTGTCTCATGGCTCCACACACCCATCTCAGCTCATTTGTCTTCCCAAGGGAAGCACCTCCTTTTATATCTCTGTTGTTTTGCTTTTTGCAGCTGTAAGATTTTGTGGAAAAGTCATTTCAGGGTCTCTCCCTCCAAACCATTTCATCATGACTTGAAAGGGAGGCAGCTCGGCAGAGCCTGCAGGCTGTTCCAGGCTGGATCTGAGGTCATTCCCAGCACTTGGTGTGGCCACACCCATCTTCCCAGCCACTTGCAAGGTCCTGTCTCTGTCTCCACAGGTTAATATCTGTCAGTCAGGTTCTGCGGACTCGGTGGGGCCTGCGGGAAGCTCTGTCCCCTTTATGATGGTTTGACCTGAGAAACATATTTTTGAATGATTAACCTGGCTTCCTCATGTTTACTTTTTCAACGTACCCTCATTTTCCATTAGTGGGAACTTCCGCACTGTCTCATTGCAGTATGGGTGTGGAGCTGTGGCTCAGATGCCTGATGGGACAGCCATGCATGACTCTGCTGTCAGCCGCCCTCTGTGCCTAACTGACATGCTTCTGGACATTGTGCCCTAGGGACATTACTAGTTTGACTTTTTTTCTCACTTACCGTATAAACATAATTTTCATGCACAGGCATTTTAGTTTAAAATTGCAATTCTTGAAAATATTTCTGTGAGGTAGTATACACCTTATACTAAAAGTTAAGCAATATTGTGTGCAAATAAAGTGAAAAGTGACTGTCTCCTACAATCTCAACTTCCAAAAGATAACCATACTTAGTGTATTTCCAGCTGGGCACAGTGGCTCAAGCCTATAATCCCAGCACTTTCGGATGCTGAGTTGAGAGGACTGCCTGAGTCCAGGGGTTCAAGACCAGTGTGGGCAATTTGGCAAGACCTTGTCTCTACAATAAATCAAAAAATTCACAGGGCATGGTAGCATGTGCCTGTAGTTCCAGCTACTTGGAAGTCTGAGATGGAAGGATCACCTGAGCCCAGAAGGTTGAGGCTGAGGTGGCTGTGAGCATGCCACTGCACTCCAAACTGGGTGACAGAATGAGACTCCAACTCAAAACAACAACAACAACAAAAGTGCATTTCTTTTCCATTTTTTTCCCTACACATATGAAAATATTGTGTATATGTGTGTGTGTTTAATACCAGGACTGCATTGTATATGCCACTTGTACTGTAACTTACCTGATTATCCAGTAGGTTATTGTCATTTTCCATGGTACTGTATGTGGAGTGGTCTCATTCTTTCTACAACTGTGTGATCTGTCATCGCATATAAGACAATTTTGGAAATAGATCATATTAAGTAAGGTAAAAATAATAAGCACCTATGTTGTTTCTAATATTTTTCTGTTATAAACAGTGCATCAATAAGAATCTAAACACACACACACACACACACACACACACACACACACACACACATGCATACACACACACCTATCCTCTTGCAATTTTGCAAAGATTTCTATTTTCGTGGGATAAATGTCTGGAAGTAGAAAATGGATGAAGGGGACTTCCGGCAAGATGGTGGTGGGGCAACCTGGTCTATGAAACCCTCTGCAAAGGAGAACAGAGAGTCTCTGGCTCTCTCTTCGTGGGCTGCGGACCCCAACATTGCAGCCTGCTTTTCGCACAGAGCTCTGCCATTGCCACCACTGGGGTACCGCATCACTCTGGACAACCACTGCAGCGCAGACACAGCAGCCATTGGTGCCGCCGCGGCCTCCGTGGCGGCCATAGCACATCACGCCACCCATGCCTGAAGCGATCCACGACTTCTGTCCTTGAAGCCCCTGCAGGCAAGATCTACTGGGATCGCTGCCACCTCTCCTGCAACCGTGATGTCCTGCCTGCTGTGGGTATCCTCCCATGTGCCCTGAGGCAGGCTTCCATCTCCGACCTCTGTGCGTTCCTGTCTGGCCCCCCTTCTGGGGCAAGCAGCTGAGATAGCACCACCTGCTGGTGATTCCAGGTAACAACACTGAAACGGGAGAAACAAGCTTGATAAACAGACACAGGCCAGAGTGGTGAACGGAGGGTGATCTGAATTGTCCTTCACAGCAGGCCAGGGGCAACTGACCCTAACTGCGAACTAATTTACCAGCTTGAAAAGAAAGCTAGAAATCAGAGCTGAGAGGACATTGGACTTAAACGAAAAGGCTCAGAGTGTGCTCGATTGGTTCTGTTAGTTTAAAAACTTAATTCTATTCCTATTGTTTTGTTCCTTTTTAAAATTTTTTTCCTCTTCCTTTCTTCTCTTTTATCCTCTCTGTAAACCATATCTTTGTATAGAGGAACAGCACACCAATAAGGTGGTTGGTTAGCTTGTGTTAGCATCATTGTATGGTTTATTTTTTTTTGTATGGAAGTTGGTTAGTCTGTAGCTGTGGTCTATTGCTTTTTCTGTTTCAGTATAGGTCTCTCTCTCCATTTGTTGGTACACTCATTTGTTTCCCCCCTTACTCCTCTATCTCTCCACCCCCTCTTCCCCCCACTGTCTGCTGCATTCTCTTCCCTCTGCTAACCACATTTTATTTCAAGGAGTAAACCTACAGCTCCACTGCACTGACAGATTCCAAAGCAGTGGGAAGTGGGTTTCAGATTATCCATACACCTGTCGGCGAATACCAGGACCTGCAGAGAGATTTTGAATCACAGCTCCCCCCTTAAGTAAATCTCAAAACTGCAAAAAGGACCATACCCAACCTAGAGTGCAACTCCAGAATTGAACAAAGTAAGAGGACATACATAAAGAATAGGAGATTGAACAAACAGAAGTAAAACCAATCCCTCTACCCCTGAATAACAGAATTAAAGAAGACAGTGATGTGGAGGGAAGGAAAAAGTAGGGAGGGGGAAAAGCTGCATGAATGAAGAAAAACCAAAAGAAGAACATAGGTCTCAAACAGACCCCTGGGAGATTAGAAACTGATAAAACAGATTCTGGAACACAGTGAAGAGCCCCCAGAATGACTGGTCACATGCAACAAACCCAGACATCCAGACATTAATAGAGAGAATTCAAAAAATTGATGAGAGACAAGAGAAAAATAGGAAGAAGCTGATGTCAGAAATAACAGCAGTAAAGAATACTGTGATGGAAATAAATAGCAAACTAATAAGCATGGAAAGCAGAGTTAGCCAAACAGAAGAAAGAATCTCAGAGCCCAAAGACCAAAGCACAAAACTAACCTAAACTGTCAAAAGCATAGAAAAGAAGCTCAAAAAGACAGAACAAACCCTGCAAGAGATGAATGATCATGTCAAGAGACTGAACCTGAGAGTAATTTGCCTTCCTGAGACAGAGAGAAACAGAGACCACACTGGAACAAACATTTCATGAAATCATTCAAGAAAACTTCCCTCATCTCATCAATGATGAAAAAATTCAAAAAGAAGAGATTCAGAGAACCCCTGCAAGACAACAAATGAGAAGACCAACTCCCAGACACATAATAATTTGCCTAAACAAAGTAGGTATAAAAGAAAAAATCCTAAAGGCTGCAAGAGAAAAAGGTCAGACTATGTACCAGGGAAGACCAATTAGAATAGCAGCAGATTTATCTACAGAAACCCTCCAGGCTAGGAGAGCTTGGAGCTCTATCTTCAAAGTTCTAAAAGATAAACAATTTCAACCGAGAATAACCTACCCAGCCAAGCTAAGCTTCATCAGTGAGGGAGAATTGAAATCTTTCCCAGATATCCAATCCCTAAGAATCGACACTGCCAACAGACCACCTCTACAAGAAACACTTAAGAAAGTATTGAACACAGAAGAAAAAGAAAAAAGAACAACAACGTTCTTCACAAGAGTACAGGCAAAAGATTAAAAACACACATGATCCAACTCTACAACCAAAAGAAAGACAACACACAAAAAGGAAGAAAAACAAATCTGTAAGAACATTATGAGAGGGATCAACTCTCACATTTCAATAATTAGTTTGAATGTAAATGGACTAAATGCACCACTGAAAAGACATAGAATGGTAACATGGATAAAATATCACCAGGCAACAATCTATTACCTTCAAGAGACTCACCTAACTAGAAAGGACACTCACAAACTCAAAGTAAAAGGATTGGAAGCAAAGTTTTAGGTGAATGGAACACAAAAGAAAGGAGGAGTCACAATCTTAATCTCAGACAAAATATCCTTTAAGCTATCAAAAATTTAAAAAGATACAGAAGGCCACTACATAATGATAAAAGGTTCAAACCATCAACAAGAAATATTCATCCTAAACATATATGCACTGAACATAGGAGCACCAACATTCATAAAGCACCTCCTAGGTAAACTAAAAACAAATATCGACTCCAATACCATCATAGATGGAGACTTCAATACCCCACTCACAACCCTAGAAAGATCATCAGGGCAAAAAATCAGCAATGAGATCTGAAACCTCAATGTGACTCTTGATCAAATGGACTTAATTGATACCTACAGAACCCTCCATCCAAAGACCACAGAATACACATTCTACTCATCACCACATGGAACATACTCTAAGATCGACCACATACTTGGCCATAAATAAAACATAAGCAAATTTAAAAGGACTGAAATTTTACCATGCACCTTCTTGAACAACAGTGGAATAAAAATAAGCATTAATAGCAACAAAGTCCCCCCAAAACCCACAAAGACATGAATACTAAACAGCATGATCCTAAACAACTGCTGGGTCAAGGTTGAAATCAAAACAGAGATTAAAAGATACCTGGAAACAAATGAAAATGAAGAAACATCTTACCAAAATCTCTGGGACGCCATGAAAACTGTAGTAAGAGGGGAATTTATATCCTTACAAACGCATGTGAAGAAAATGGAAGGATCACAAATTAACAGCCTAAGAAGCCACCTAAAAAAGAAAAAGCTGGAAAAGCAAGACCACAAAAACCCTAATATCAGCAGAAGAATCCAGATCACCAAAATAAAAGCCCAAATCCAGGACATAGAAAGATAATACAAAAAAATCAATTAAACAAAAAGCTGGTCCTTCAAAAGGATAAACAAGATGGATGGTCCCCTAGCTAGACTGACCAAGAAAAAGCCCAAATAAACGCAATCAGAAACACAAAGATGAAGTCACATCTGATCCTGAAGAAATACAAAATATCATTAGAGACTACTATGTACACTTGTATGGAAACAAACTTGAAAACCTTTTGGAAATGGAGGACTTTCTGTCATCACACAACCTGCCTAGGTTGAAAAAAGAATACATTGAGACACTAAATAGCCCAATAACAATCAAGGAAATTGACTACGTAATAAGAAAACTACCTACAAAAAAAAACCCTGGACCAGATGGCTTTCCAGCAGAATTCTACAAGACATTTAAGGAGGAGCTTATACCAATCCTACTGAAGGTTTTCCAGGTGATTGAGAAAGAGGGAACTCTCCCCAAATCATTTTATGAAGCCAACATCACATTGATACCCAAGCCAGGTAAAGACCCAACAAAGAAAGAGAACTAAAGGCCAATACCTTTGATGAACGTAGATGCTAAAATTCTCAACAAGATCCTAGCAGAGCGGATTCAACAACACATCTCAAAAATCATCCATCATGACCTAGTAGGCTTCATCCCTGGGATGTAAGGCTGGTTCAACATTCGTAAAACCATAAATGTAATTAAATACTTCAACAGATGTCAAAACAAAAACATATGATTATATCATTAGATGCAGAAAAAGCTTTTGATAAAATCCATCACCGCTTCTTGATAAAAATTCTCAAACATCTAGGCATACGGGGAACATACCTCAAAATAGTAAAAGCCATCTATGAGAAACCCACAGCCAGCATACTCTTCAATGGACAAAAGCTGGAACCATTTCCCCTGAAAACTGGAACAAGACAAGAATGCCCACTCTCATCCCTCCTTTTCAATATAGTATTGGAAGTCCTGGCTCAAGCAATCAGAGAAGAGAAGGCAACCAGGGGTATTCAAATAGGAAAAGAGGAAGTCAAGTTATCTCTCTTTGCAGATGACATGATCGTGTACCTTGAAAACCCTAGAGAATCTGTCAAAAACCTCCTTACACTGATAAAGGCCTTTGGCAAAGTCTCAGGATATAAAATAAATGTGCAAAAGACAATGGCATTTCTTTACACCAATAATAAACAAACAGAAACCCAAATAAAAACCAAAATTCCATTCACAATAGCCACCAAAAAAATGAAGGACATACCCTCATGGAAATTGGAACTGGCATCCACTTCCTGAACAAAACTCGAAACCCACAGGCCATAAGAGATAAGATAGAAAAGTGGGACCTCATTAAACTGACAAGCTTCTGCAAAGCCAAAGAAACCATCAAGAGAGCAGGGAGACAGCCTACAGACTGGGAAAAAGTATTTGCAACTCCAGGTCTGGCAAAGGCTTAACATCTTAGATCTACAAGGAACTCAAACGTCCTACCTCCTGTGAACCCCCTCACTCCTCTCTCTGGTTTATCCTTGCAGAGGAGGGATGTCTACCCTGTTCTTGTCCCATCATTTTCCTTGGAATGCATATCACTTGTCTGGTTTTGCAGGTAAACAACTGGACAGGAATTTCCCCTCAGGCTGGATCCAATCTCGAGTCCCACCCACAACTGACTTGGGTGACATTAAGGTGAGACTTTGGACTTGGAGATGAAGCTGCAGTGGGTGAAGACTGTGGGGATGCATGAATGTATTTTTCATGTGAGAAGGATCTGAATTATGGGGACTAGAGAATGGAATGTTATGAGCTGAATTGTGTCCCCACAAATTCATGATTGAAACCATAACCCTCAGAACTTCAGGATGTGATTATTTGAAGACAGGGCTATTGCCTATGAGGCCATCAGTAGGAGTGGGCCCTACGTCAGTCTAACTGGTGTCCTTATAGGGACACACAGAGACAGTGGGGATGAGGCACTCATGCCAGAGGAAAGGCCACGTGAAGACACAGCAAGAAGGCAGCTGTCTGCAAACTGAGGAGGAAGGCTTCAGCAGAAACAGGACTGCACCTTGATCCTGGAGTTCTGGCCTTCATAACTGTGAGGGAATAAAAGGCTGTCGTTGGAGCCATGCAGTCTAGGACATTTCATCCCAGAAGCTCCAGCAGATGCTATGGAGGGCATTCATGGTTCTGTGTCTGTGGATGACACTGACTGATGTTCCAAAATGGCTTGGCCAATGTGCAGACTCCCCAACCGCAAGGGAGTGATAGCTGTCTCTTTCCTGGCCCTGCCCACGGTGCCTGTCTCCATCGTTCTCTTGGGCATTGGGTAGTATCTCAGGTGGTTTTACTTTGCATGAGGTTGAGGTCTTTCACACGTATGTATGGGCTATTTGGGTATCTTCTCTTTTCACAGGGCTTCTTCAAGTTTCTTGCCCAACAAGAAAGGGTTATTTATCCTTTCTTTTACTTAGTTACAGGAGTTTTATTTATTAATACTTTTGAAGATAAATTCAAACTTTTTAAACTATAGGCCTGGCTAATATCCTCTCTTCTCCCACTCTGTGACTGGTTTCTTTACTGTCTTGATGGTGTCTTTTGATTAACTGAGTTGAGTCTTAATTTAGGCCTTGAAATATGTCAATTACTCAAATTGAGTAACTTAAGTCTTACGCAAATGCCTCATTGAATTTTAAAATAGTCCAGTTTGCCTTTATTTCCTTTATGGCTAATCTTCTTTGTGTCCTCTTGCCTTTCACATGTAGAACCACAGTACACCTGGAATGATTTTGCTAATGGTGAGAAGTGAAAGTCAAGGTGCATTCTTCCCATATGGATAACTCATTGAGATCCATTATTTAAAAATAAAGATGGTTGCTCAGAAGTGCCCTTGCATCTCTGACTGTGGCCTCCACACATGCACAGCCTCTATGTGGCTCTGTTCTGTGATGTTGGGCGATTGGTCTGCTTTTGTGCCAATACCATAACCAGTCAAGTGAGTTCTCCAGATCACTCTTCTGCAAAAGTGTTGTGGTTATTCTTGGTCCCTTGTGTTTCTATATGAAATTGTCCAGCTTTACTGATGTCAGAGTGACAAGTAAAAAATGTGTAAATTCTGGGTGTACAAGTTGATGTTTGGTTCATGGATACATGATGAAAGGGTTACCACAATCTAAGCTAAATAACATATCCATCACCCACAGAGTTACCTTTCTGTGAGAATACTTACTTCTCTCTTAGTCAACTTCAAGTATATAATACATTAATATTAATTATAGTCATCATGGTGCCATGCTGTATGCTAGGTTGCCAGAACTTATGCTTCTTACTTTAATATTTTTTTAAAAAATTATAGAGATGGGGTCTTGCTCTGTTGCCCAGGCTGATCTTGAACTCCTGGCCTCAAGTGATCCACCAACCTTGCCTTCCCAAAATTCTTGGATTACAGTGTGATCCACTGTACCCAGCACTTAGTCATCTTATGACAGCAAGTTTGTGCCCTTTGACCAACATCTCCCCATTTTTCCCATTCCCCACCCATACACATTTTAGAATCTGCTTTTTTATTTTCATTTAAAAAGTTGTTTTGGGTTGTATTGGATTACTTTGGGGAGAATTGCCATTGTGGTGACATTGAGTATCAAGCACATCACATGGTGCACTCTTCAATAAACTTCAGAGTTTTCCTTCACTTTTAGTGAAGATTTATGGTGTCCATGTGGTGATCATGAGCATCTTTTGTTAGACCTGAAACCAGACACAGTAGATGCTCACTGTGGGTTGATTCTGTCTTTGCAAATATCTCTACTGCCCCACATTTGCTTGTAACTCCAAAGTCAATACCCATGGTGCCTTTGTGGTCTCTTGTGAATGGGCCAGTAGTGAAAAATGTGGGTCACCCAACATGCTCATTCCTAGAGAAGGTCCTGCATGGTGGCATTCACTGTCTTGCTTCAGGGCTCATCACTGTAGACACCTGTCCTTTGTACAGTCTGTGGAGTGCTGCTTTTTCATTTTTTTGGTTTCTGAGGGGAGAGTGATCTTGCTGTATAAGATGCCACAGCTCAGCACCAATGTGTGGTCTGGTGTGGCAGAGCATCGAAGGCTGTGACATGCCCTACAGAACACATGAATGTAGGGAAACTTCCTTCCTGCTGGACGTGCTCGGTATTAATGAACAAAAAATAGACACTTACTTGGCTGTCTTTAAACAGAAACACACATAGAGCAAGGGGATGCCTCAGTCACTTGATGAAAGCACTGGGAGGCAGTCTCAACACTCACTCCCCTGGAGTGCTGACTTTGTACCTGCCCTGAGTTGGGGGTGACTTCAGACCACAGCCACTGAGACGAGGACCAGCTGTTTGACACTTCGTGTGCTATTGCAAGTGTTACCACTTGACAATTTCTCTTTGAGATATTTGCTTCTCGCATTAAGAAATGCACTTAATTTTTTTCATAATTGTAAAATGGTTTATTAAAAAAATTCAAGGCCAGGAGTGGTGGCTCATGCCTATAATCCCAGCATTTTGGAAGACAGAGGAGAGAGGATTGCCTGAGCTTAGAGATTTGAGACCTGCAAGGCAACTTGTTGAGACCTCGTCGCTACAATAAATCAAAAAATTAGCCAGTTGTGGTGGCATGTGCCTGTGGTTCCAGCTTCTTGGAAGGCTGAAGTGGAAGAATTACCTGAACCCAGCAGGTCGAGGCTTTGGGGACCCTGAGCATGCCACTGCACTACAGCCCAGGTGACAGAGTGAGATTTCAACTCAAAAAAATTAAAAAATAGAAAACATTCAAGCAAGAGATTACATTTGAAAGTTACTGATAAATAACTGTATAACAATTACATTAAAAATTAAGTGTTTATAATTATCTTTTAGAATCCATACATTTTATAATATTATTTTGCAGAATGAGAAAGGGTTTAAAAATATAAAAATTTACCAATTAGTCTTCTGTTTGGGAGTCAAACTTTCAAATACATCATTATTGTGGGATCATTTTAAAAAGAATGTAAGTGGGCTTCCGGGGCAAGATGGTAACGGAGCAGCTCTGCCTGTGAAACTCTCCACCGACGAGAATGCAAAGAGACTCTGATTCTCTCCCCAGAGGTTGCAGATCCCATCATCTGCAGCCTACTCTTCAAACGGAACTAGACGGTAGACTTTGCTAAGACATCGCCAAGGTCTGGGCAGCTACTGTGGTGGCTGCTGCTGCTCCCGCCCCGGCCAGCAGCCATTCCACATCGCACCACCAGTGCCTGGGGCAAGCTGCGGCCTCCCCTGAGGCAGCAGAGCCGCCGCCGCCCCCCCCAAGGCAGCGGAGCCACTGCTGCGACCCCCCAGGCAGCAGAGCCGCCACCGTCCCCCCAGGCAGTGGAGGTACCGCCGCCCCTTCCAGGCAACGGAGATGCTGCCGCCCCCCCAAGGCAGCAGAGGCACCACTGCCCCCCCTTCGAGGCAGCAGAGGCGCCGCCACCCCCCTGAGGCAGCGGAGGTGCCACTGCCTCCTCCACCACCTCCTCTGAGGCAACCGAGCAGCCACCTCCTCTGAGGCAGCCACCGCACAGAGGCAGCCATTACACATTGCACCACCTGTGCCAGTGGCCCAGCCGCCACCGCCACCACCATTGCTGCAGCTGCCACCGCTGTCGCTAAGGCAGGCATTCCACATCGCACCATCAGTGCCTGAGGGGTGGGAGAGCAGCTGAGATAAAGACCATCTGGAGTGAGGGATAACACCACCTGCTGGTGATTCAAGCCCACCACCAGCAAGCGCTGGTCCGAGGCCTGGGAACCCTTAGTCCCATGCAGGTCCGGATACTGTGGCCCCCTGCTGCTGCTGTTCCACCGCACGCATGGGGGTCTCAGGTCTCAGGTAGCTCCCTGGCTACATTGTCTCTCATCATCACCAAGCCGCTGGTCACTCAGGGAGGCTCTGGATGCCCACCCCTCAGAGACACAGGTCCCATTCCTGGTTGAAGTACCCTGTGGGGGGTCCAGGGCCACTCTCACCACTCACCGCCTGCCCATTGGAGTTTTGGAGCTCTGGAGCTCCGGGCCCACCCTGGCTGAGGCACTCAGCCCATGGCCCCAAACTTGGGGACCCAGACAAGCAGAGAGAAAGGGATCTACGAAAGAGAATCTGCCTTCGCCTTTCTCCAGGCAGAGATTTCCATTGCCCTGACCACCTATCAACAAACTCCACCTTGGTTCCTAAGATAACGTTGCTAAACAGGAGACAAAGCCCCACCCCTAAGATGAATCAGATAAAAGCAACTCCCAGGCACCCAAACCCAAGCTGTGAGTAAACCTAGCTGCCTGCAATGGAAAAACAAAGGGGAGAGGCCGGAGATCAGAGCTGAAGTGATTTTAGTCTGATCTCTTATTGTGACTTATGATTTTATCATTTTGACTGTTTATTTTGATCATGTTCATTGTTTGCCTTCTGACTTACACTGTTTCATGTCTATATTGGTCTGTCTCTGTGTAGCTATCAGTATTCTTTAGGGAATCTTTCTTACGTGTCTTCTTCCACTTCTCTCCGGCCTTGTGTCTCCTTCACACCTGATAGTTGGTATGTATGTCTGTTTTCCTTCCCGCTCTTCTCACTCTCTAACTTTCTATTGACTCCCCCTTCCTCCATTATTTTCCTCTTTTATACCCCCATTTTAATCTAGGAACCAAGACTACATACTGTTGAACAGACAGATTGTAAGGCAGAGGGAAATAGGGTCTAGTGTGCCCATACACCTTTTTGTGAATGCTAGAATCAGCATATACACTCTGAACCACAGCTTCCCTTTCAATTAAACCTCAAAACTGAAAAAAGTACAGATTGCAGCCTACACTCCAACCTCAAAAGTGAAAAAAGACAGAAGACCCTCATAAGGAAGAACAGGATATAACACAAGAGAAATAAAAGCAAACCCACCTTCCCCAAAAACAGAATTAAAGAAGGGGAGGGAAAGGGGGAGAGAGAAAAAAATCCACAAAAATTAAGAAAAACCAGAAGAAGAGTATGGGTCTCTCCCAGACCCCTGGGAGGGCAGACACTGAGAAAACTGACTTCGGAATGCAAATAATGAAGAGCCCACAGAATGAAGGGTCTCAAACTACAAACGTAGATATCAAGACAATAATGGAGAGATTAAAAAGAATTGAGGAGACACAAGAAGAAACCAGGAAGGAGCTGATATCTGGGATAACAGTAATAAAGAAAACTGTGAATGAAATAAATAACAAACTGATAAGCATGGAAAGCAGAATTACTCAAGCAGAAGAAAGAATCTCAGAGCTTGAGGACAAAAATATAGAACTAACCCAAACTCTTAAAAACACAGAAAACAAGCTCAAAAAGACAGAAAAAAACCTTCAAGAGATGAGCGATTACTTAAAGAGACCAAACCTAAGAGTAATCAGCATACCTAAGGCAGATAGAGAGACAGACACCACACTAGAAAAAACTTTCCATGAGATCATTCAAGAAAACTTCCCTTATCTAATCAGTGATGCAAAACCTCAAACACAAGAGATTCAGAGAACCCCGCAAGAAAACAAATGAGAAGACCAACTCCTAGACACATAATAATTCACCTAAACAAAGTAGGCATAAAAGAAAAAAATCCTAAAGGCAGCAAGAGAAAAAGGCCAGATCACCTACCATGGAAGACCAATCAGAATAGCAGCAGATTTATCTATAGAAACCCTACAGGCTAGGAGAGCTTGGAGCCCTATCTTCAAAGTCTTAAAAGATAAACAATTTCAACCAAGAATAACTTACCCAGCCAAGCTAAGCTTCAACAGTGAGGGAGAATTAAAATCTTTCCCAGATATCCAATCCCTAAGAACTTATGCTGCCACCAAACGACGTCTACATGAAATACTTAAGAAAGTACTAAACACAGAAGAAAAGGAAAAAAGAACAACTTTCTTCACAAGAGTACAAGGAAAACAATAAAATATACATGAACAAACCCAAAACCAAAAGAGAGACAAAAAAGAATGAAGTGGAAGAACAACAACTCTATAAGAACTCTATGATAGGGATGAACTCTCACATTTCAATAATTAGCATGAATGTGAATGGACTAAACACACCACTGAAAAGACATAGAATGGCAAAACGTATAAAATATCACCAGGCAACAATATACTGCCTTCAAGAGATTCATCTCACTAGAAAGGACATGCCCAGACTCAAAGTAAGAGGATGGAAACAAACTTTCAGGTGAATGGAACACAAAAGAAAGGAGGAGTCACGATCCTAATTTCAGACAAAATACCATTTAAGCTATCAAAAATTTAAAAAGATACAGAGGGCCACTACATGAAGATGAAAGGTTGACTCCATCAACAGGAAATATCTATTCTAAACATATATGCACCCAACATAGGTGCTTCAACTATCATAAAGTAACTTCTAGGAAAACTAAAGAAAGATATTGACTCTAACACCATCATAACTGTGGACTTTAATATCCTACTCACAACCCTAGACAGATCATCAGGACAAAAAATCAGCAAGGAGATCCGGAACCTCAATGTGACTCTGGACCAAATGGACTTAATTGATACCTACAGAACACTCCATCCAAAGACCACAGAATACACATTCTACTCATCACCGCATGGAATGTATTCTAAGATTGACCACATAATTGGTCACAAATCAAGAATAAGCATATTTAAAAGGACCGAAATTCTACCATGCACCTTCTCAGACCACAGTGGATTAAAAATAAACATTGACACCAACAAAGTCCCCCCAAAACCCACAAAGACATGGACACTAAACAGCATGATGCTAAATAACTCCTGGGTCAATGATGACATCAAAACAGAGATCAAAAGAAACCTGGAAACAAATGAAAATGAAGAAACATCTTACCAAAATCTCTGGGATGCCTTAAAAGCTGTAGTAAGAGGGTGATTTATATCCCTACAAACACACATGAAGAAGATGGAAGGAACACAAACTAACAGCCTAACGAGCCACCTAAGGAAGCTGGAAAAGCAAGACCACAAAAACCCTAATTTCAGCAGAAGAATCCAGATCATCAAAATAAAAGCCCAAATCCAGGACATAGAAGACAAAAAGATAATACAAAAAAATCAATGAAGCAAAAAGCTGGTTCTTCGAAAGGATAAACAAGATCGATGGTCCCCTCGCTAGACTGACCAAGAAAAAGTGAGAAAAAAACCAAATAAGCACAATCAGAAACACAAAAGATGAAGTCACATCTGACCCTGAAGAAATACAAAAGATCATTAGAGATTACTAAGTACACTTGCATGGAAACAAACTTGAAAACCTTAAGGAAATGGAGGACTTTCTGACATCACACAACCTACCTAGGTTGGAACCAGAAGAAATTGAGACCCTAAATAGACCAATAACAATCAAGGAAATTGAATATGTAATAAGAAAACTACCTACCAAAAAAAAGCCCTGGTCCAGATGGCTTTCCAGCAGAATTCTACAAGACATTTAAGAAGGAGCTGATACCAATCCTACTGAAGGTATTCCAGGCGATTGAAAAAGATGGAACTCTCCCCAAATCATTTTACGAAGCCAACATCACATTGATACCCAACCTAGGTAAAGAACCAACAAAAAAAGAGAACTTCAGGCCAATATCTTTGATGAGCATAGATGCTAAAATTCTCAACAAGATCCTAGCGAACCGGATTCAACAACACATCTCAAAAATCATCCATCATGACCAAGTAGGCTTCATTCCTGGGATGCAAGGCTGGTTCAACATTCATAAAACCATAAATGTAGTTAAATACATCAACAGGTGTCAAAACAAAAACCACATGATTTTATCATTAGATGCAGAAAAAGCTTTTGGTAAAATCAGCACCCCTTCTTGATAAAAACCCTCGAACATCTAGGCATACGGGGAACATACCTCAAAATAGTAAAAGCCATCTACAAGAAACCCACAGCCAGCATACTCCTAAATGGACAAAAATTGGAACCAATTCCCCTGAAAACTGGAACAAGACAAGGATACCCACTCTCACCCCTCCTGTTCAACATAGTATTGGAAGTCCTGGCTCGAGCAATCAGAGAAGAGAAGGCAATCAGGGGTATCCAAATAGGAAAAGAGGAAGTCAAATTATCTCTCTTTGCAGATGATATGATTTTGTACCTTGAAAACCCAAGAGAATCTGTCAAAACCTCCTTACACTGATAAAGGCCTTTGGCAAAGTCTCAGGAATTCAAAATAAGTGTGCAAAAGACAATGGCATTTCTTTACACCAATAATAAACAAGCAGAAACCCAAATAAAAAAACACAATTCCATTCACAATAGTCACCAAAAAAATTAAATAGCTTGGCATCTTCCTAACCAGAGATGTGAAAGGCCTTTACAATGAAAACTACAAAACACTGCTCAAAGAAATCAAAGATGACACAAGCAAGTGGAAAAGTATCCCATGCTCATGGATTGGAAGAATCAACATTGTGAAGATGTCCATCTTACCTAAGGCAATCTACAAATTCCGTGCAATACCCATCAAATTGCCAGCAACATTCTTCTCAGACCTAGAAAAAACAACACAGGAATTCATATGGAAACACAAACGTCCAAGAATAGCCAGAACAATTCTTAGCAAAAAAAAAAACAAAGCAGGTGTTATCACAATACCAAACTTCAAACTCTACTATAAAGCTACAATCATCAAAACAGTTTGATATTGGTATAGGAACAGGCATAGATCAATGGAATAGAATTGAGATTCCAGAAGCAAAACCTCAATTTCTCAACCAAGTCATCTTTGAAAAAACCTCCACCACCTACCACTAGGGAGAGGAGAACCTATTCAGTAAATGGTGCTGGGAAAACTGGCTGACCACATGCAGAAGATTGAAACAGGACCCCTATCTATCCCCATGCACAAAGTTTCACTCCAAATGGATCAGAGACCTAAATGTAAAACCTCAAACCATAAGAACCTTAGAAAATGAAGGACATACCCTCATGGAAATCGGAACTGGCCTCCAATTCCTGAACAAAGCCCACAGGTCATAAGAGAGAGGATAGACAAGTGGAACCTTATTAAACTGACAAGTGTCTGCAAAGACAAAGAAACCATCAAGAGAGCAGGGAGACAGCCTACAGACTGCAAAAAAGTATTCGCCAACACCAGGTCAGACAAAGGCTTAACATCTTTGATCTACAAGGAACTCAAACGTGCTGAAAAGAAAAAAACAAACAACTCCATTATAAAATGGGCAAAAGATATGAACAGACACCTCACAAAGGAAGACATCTGAGCAGCCAACAGACATATGAAGAAATGTTCATCCTCACTAATCATCAGGGAGATGCAAATCAAAACCACACTGAGATACCACCTAACTCCAGTCAGAATGGCAATTATCAACAACTCAAAAAATAACAGCTGCTGGATAGGGTGTGGTGAAAGGGGAACACTTCTACACTGTTGGTGGGAGTGTAAACTAGTGCAACCTCTGTGGAAAGCAGTGTGGCGATTCCTAAAAGCTTTAAATACCAACCTCCCACAAGACCCCACAATCCCCCTACTGGAAATATATCCAGATGAACTCAAATCACTCTATAAAAAGATACTTGCACACGTATTTTTATCGCAGCATTGTTCAAAATAGCAAGAACCTGGAAGCAACCATGCTGCCCATCAAAAGAGGACTGGATTTAAAAAATTGGTACATATACACGATGGAATACTACACAGCCATAAAAAAGAACAAAATCATGAATTTCGCAGCAACCTGGATGGAACTAGAGTCTATAATACTGAGTGACCTCACAAAAACAAACGTCCAAGTATCACAGGTTCTCACTCATATAATGGACCTTGAACATCCAACCTAATACTATAAGATAATGATTGACAGTAGTGGGAAACTATGGGGGGGAGGGGGGAGATGGGATTAATGGTAACAAATATCTGTTGGGATGGGGAAGCACCTCTTATCAATAGGGTGCCTGAATGAAATGTATTTGTATACCTAACCCTTAACTGTACCCCACAACATCATAATTAAAAATATTGATTATAAAAAAAATGTAAGTAAACGCCTTTTTAATGTGGGGATATTTTGCAATCCACAGTGCAGTGAACAGCTTAGAACAGCTTAGAAAACTGAGAACTATCTGCAGCAGCAAAACACTAGTGACAAGCTTTTTTTCCCATCATGTTGAATTTGATCTTAGCCCACTAGTTACAATATCTGAGAAGTTATATGTTTTGAGATATTTAAATTTAAAGAATTTTAAAACATGATAAGACAGTAAATTTGACTTTGAGTGGGGTCATACAGTTATATATATTCAACACATGAAAGATGTCCTTTTGCTTCCTGATAGAAAAGACCATTTTCCTGAAAAAGTTGTTCCATAGATTTTTTTTTTAACATTTTTTAACATTGTGTAACAAAAATCACAGGACCTGGACAAAGGGAAGCTCAAGTCTATCATATAGGAATACTATGAAGGACCGAGGAGGTGTGGACACTGGGGAAGACCCCAGAACCAGAAGTGAGGCTCATGGAGAAAGGAGGAGGGAAGTCAGGATGCCATGGACACTGCAGGGTGAGGCATGAGGCTCCTGGAGATGGGACTGCAATGATTGAAGAGAGGCCTTCCTAGGTCAAGGTTTTCTGAAGACCAAATAGGCAGCTGGGCAGGTGGTAAGAACTGATCACTCCACAAAGACTTTCAGAGAGATGTCAGAGGGGTGGCTGGACCCTAAAGTCACCTGAGCTCCTTTCCAAATACACATTCTCGGGCCTGCAATGGAGAGTGGGGTAGCAAGCCTGGGAAATGGAATCCACATTTCTGACAAGTCCCTGGGGTCCCATGCACACTGGGCATGGGTTTCACAGCATGTGATTTGCACCTTTCCCCTCCACCTCCCACACACTCAAGGTCTCGTGCACCCACAATGGAGGGTTTGGGGTGTCACTGGGGGGACTGGGAGCCAAGGAGCCCCCCAGTTGGTGGAGTGAGTCACACAGGCCAGCTTCTCAGCCAGGACAGCACAAGCCCACTTGAGTCACTGTGAGAGCTGACACAGCCTGTGAGGCTGTGCCAGCCTGACGGGCACTGACCATGGTTGTCCACAGCACCAGCAGCAAGAACAGAAGTCAAACTTCCAGCCGTTGCCATACCCCAGAGGGTCTGCCCTTGCTCAATGCTGGAGCACACATCGCGAGTTGTCTATGAGGCATCACGAACAGAGTGGAAGGAGGTTCCTGCCATCCATTCACGTTGGCTGGATAATCAGCTCCAGCCCCTGCCATGGTCTTGGGACCAATCAGCTTAGAAAAGGTATTGACAGGAGCAGGAAGAGATGGTGTCAGGGCTACTGGGAGCACCCAGGCCACCTGAGGGGCCTGGGTGTCATGTATGCAAGTGCGGTGGACACAGCAAATGACAGATGAATGTAGCCTTAGGACTGAGATGAGGGTGGTTCTGATGAAAGAAAGGAGAGATATGATGGAAGCAAGATGGCTATTTATCCATGTATTTGTTTAGTGGGAGTCTCACTGTTGCCCAGGCTGGAGTACAGCGGCATGATCATAGCTTCCTGCAGCCTCGAACTCCTGGGCTAAGACAATCTTTCCCCCTCAGCCTCCCAAGTATGTGGGACTACAGGTGCGTGCCACTACACCCAGCTAACCTTTTTTTGTAGAGATGGGGTCTCACTATGTTTCCCAGGCTGGTCTTGAACTCTTGGGCTCAAGAAATCCTCCTGCCTCAGTCTCCCAGAGTACCGGTGTTACAGACATGAGCCCCCGCATCCAGCCTAAGAGACAAGTATCTTAGTCTCAAAGGAAGAAACCAATGAAGAGATGAAAGAATTAAGAGTGCAAGATGTGATCGATGGAAGCAAGCTTGGCAGTGAGGGGGAGACAGGAGCAGGTGGAAGGATGGGAGGAGAAGGCTGGGAACTGTGGCTTGGGCAAGCAGGGCTGACTGGCAGAAGGCACCAGAGGGAGAGTGTGGGTGGTAGGGAGGACCTGTTGACATACTGATGGTTACCAATGAGGGAAGGGCTGCATGATGGGCACTTGTGACTCATCCCCAAGTATTTTCACCTCTGTGTGCATCTGGACTTCTCCACTTATTCCATGGATATGCAGATGGACTCTCGCTACTTCACTGTGTGACATGTAACTCACAGGCAGGAAAATTCACAGAACACACATGCACATTTCCTATAGTCAGTCCAAGGTCAGCACACCTGTGACATCACTACTTGAGCTGAGAAAGAGGGCACTGGCTGCCTTGCAGCTGTCTTTGGGCTTATTTCACTAAATGTTGCAAGTGGGATTCCCGATGGAAGTCCTGCATGGCTACGTGAGACACGGGTGCCTTCCCTGCTGGGGTCGTTTGTTGGGAGCCAGCCTTGGAGGCCCGCCTGATTGACAAAGTACAGGTGCGCTGAGGACCCCCAGCCGCAAAGTGAGTCCAGGCAGCTGAGGCCCTTCTGTCTTCCATCTTTGCTGTTGGTACAGCTGAAGAAATTCTGTGCAGTTGTGGAAGAAGAAGATGGCATGTTTATGCGAAGTACTCACAGCTAACCTGGAAATGTCATGGTTCATTTTCCCATTTTCCCACTATGCTGCTTGGCCTTTTCTAACATATGCAAGGGTTAAACTCTGAAGCACATCAAGAATGCTTTCTTTCACTTGGTTATAAGTTACTAGATATTGCTTAAGTAATAAATGGTATAAGTATATTCACTCCTTATTTGATTTAGGATTATGCAGTTTAGTGTTTAGACATAAGGTTTTTAGAAGCACAAGTTTATAGTAAGTTCATTATGAATTCATTATAAGTTCTAACACTTATCTAGGAGTTATGTAGATGATTTATAGCACTGTTTTCACTAACTTAGGATAAAGATTAATGCTAAGATTTTTATGTAATTCAATAGTTAAAATTCTAAGTTAACATTTATAGAGTGGGTTTTCACTGAACTCATAATATACTAATCAGACACTTTTATGATAACTTAGCTAAAAACAGAAAGCAACCTTGGGGGCCTGGGAAACATTACTAAAAGCTTCTTTTGAGTTTTCTTAAGAAACAAGCACTGCAGGATAAGAGAAAAGTAATGAAGACACCTGGACAAGAAAGGCGATTACAGAACTCTGAAGGCCATAAAGCCCCAGAAGGAAGACTACTGTTAAACTTTCTGGAGACAGTTCAAGGACTGTAATTTGGGACTTTGGACTAAAACTATCATCTTTGGCATTATGAATAAAACTCATTGTCTGAATGTTTACAGGGTTCTTGGCTTGTTTATTTCTAAGACCACTAAATGGTGGTAACTTGTAAAGCATATGTACGTGAAGAAATTTTTTGTCTTGCCCCTTTACTAATGGTATAAAAGCTCTGTGTTAACTAACATTAAATTGTCATCTGTTCAAAAAGCAGGTGTCTGGGTATATTATCTTTGTCGTTCGCTTATCTGTCTCTCCTTCAGGAAATCTCACAACCCGGCAAAGGGCTGGTCCCCTTCAGTCGTTCATGGGCCTCTCTGTGATGACCTTTGACAGGAGATTTTCACAAGTTTCATGCAATTATGCTTAAGAATAGCTTCTAGGCCAGGTACAGTGGCTCACACCTGTCATCCCAGCACACTGGGAGGCAGAGGCAAGAGGATTGCCTGAGCCCAGGGATTCAAGGCCAGCCTGGGAAATTTGCAAGACCTCATCTCTACAACAAATTTAAAAATTAGCTGGGTTTCATGGTGAACTACTGTAGTTCCAGCTACTCTGTGGCTGAGGCAGAAGAATCATCTGAACCCAGCAGGTCGAGGTTGCAGAGCCTGCCACTGCACTCCAGCCTGGGTGACAGTGAGACTACTAAAAAAGAAAAAGAAAAAAAGAATAGTTTCCTATCACCCATGTCTTGGGATCTTGGTGAAGACGTATTCTGTCCTTGAGATTGCATTGACATGAGAAACGTGAGAATGGCCCACGTTTCCTTCTGACCATGTGTGGTTTGCGTTCCCATGGAAGCCTGCCCTCGGCAAGTGTCGTGGGTGGTAGGAGGGGGTGTCTCACTCCAGTCTCCCATGTAGACACTGGGTCTCTCGCCCCCCATGGGCCTTGCTGTAAATTCCATGTCCACGTCTGCTTGAATCTGTTTCTGCCACAGTGACCAGTCTTTGAGTCCAAACTGCAGAGTCTGGCTCGAGTGTTGCCATAAAGCTTCATATCTGGCCAAACAAACCCTGTCTCATCAATTTTTTATGAAAGTGGCTTGGTTTTTTCAGCTTTTGAGTCTTCAAATAAAATCTGGGACAACTTATCAAGTTACACACACATAAACACTAGGATGATGTCGAATCTGTGAGAGCAATTTTGGGGGGATTGGCATGATTGCAGTATATTGAGTTTTCTAATGCACAAGCACAATAAATGAATATATACAGTAGTATATTTATTTATATATACTATATATAATATAAATTTTATATATATGTATATATGCACATAGAGGGTGCCAAAAAGTATGCATTTTAAGAATGCATAGGAAAAAAACTATTAAAATTATAATGCTCAATATATATCAATAACAAAAGATTAACACTAGTCACATTTGACTTCTGCAAATACAAGAGGCACTCAAAGTGGTTCCCATTCATTTCCAGACACTTCTGATGATGGCAAACCACTGCAGGACTTGCTGCTGTGCGAGGCATCCTGGGTCTTCCCTTGTGCGTGTCACACACAGGACCATGTATCTCAAACTCATCATGAATGCAGGCAATTGTCAGGTGTGTTAGAGGTTCTGTTGTCCATACTCAGGCATCCATTGTCTTGTATTTCCACAGCATTCTCAAATTTCAAATATCACTTCAAAATGGTCTTGCGCTCCTTGAATGGCAACTGTGTTTCCACCATTTTCTTTGACTGCTGCCTATCACATGGGAAAGCTAGCATTCTTTTGATGAATGACACCTTCTGAGTGAATGTCATACTATCCATTGCTATCATCATTCAATTCAACTTTAAAAAGTCACACATAGATCACATCACATAAAATGTGCATTTTTTTTTTTGGCATCCCCAGTATATACATTTTAAAGTCTCCTTTAATATCTGTCAGTAATGTGCTGTAAATTTAGCAGCAGGGGGAGTTTCCACATTCTTAGCTTACCTTTCCCTAAAAACTTATCTTTCTTGATGCAGTGATATGTAAGACCTCTTCTGCTTAGTTTTATAATTTTTGCTCTTTATATAAGTGCAAATTGATTTCTGATATTTATTTCATATCCTGTGAACCTGCTAAACTCTAGCCTAATTCTAAAGAAGTGTCTGTGTTGTCTTTGGAGTTTCTGTGTCCATAATTGCATCATCAGGGAATATCCAACTTTGCTGTTCTCTGGTTCTTCCATCCTCTCTTTCCTCTTCTTGGCTATCTGCTCTTCCAGGGTCTCTGAGAAAATGTTGGAAAATGTGGCTGCCTTGGCCCTTTGCAAGTCTCAGAGGAAAGGCCTCGAGCACATCACCTGTCCTGAGACATTGGCTCCAGGATTCTGTGGGGCTCGGTCGAGGATCCTGCCTTGTTTGCTAAGAGACTTTTATCAAACACGTTCATGCGATGGTCAGAGAACCTCCGTCCTCTTTTGTGTGTGCGAATGTGGAAAAGGTATACATTGGCTCCCCAGGGTTGAGCCACTCCCGCCTCTGGCCTGGTGAGTCTGGTGATGACACGTTCCCCTGCTCTGGTGATGACACTTTCCCCAGCAAGCTGTGCAGGCTTGGCTTGCTGATGTTTTGTACTGAGATTGGCAGAAACTTTTATTTTCTCATACTGTCCTTATCCAGTTTTGTTGTCAAGGCTATCTAACCTTATAACACGTCTCTGCAATAGATTTACATCAGATTGAAATCCTCCTTTAGTGAATGTAGGTATGGTTCCCCAGAGAAACCACCAGCCTGGTGTTTTCCCTTAGGGAAGGTTTTCCATGAGCAGGTCAGTCTTTTTCTCATGGTTATAAAACAAATCAGGTTTCTTTACTCTGTCTTGTAGAGTGAATTTTGATGGGAACTGTATTTTCTAGAAAACTGTTCCTTTCTTCAACTTAGTTGGCCTTGACAAGTTGTTTAGAATACTATGTCCTGTCTTTAGGCAGACTGTGGAACCTGAGAAGGCTTGTTTTGTGTGTGTGATGCCCACGGCCCTCTGCTCTCATGGGCGCGTTCTATATATGCAATAAGAGTTATCTGCAAGGGACAGCTGAACTCCACCCTTTCCAACTCCTGAGCACCTGAGGGGAGGTATGTGGGTCACTCTGGCACATCTCACAGGGAGATGGTAGCTAGACTACATCCTTCCTGACTCCTCAACCTGAGCATCTGGAAGGAAGCATGTCTTCCTCAGCCTTCAGGTCACTGGGCACATCTCACAGGGAGTAGGTCTGACATGGGAGCTGATTCTTGGCTGCCATTTTTTCAGAGTCACTCGCTAGTCTGTGAGGCCTCAAAGTTTTCCAGTGAAGTCTTCTAGATCCATCAATGTCATTGTGAATGCACAGATGGGGACATACCAGCTGCGCTTTGACACACTATGGTTGTTTTTCTCATCTGGGCTGACATCACTCTATCCCAAGACCCTCTACTGCCCTGTGTTGTTCTGTCTGCCCACTGGCTCAGGGAGCACCCTGGCTTAATCATACCTCCTTTCCAGGTTGTCCAGAGGGTGACCCACCCTTGCACACAGCCTTGTTTCAGATTTCATATGTTTGTTTGGCTGGTCCTCCATGGAGACTGTTCCTAGATGACTGGACAATCGGAGGTTACAGGCCATAGTCTCCACACTGCCTGCATGACAGGCTGCCCCCAGGAAAGACTCCAGACCTCCCCTGGTGGTCTGCATATCTGGTATTGACGTCATTTCTCTCCACAAAACTACAGGGTGCAGGAGAGAAAACATGTTTTGTCTGTGATTTTCCCTCTGTGGAAAATCCTCCTGCACAGGATGCTGCTGTCATTTAATCCTTGACAAGGCCTGAGGGATGGCAGACTCTGACCTGATCTCTGAATTTTTACAGCAAGTGCCAAAAAGAAAGACAGAAGGAGAAGCACAGTGATTGTAGGGGTTGTTCAGATGAAGATAAAAACACAACAGAGAAAGCAGCATGGTATATCTGAGGATGCAACATTCAAAGGCAATGATTCCAAAAAAGGTAAAGCGATCATTTCAGATGCTCACAGAAAACAGGAGAATGTCAGCCCTGGGAATGGGACAGGCAGAAACACCTGTGCCCATGGCCAGGATTGCCAGAGCCCATGGGAGCCCAGGGAGCAGCAGCTGGCTGCAATGTGACCTGGGACTCCAGAGCCTATGGGTTAGGGAGCAGGGGGCTGGGGTGCCAAGGAGGCAGCAGGGGCTGGAATCCACTGGGTAGTGGGGGTTCTGTGTCAGGGTGCTGGGTAAGTGTGACCCCAAACACTTGGGGAGAGCATAAGACACACATGGGCCCAAGGTCTAAGAAAAAGGGGCAGAGCACCCTGCTGCAGCCACAGGGCCTCCCCAGGAAGCTGACCTTCCCACCAAGGAAAGAGGCCAAGGTTGGCACTCGCACTTGAAGGGGGCCTCCTCTCCTCCCTTTTTTCCCTGCCATGCTCCACTTCCCTGCTGAGAGCACCTGGCCCTTCCCCACGGCCCTTCCCTGTGACTCTTCACAGATCACATGGCTCAATGGACCATGGGTAAGACCACCTGCACCCTCTTTCTGCCTCCAGCTGTCAACCAAGACCTCCAACCCACCATCTCCTTGGAGCCTCCAGAACACGCCAGGGCAGAGGTCAGCCACAGACCCACTACATGGTGGCTTCTAGGCCCACTCTCCTGTGTCATCTCAGGGTGACCTTATGCAGGGCAGGAGTCATGTGGGTGACACCCAGTGCATCACAGCTGCCGAGTGCATCTTGTGAGAATCAGTGAATGTGACACATGTGTGTGCAGACACAGTGGTCCCAATGACCACATTCATGCAACTCCAGCACAGGACGCTGCTGTCAGCACCACCATGGCCCCAGCCCCAGGGAAAGGCATCTCCCAGTCAAGCCACTGGGCCACTGACAAGCAGGCTGGAGCTGGGGGAGATCCCTGTGGGGCATCAGCCAGATCACTGTGGGGTCATGGGCTCAGTGGCACACTAGGACATACCAGAGTGTTGGGGAATAGAGTGAGGCAGGACATTGACGGAAGAAAAGATAGCATGTTGGCCTTACCAGGCATCTCGAGAGCAGGGCTCTGGTGCAACTATGATGGACCCTGGACAGTGACAAAGCATTTGCCTGCTGCTTGTCCACTGCGGTCATGTTGAAATACTCTGGCCATCGGAACCCAACACAACCTTCTCAGAAAAGCCAGAAGAGAAAGGGCATTTTTATGAGACTAACGGTTTTATTCAGAGTACTCTTTAGACAATGGTGGTGCTGCCTCTCACCCCAGCCAGGTTTAAGAAGGGGCTGGGACTTCAGCACAAGCTTGACCACACCACCAATGGGCATAGACTCCCTTTTGTGAGCACAGTTGATCATGGGGAGAGAAGGGTGGGTCTCAGACAGCACTAGGAAGTGAGACACCACAGCTCTGGCCAGGGAACAGGGACACTACAGCCCTCAGCGGGCTTGAATCAGTGAATCTGGTGGCACCCAAGCTGGGCTGGCCTCAGTGGGTGTCATTGGGGCCGCATCTGGGCCTTCAGTGAGACGAGCCTCATGAGGCACCCATCCCTCCACTGCCACTGGGCTGCCAGGTTGCTCCAGGTCATCAGGAACATTCTCAAGCATGGTCTGGGGAAAAAAAGAGCAGGAGGTATGAGGAGTTCTCCACCCACCCACCCCCGAGTGAGGATGTGCTGCTGTTCAAGAGACCAAGAGACCAGGCTGGGGTCAGATGTCTCTGGGCCCTCGGAGCCCCAAACCCCCAGAGATGGTCAAGTGAGTCACTCATTGGTCACATGCTCTCCTGGTGTTGTGGCCACATGATGGAACCATGGACCCACCAAAACCTGGGCCAGGGCTCCAGCTGCAAATGGAGCTTCAATGGCAGGGGTGGGGGTGGTTGGGAAGGGTGGAAGGTGGAGGCAGCAGGGGTGGGAGAGGAGGGTGGGACCAGAGGGGTGTGGGATGGGGGTAAGGGATGGGGTGAGGGATGAGGATGGGGTGGCAGGATGGGGTGAGGGATGAGGTGGAGGATGGGATTGGGGTGGGGGTAGGGCTGGCATGGTGGGGGTGCATGCCTCTCTGTGGTACCTCCACACACCTGGTTCACCTGCTCAGCAGTGGTTCTGGAAAGCAGGAATGGGTCTAAACATTTTCAGGACACACCACATGTTCTCAATGCACCTGTCGCAGTAGCTCAACATACCTGTTATCATATGAAAACAGGAACCCACAGCGTCAGAGAACCTTCCACCATGCTGCACACAACTGGCCATGCCCGCCTCTGGCTTATTCCCAATGTCTTTCAAGGTCAGAAGTGGCTGGACAGGCTATGAGTGACAGGGACATGAGGAACTGAAGAATTTGCAGGGACCCTGGGCTTGGCCCCCACCCCACAGAAACTGGGTGAGTTATTTAAAACAAATTCACCCATGGTGAATGCTCTTTATACAAAGAAAAGTCACCACCTTTTGGGGCCCGCTGGGCTGCCCTGCAAGGGGAGGCAGTGGGATCATGGGGTTCCCAACTCCTGTACCTCACAAAATCCCCAGAGGAAGAGCGGCCATGAAGGGTCAGAACCACCAACGTCCCAGCTGTCCTGACCTGCACCTGCGCTAACCGTGGGCATTTCTCTAACAGGAGGGGCTTCCCTCACTTGACGTCAGTGTGACCCTGGCCGTGTGGAATTGGGAAGGCTCCCTGCGTGTCCCTTTATGTGCTCATGACTTCCAGAGAGCAGAAAATCTGCACGTTTGCTTCCTTTCCATAACTAAGCATTGACTTCGCTTTTTCTATGTGCTTATTAGTCAAATCTAAGGTAACAAATACAGTTGATTCTCAGTGTGGTGACGAGGAAAGAGACACAGTTCAGCTAGTTGAGATCTTAAAAGAGTAGGTTCACCAGGCTCGGTGGCTCAGCCTGTAATCCCACGCCTTTGGGAGACTGAGGTGAGTGGATTGCCTGAGCCCGCGGGTTCGAGACCCGCCTGGGCAGGTGAGACCTCATCTCTACAATAAATCAAAAAATTAGCCGGGCATGGTAGCACGCACCTATAATTCCGGCTACTCGGAAGACTGAGGCGGAAGAATCACGGGAGCCCAGCAGGTCGAGGCTGCAGTGGCCGGGGGCGGCCACTGCACTCCAGTCTGGGCGACAGAGTGTGACTCCAACTCAAAAAAAAAAAAAAAGAGTAGGTTCACAAGGCTGCAGGGAGGGGAAGCTCCCAGGATCCTCCGGGCCCACCCCCTCTCCCATGTGGGCACCCACAGTCATGAAATGCCTCAGTGCCCCTCCCACTCTTCCATGTGGGCATCCATGGCCACAGGATTCCCTCAGGGCCACGCTTCTTTTTCCCACATAGGCAGCCATGACCATCGCACCCCTCAGGACCCTGCCTCCCTTTCCCATGTGGGCAGCCAAGTCCATGAGATGCCTCATGGCCCTTCTCTCTCTCCCATGTGGGCAGCCATGGCCACGGGACCCTTCAGGATCTCACCTCCTTCTCCCACATTGGCATTCATGGCCATGGGGCCCTCAGGTCATTGCCCCCATCTCCCACGTGGGCAGCCATGCCACAGCTACAGGACTCAGCTCACACCTACACCTGTCTCTAGATCATGTTACGTTCTCCAACAAGTATTCCCCTCTCACTGTTCCAGGAAATCATTTGAATCTCCCGCGGACTTTATAGACCTTTCTTTCTCCACTGCCCTTTGTAAAATTTGTAAAGTTTTAAAGGGACATTTATTTCTTCAAAATAGAAAAATATATAGTGGAACTCTTCACAGTACAGTCTATGATCTGTAATCCCCCACCATATTTGTTCAGGAAATCAATTAAAATTTCTATCTTACTAGCTGGGCACAGTGGCTCACACCTGTAGTCCCAACACTTTGGGAGACCAAGGCAGGAAGATTTCTTGAGGCCAGAAGTTCAAGACCAACCTGGACATCATAGTGAGACCCTATTTTAACACACATTTCTCACTTAGTGGTCTATTACAGAAACAAAGAACAGAGTACCCCATGTTCCACTCATAAGTGGACACTGGACATTTACCATAATACTATAAGAAAGGAATTGGCAGTAGCGGGACACTGTCAGGGGAGTGGGAGTACATCATCAATAAGGATACCTTATCTCAAACCAGGCAAAGTGGCAATTAAAGGGAGGCCCAAATTTACTTGCACAATGCCCACTTGTGTACCTAATCCTGAATTGTGCTCCACAACTTTAAAATAAAAAAAATTAATTAACTTTTTAAAACAACATCCTTCTGTCCTAGTAACCTAGAAAGCCTTCCTTCAGCACTCAGTCCAGGCTCTTGGGTAAAGAGTGCCTGGCTGTGGAGGGTGGAAGGCACCCACATGTGCTCAACCTGTGCTCTGAGTGGAGGGTTCACAGTCACATTGACTCATGCCTAGCATCTGCCCTTTTATTACCACCACAACCCAGGAAAGTAAAGACTGTACCTACCTGCAGCACCCTCATGCATTTAAAGAGACTGCACCTATTTTCCATGATGACCTTGGCTTTTCTACACTGCAAGAGGAGACTTAGTGGGAATTGCCCTGAAGGGCAATTTCATCAGAAGTGGAGAGAAGCTGAGGATCTCCTCCCTGACCATCTCCCCAGACTCCCACTGCCCAACCTTCCTGCTGGTGGTGCCCATGTGCCCTCTGCTCCTTGAGCTCTGTCCTCAGAAGTCCTGGAAGAGCATCTTGGGGGACTCTGAACCTAATTCTTTAAGAGATGCTTGTGCAGAGAAAGAAAAATGTTTTTTAAAAAACCCAGCTCTCCTAGCCAGGTGTGGTAGTGCATGCCTGTAGTTCCATCTACTTGGAAGACTGAGGCAGAAGGATTGTCTGAGCTCTGTAGGTTGACACTTGGGTGGCCATGAATGTGCCACATCACTTCAGCCTGGGCAATGAAGTGAGACTCCAGCTCACAAAAAAAATAATAATAAAGATAATTAAGGCTGGATTCGGTGGCTCAACCTGTAATCCCAGCACTTTGGGAGGCTGAGACAAGAGCATTGCCTGAGCCCAGGGTTTTGATACCAGCCTGGCAACTTGCTGAGACCTTGTTTCTACAATAAATCACAAAAGCTAACTGGGGGTGGTGGCATGCATCTGTAATTCTAGCTACTTGGAAGACTGAGGTGGAAGGATCGCCTAAGCCCTCTAGGTCGAAGTTGTGGTGGCTGTGAGCATGCCACTGCACTCCAGTCTGAACAACAAGCTTGAGACTCCAACTCAAAAAAAAAATTAAAAATTAAATAAAAAGAACCAGCTCTCATGGGATTAGGATGAGTCTTACTGCTTTCCAAGATGAGACTCCTCACCCAAGGACCAGGCTATGACTTTCCTGAGCCCAGGTCATCCTGCTTCCCCCTCCAGGCAGCCACACCAGACTAAGCCTCCCCGCCCCGGGAGGTTGAGAGTCTGCCACCCACATTGCAAGGCCTAGTTCCCCAGGGATGAGCCACACCTCTGAGCATTCTCTAGCTTGGATAGACAAGGTTTCATAGAACTCTTTAGGGAAGATCAAAGTTCCCAAGCTCAGAGTGGCCTTATCCACGTCCTCCTCCAGAATCAAGTTCCTATCTGGGACTCATCCAGACCTGGGCCCCACCTGCAGCCCCACTCCACCTCCCACCAGTGACCAAGCCCTCCAGTCTGTATCCCCTGGTGTGTGCCCCAGAGCAAGCATCATGAGGCAGAGGGTAAATGGATACTGCAGATTCGAGGTAGCCTCACCTCTCAGCACAGACACAGGAGATGCCCACACAGCCCACAAGGCAGCTCTCTCTGCTGACTTGGGCCTGAGACCCAGCAGAAGCAGACATGACACTCCAGCATGGACTCCAGAAGCTTTTTCTCATTCCCACACTTGTGAATTTAAAAACTACAGATAAAAAGGAGTCCAAGCCGGGCTCGGTGGCTCAGCCTGTAATCCCGCGCCTTTGGGATGCTGAGGTGAGTGAATTGCCTGAGCCCGCGGGTTCGAGACCCACCTGGGCAGCGAGACCTCATCTCTACAATAAATCAAAAAATCAGCTGGGCGTGGTGGCGCATGCCTGTAATTCCGGCTACTCGGAAGGCTGAGGCGGAAGGATCGCCGGAGCCCAGCAGGCCGAGGCTGCGGTGGCCAGGAGCGGCCACTGCACTCCAGTCTGGGTGACAAAGTGAGACTCCAACTCAAAAACAAAACAAAACAAAACAAAAAGAAGTCCAGTAGAAAAACTGGAACTCCAGGGATGCCACGTGCAGCTGGCCTCTTCCACATGTCTGAATCTCCCAACACTCTGTGGGGTGGTCTCGGCTGTCCATTTCACAGATGGGGAAACCGAGGTGCACTGACCTTGAGTAATGTGCCCAAGGTTAGACATCTTGTACAGGCAGGCAAGGGAGGGACTGCTGGTCCCACAACCACCACTTCAGAGCCTGTCCTTCATGGGTGTTGCTCTTAAAAGTAGCTGAAAAACAGGTCGGCGTGGTGGCTCACACTGAAATTCCAGCACTTTGGGGGACAGAGGTAGGAGGATTGCCTGAGTCTAGAGGTTTGAGGCCCATCTGGGCAACTGGGTGAGAAATCTCTCTACAATAAATCAGAAAATTAACTGAGTGTGGTAGCACGTGCCCATAGTCCCAACTACCTAAGAGACCGAGGCAGGAGGATGTCTTAGTCCAGTGGGTTGAGGCTACAGCGACCATGAACGTGCCCCTGCACTCCAGCCTGGGCAACAGTGAGAATCCAATTCAAAAAAAAGTAGACAAAAAACATAAGCACGCCAAACTTCTATTTCTCAGATACTGTTTTATTTGATTAAAAATAAACTCTGAAATATTTGCACTAATTCTAGATAAGCAGCAGCTTTAATGACTCATCACCACCCTTGATCAAGAGACTGACTTTATGAAAACAATCTCAGAGAAAAGAAGGCTCTGCTGCCTATACAGATATCACCAGCAACTGGAGGGCAGGTAGCATCTCTGGTGGCAGCCCATCAGAGGCCAACTGTGCTCCCTGGAATGCTCTGTGGTCACCTCCAGTCAGTAGGCATCTACCATGAGGTTTCCTTATCATATCTGCTGTAAGGGAAGATTGTGACTGCCTCCTTCCCATCTGTCACTGACCTGATCCCGGGTTTCCTCAGATTGTTTCTGTTTATCTCAAAGTCAAAGTTTTTCTCAAGTCTCTTCGTATTGATGTCTCAGGACACCTAAATTATCTTATTTTTCTCAAGAAAAAGAAAGAGAGAAAACAGAGAGAGAGAGAGAGAGACAGAAACACACAAAGAGAGACAGATATGGAGAGATAAACAGAGAAACAAAGAGAGACAGAGAAAGAGACAGAGAGGAGAAAGAGACAGAAACAGAAATAAAGAGAAGAGCTATAAAGGAGAGGAAAGAGAGGAGAGAGACAGAGGCACAGAGAGAGACACAGAGACAGGGAGAGAGAGACACAGACAGAAACACACACAGAGACACACAGAGAGGCACATACAGAGAGACACAGAGACAGAGACACACAAAGACAGAAAGACACACAGAGAGGAAGACACACCCAGAAGACAGAGAAAAGAGATAGAAAGAGGAGAGAGAAAGACAGACACATAGAGAGAGACATGGAGATGAGAGAGACAGAGAAGAGAGAGAGACAGACAGAAAGAGAAAGACAGGCAGATGCTGTGGTTGTCGGCAGTGTCTACATGCATCTTGAATATTTAAATTCTCCATGGCTTCTGAGTCTCTGGGAACCTCTGAAGCAGTGCAGATATCATGGTCATAACGTTTCAAAACCACACTCTTCATGCAAGAAGACACCCTCTTTGACGTCCTCCCCTGGGCTGGGAGCCACTACCCATGGGATACACACTCCAGTCTCTTTCCCTCGACCATGCCCAGCCCCGTCCAAATGTGGGGGGTGGGGCTCCAGTGGGGTATTGAGTTAGCATAGCAAGGGGGGTCATTGACAGGAGCAAGTATACGGGAGCCCTGGGAGCTACTCGCTAGAACCTATATGTCCTCAATTCCTGTGGACATTGACTGGACCATGACCAAAACACCACGGACTGGGGGAATGAAGCCACACAGACCTGTGGGAGGTCACCAGCTCTGACCACACCACAGGAGAACCCACAGCAGCCATAGGACCACAGACTGGCAACCCAGTGCCACTCAGTCACCACCACCAGTGCTGCCTTTCCTGACACCAGCTGTCATTGCTAGAAAGTTCTTCCTGCCACACCTGTCCACATTCCATTTGCAGTCTTTCACACTGGTTCCATCCCCAACAAAGACACGTGCACACACATGACACTCATCACCTTTTCCTGAATAAGTCCCCATTTCTCAATATCCTTTGTTCAATGTAAGCGACAGAGCTGCATAAACACTCCCTTCTCTTTCTCCATATTTTCCAAGTCAGAATAATAATAATAATAATAATAATTATTATTATTATTTCCCATCTGTCAGCTCTTCATCCATCCCATCAGCTTCTCCTACTGGGTTGTTTGGCCCAGGAAATGGAGGCTGGGAGAGCCTGGGAGACCCCTTACTTATACTCTTCCCTGAGGAGGCCGGGCCCCCACTCCAGGCTCAGTTGGGAGGTATAGGCTGAGTCCCCAGGATGCTGAGCCTGAGCAATTTTAGTATTAATCTACAGTCACCATGAGGCACATGACATCACAGAGGCAACAAAACAAGAAGTTACTTGTGAGATTGCAACCCCAAGAGGTGCCAGTAAGAACAGCAGGGTCACTGCTGTCCCTACTCAGATGCCCAGGGGACGCCAGTCCAGACTGACACATGGCTTCTTTGATTCATCTCATTTTACTTTGGTATGGGTTTTCCCAGAAGGCTCTCTGTGTGGACTGAAATCTGGGTGATGGGGCCACAACCATCTGGGTGATGGAGCCACACCCTCTCGGATGTCCTTATTGTAGGCCCACCAGGTCACAGGTGCCTCTGCAGGGGGGCTCAGAGTGCATGTCAGCCTGCTGTACCTGCCCACCCCTCTCGGCCCAGTCCCTGGAAGTGCCGAATCCTTGGCACATACCTAGAAAGTCCTCTTGCCCTTTCCGCCTACCCCGGGCTCAACCTCCCCCTTACCCAGCCTCCCCAAGGCTGCAGGCACAGCAGGTCATAGGATGAGTAGGCAGGTGGGGAGATGGAGCAGGATCGATGCAAGGCCAGTGGACTACTGGTGCTGTCTCTGACTTCATCATCTTCCTCAAGACCTGATAACTCCACTTCTACTAGGCAGAAGGCTACATGATGAGGTCATCGTGGGAGCATCACTGCCCTTCCTCACCATAGGGAGCCTGGGGCTCATGGGGCCTCGTGGGCTCGCCTCTCAGACATAGGCTTAGTGTCCAGCCTTTACCAGGACTGACCATAAGATGCCGTGGTCTCCATCCAGTTACAGGGATGGCAAGGTGTGATGTTTAAAAGATCCACAGTAATGCCCAGTAGTGCAGAGCTCCTGCCACCGCTGCATACCTTCCGCGTTGAGATGCACCGTCTCCAGGGGTTTGATGAACGTATACTGCATGGCCAACCCTTCTGACATGACAAGGTCCACATCGCCAGGGACAGGATTCCGTCCTGCAGGGGAGATGGGAAGATGTGGTGAGTCCTCAGAGAGGCTGGCTGGAGACCGCCATCACTGCCTAGCCCGTCACAGCAAGATCTGAACATCCATTAAAGTGCCACAGTGACATTCTGGTGGGGTCCTGCGTGATAAATGTGCACTTTATAAGCAGGTCCAGAAAACAGGCTGTCTCAAGAGAGGGCCATGTTGACTCACCCTTCCACCCTGTAGTCCACCAGGCATGCATCAGTCCTACTCTGTCTCCCCACCTGCCCACTACCCTATGACCTGCTGCACCCGCAAACTCGGGGAGGCAGGGAGGCTGGACAAGGGAGAGACTGAGGCTGGGCTCAGAGGGAAGGGCAGGAGGACTTTCTAGGTGTGTACACAGGACTCAAGAGGCAGATTAGTGCCATGGTGGCAGAAGGAGAATATTAAGGAGATAGAAACTATTTAAAATAACTGAATATAAATTCTGGAGTTGAAAAGTACAACAACTGAAATGAAAATTTTTCTTGCTGACGTAATTGAGGGAAGAAATAGAAAATTCAACAAGTGTTTAAGATTACAATGTTTTTCTTTTAATGAGAGTAGCTAGACACAAGCTCAAGTAAAAAAACCAGAAAACCAGCACAATATTGTGGACCAACAAGAACTAGCAAACATCTATAGAATACCCAATAACATTAGAAAACACATTATTGGGGTCCAGCAAGATGGCGATGGGGCAGCTCAGTCTGTGAGACTCTCCACCGAGGAGAACACAAAGAGACTCTGGTTCTCTCCCCGGAGGCTGCAGATCCCATCATCGGCAGCCTGCTCTTCACATGGAGCTCGACCATGGACTTCACTGGGGCATCACCGCGATCTGGGCAGCTACCGTGGCTGCTGCTGCTGCCACAGCTGGCAACCATTCCACTGAGGTAAGCCACTGCCGCCACTGCTGGTGCTGCCGCTGCCAAGGTGGCCATTCCACATCACACCATCAGTGTCTAGGGCGAGCAGCAGCCACTGCTGCTGGGGCGGCCATTGCACATTGTGTGACCCGTGCCTGAGGTGATCCGTGACTTCAGACCTTGAAGCTCCTGCGAGCAAGCTCTGCTGAGGTCTGCTGCCACGGGGTCATCCTGCCAGGCCATGGGTCTTCTCCCGTGTGCCTTGAGGAAACATCTCCCTCCCCTTAGAAGCAGGTAAGCAGCTGAGATAAAGACCATCTGGAGTGAGGGATAACACCACCTGCTGGTGATTCAAGATAACAACACCGAAAGGGGAAAAATGGAAGCCTCACAGACACAGGCGAGATCTGAGTGGTGAACGGGCATTCGTGAACTGAGTGATGATCTGAACGGCCCTACAAAACAGGCCGGGGCAACTGATCCTAACTGTGAAAAAACTTACCAGCCTGAAAAGACGGCTAGAAATCAGAGCTGAAAGGACTTTCAACTTAAACAAAAAGTCTCAGAGTGTGCTTAATTGGTTCTCTTAGTCTACTGACTTGATTCTATTCCTTCTGTTTTGTCCCCCCCATTTTTTCCTCCTTCTTTTCCCTTCTTTTCTTCTCTCTGTAAACCACATCTTTGTATAGAGGAATAGCACACCAATAAGGAGGTTGGTGAGCTTGTATGTTAGTAATATTGTATGTTTTAGTTTTTTTTGTATGGGAGTTAGTTAGTTTGTAGCTGTGGTCCATTGTTTTTATATGTTTCAATTTTAGTCTCTCTCTCCATTTATTGGTACTCTCTTCTGTTTTCACCCTTACTCCTCTCTCTCTCCACCCCCCTATTCCCCCCTCTGCCTGCTCCATTCTCTTCTCTCTGTTAACTGCATTTTATTTCAGGGATTAAACCTACAACCCCACTGCATGAACAGATTCCACGGCAGTGGGAAGTGGGTTTCAGATTATTCATACACCTGTCAGCAGATACCAGGACCTGCAGATAGATTTTGAATCACAGCTCCCCCTTAAGTAAATCTCAAAACTTCAAAAAGGACCACACCCAACCTACAGTGCAACTCCAGAGTTGAACAAAGTAAGAGGACATAAATAAAGAAGAATAGGAGATTGAACAAACAGAAGTAAAAACAACCCCTTAACCACTGAATAACAGAATTAAAGAAGACAGGGAAGTGGAGGGAAGGAAAAGTAGGGAAGGGAAAAACAAAAACAACAACAACAACAACAACAACCGCACAAATGAAGAAAAACCAAAAGAAGAATATAGGTCTCACACACACCCCTGGGAGGTCAGACACTGAGAAAACAGACTTCAGAACACAAACAATGAAGAGCCCCCAGAATGACTGGTCACATGCAACAAACCCAGACATCCAGACATTAATAGAGAGGATTCAAAAAATTGACAAGAGACAAGAGAAAAATAGGAAGAAGCTGATGTCAGAAATAACAGCAGTAAAGAATACTGTGATGGAAATAAATAACAAACTAATAAGCATGGAAAGCAGAATTAGCCAAGCAGAAGAAAGAATCTCAGACTCGAAGACCAAAACACAGAACTAACCCAAATTGTCAAAAACATGAAAAAGAAGCTCAAAAAGACTGAACAAAACCTTCAAGAAATGAATTATTACTTCAAGAGACCGAACCTAAGAGTAATTGGCCTTCCTGAGGCAGAGAGAGAAACAGAGACCACACTGGAACAAACATTTCATGAAATCATTCAAGAAAACTTCCCTCATCTCACCAATGATGAAAAAATTCAAAAAGAAGAGATTCAGAGAACCCCTGCAAGACAACAAATGAGAAGACCAACTCCCAGACACATAATAATTTGCCTAAACAAAGTAGGTATAAAATAAACAATCCTAAAGTCAGCAAGAGAAAAAGGTCAGACTACCTACCAGGGAAGACCAATTAGAATAGCAGCAGATTTATCTACAGAAACCCTCCAGGCTAGGAGAGCTTGGAGCCCTATCTTCAAAGTTCTAAAAAATAAACAATTTCAACCAAGATTAACCTACCCAGCCAAGTTAAGCTTCATCAGTGAGGAAGAATTGAAATCTTTCCCAGATATCCAATCCCTAAGAACCTATGCTGCCACCAGACCACCTCTACAAGAAACACTTAAGAAAGTATTGAATACAGAAGAAAAGGAAAAAAGAACAACAACGTTCTTCACCAGAATACAGGCAAAAGTTTAAAAACACACTGAACCAACTCCAGAACCAAAAGAAATACAACACACAGAGAAAGAACAACAACTCTGTAAGAACATTATGATAGGGATCAACTCTCAAATTTCAATAATTAGCTTGAATGTGAAGGGACTAAATGCACCACTGAAAAGACATAGAATAGCAAAATGGATAAAATATCACCAGGCAACAATTTATTGCCTTCAAGAGACTCAACTCACTAGAAAGGACATTCAAAGACTCAAAGTAAGAGGTTTGGAAACAAATATAAATGTAATTAAATACATCAATAAATGTCAAAACAAAAACCACATGATTGTATCATTAGATGCAGAAAAAGCTTTTGATAAAATCCAGCACCCCTTCTTGATAAAAATTCTTGAACACTAGGCATACAGGGAACATACGTTAAAATAATAAAAGCCATCTACGAGAAACCCACAGCCAGCATATTGCTAAACTAGACAAGGATGCCCACATGATTATATCATTAGATGCAGAAAAAGCTTTTGATAAAATCCAGCACCACTTCTTGATAAAAATCTTTGAACATCTAGGCATACGAGGAACATACCTCAAAATAGCAAAAGCCATCTATGAGAAACCAACAGCAAGCATACTCCTAAAAGGACAAAAATTAGAACCATTTCTCCTGTAAACTGGAACCAAACAAGGATGCCCACTCTCACCCCTCCTGTTATATATAGTATTGGAAGTCCTAGCTAGAGCAATTAGACAGGAGAAGGTAATCAGGGGTATCCAAATAGGAAAAGAGGAAGTCAAGTTATCTCTCTTTGCAGATGAAAACATCATGTACCTTGAAAACCATAGAGAATCTGTTTAAAAACCTCCTTACACTGATAAAGGACTTTGACAAAGTCTCAGGATATAAAAAAAATGTACAAAAGACAATTGCATTTCTTTACACCAATAATAAACAGAAACACAAATGAAAACCACAATTCCATTCACAATACCCACAAAAAAAATGAAATACCTTGTCATCTTCCTAACCAGAGACGTGAAACACCTTTACAATGAAAACTACAAAACTCTGCTCAAAGAAATCAAAGATGACACAAACAAGTGGAAAAATATCCCATGCTCATGAAGTGGAAGAATCAATATTGTGAAGATGTCCATCCTACCTAAGGCAATCTACAGATTTAATGCAATACCCATCAAATTACCACCAACATTCTTCTCAGACCTAGAAAAAACATTACAGGAATTCATATGGAAACACAAACTACCAAGAATAGCCAGAACAATCCTCAACAAATAAAACAAAGCAGGTGGTATCACATTACCAGACTTCAAACTTTACTATAAAGCTACGATAATCAAAACAGATTGGTATTGGTACAAAAACAGGCATATAGACCAATGAAATAGAATTGAAATTCCAGAAGCTAAACCTAAATTTCTCAACCAACTCATTTTCAACAAAGCCTCCACCACCTACCACTGGGGGGAGGAGAACCTATTCAGCAAATGGTGCTGGGAAAACTGACTGACCACGTGCAGAAGACTCAAATAAGACCCCTATCTGTCGCCATACACAAAAATTAATGCGAAATGGATCAGAAACCTAAATGTAAAACCACAAACCATAAGAACCTTAGAAAATGAAGGACACACCCTTATGGAAATTGGAACTGGCGTCCAATTCCTGAACAAAACCCAAAACCCACAGGCCATAAGAGATAAGATAGACAAGTGGGACCTCATTAAACTGACAAGTTTCTGTCAAGCCACGGAAACCATCAAGAGAGCAAGGAGACAGCCTACAGACTGGAAAAAAGTATTTGCCAACTCCAGGTCTGACAAAGGCTTAACATCTTGGATCTACAAGGAACTCAAACGTACTGAAAAGAAAAAAACAACCCCATTATAAAATGGGCAAAAGATATGAATAGACACTTCTCAAAGAAAGACATCCAACAGACACATGAAGGAATGTTCATCCTCACTAATCATCAAGGAGATGCAAATCAAAGCCACACTGAGATATCCCCTAACTCCAGTCAGAATGGCAATTATCAATAATTCAAAAAATAACAGTTGCTGGAGAGGATGTGGTGAAAAGAGAACACTCCTACACTGTTGGTGGGAGTGCAAACTGGTGCAACCTCTGTGGAAAACAGTGTGCTGATTCCTAAAAGCTCTAAATATCAACCTCCCATATGACCCTGCAATCCCCCTACTGGGAATATACCCTGAAGAACTCAAATCACTCTACCAAAAAGATACCTGCACATGTATGTTTATCACAGCATTGTTCACAATAGCAAGAACCTGGGATCAACCATACTGTCCATCAAAAGAGGGCTGGATTTAAAAAATGTGGTACATATACACGATGGACTACTACACAGCCATAAAAAAGAACAAAATCATGATCTTTGCATCAACCTGGATGGCACTAGGGTCAATAATACTGAGTGACCTCTCACAGAAACAAAGTATCACATGTTCTCACTCATATAGCGGGCCTTGAACATCCACCATAATACTATAAAAAAATAGACTGACAATGGTGGGAAACTATAGGGGGGAAGGGAGGTGGGATTAACGGTAGTCAATATCTGTCTGGGGACGGGAAGACACGTCTTATCAACAAGGGTGCCTGTATGAAGCATATTTGTATACCTAACCCTAAACTGTACCCCACAATATCAAAATTTAAAAATATTGATATAAAAAAAGAAAACACATTATTGAGGGTTCATGGAACATTTCTCAGGATAGACCATCTGTTAGGCCATAAAACAAGTCTAAATCATTTTAAAGAATTGAAATCATACCAAAGATGTCCTCTGACCACACTGGAATGAAATTTGAAAGCAATAACAATAGGAATTTTGGGAAACACAAATATGTAGAAATTAAACAATACAATTCTAAGTTAACAATGAGCAAAAATAAACTGCAAGGAAAAGTAGAAAATGCTTTGAAATATATAAAAGCAACAAACACAACATCACAAAATTTATGGAATGCGGCTAAAACAATACTTTTTTAAAATTTTTTTTCTGGGTTTTACCATTATTTATTATTATTTTTTTATTAATCAATATTTTTTATTATGGTTTTGTGGGGTACAGTTAAGGGTTAGGTGTACAATTACGTTTCATTCAGGCACCCTGTTGATAAGAGATGTTTTCCAATCCCCAGACAGATATTTGCTACTGTTAATCCCATCCCCCTCCCCCCATAGTTTCCCAGTACCGTCAGTCATTTTCTTATAGTATTACATTGGATGTTCAAGGTTCATTATATGAGTGAGAACATGTGATACTCGGATCTTTGTTTCTGTGAGAGGCCACTCAGTATAATAGACTCTAGTCCCATCCAGGTTGCTGCGAAATTCATGATTTTGTTCTTTTTTATGGCTGTGTAGTATTCCATCGTGTATATGTACCACATTTTTTAAATCCAATCCTCTTTTGATGGGCAGCATGGTTGTTTCCAGGTTCTTGCTATTGTGAACAATGCTGCAATAAACATACGTGGGCTGGTATCTTTTTTATAGAGTGATTTGAGTTCTTCAGGGTATATTCCCAGTAGGGGGATTGCGGGATCATATGGAAGGTCAATTTTTAGAGCTCTTAGGAATCGCCACACTGCTTTCCACAGAGGTTGCACTAGTTTACACTCCCACCAACAGTGTAGAAGTGTTCCCTTTTCACCACACCATCTCCAGCAACTGTTATTTTTTGACTTGCTGATAATTGCCATTCTGACTGGAGTTAGGTGGTATCTCAGTGTGGTTTTGATTTGCATCTCCCTGATGATTACTGAGGTTGAGCATTTCTTCATGTGTTTGTTGGCTGCTCGGATGTCTTCTTTTGTGAAGTGTCTGTTCATATCTTTTGCCCATTTTATAATGGGGTTGTTTGTTTTCTTCTTTTCAGTGTTTCAGTTCCTTGTAGATCCAGGATGTTAAGCCTTTGTCAGACCTAGAGTTGGCAAATACTTTTTCCCAGTCTGTAGGCTGTCTCCCTGCTCTCTTGATGGTTTCTTTGGCTTTGAAGAAGCTTGTCAGTTTAATAAGGTCCCACTTATCTATCTTCTCTCTTACAACCTGTGGGTTTCGGGTTTTGTACAGGAATTGGATGCCAGTTCCGATTTCCATGAGGGTATTTCCTTCCTTTTCTAAGGTTCTTATGGTTTGAGGTTTTACATTTAGGTCTCTGATCATTTGGAGTTAACCTTTGTGCATGGGGATAGATAGGGGTCCTATTTCAATCTTCTGCATGTGGTCAGCCAGTTTTCCCAGCACCGTTTACTGAATAGGTTCTCCTCTCCCCAGTGGTAGGTGGTGGGGGTTTGTCGAAGATGAGTTGGTTGAGAAATTGAGGTTTTGCTTCTGGAATCTCAATTCTATTCCATTGATCTATATGCCTGTTCCTGTTTTGATGATTGTAGCTTTATAGTAAAGTTTGAAGTCCGGTATTGTGATAACACCTGCTTTGTGTTTTTTTTGCTGAGGATTGTTCTGGCTATTCTTGGACGTTTGTGTTTCCATATGAATTCCTGTGTTGTTTTTTCTAGGTCTGAGAAGAATGTTGTTGGTAATTTAATGGGTATTGCATTGAATTTGTAGATTGCCTTAGGTAATATGGACATCTTCACAATTCTTCCGATCCATGAGAATGGGATATTTTTCCACTTGTTCATGTCAGCTTTGATTTCTTTGAACAGTTAAATCAATACTTAAAAAGAAATTTATAACAAATGTCATAAAATTGTACTAGAGATTCTAGTCTTGTTGATTAGACCAGAAAAAGAAAAAAGAAATAAAAGTCATTAAGATTTGTAATGAAAGAGCAAAACTATCTATTTGCAGATGACATAATGTATAAATAGAAAATCTTAAGAAATACATTTTTAAATATCATTAAAATTCATAAATAAGTTAAGTGAGCTTGCAGGGTACAAGATATACACAACTAAGTTGTGTTTCTGTATATTTACAATAAAGAGTAAAAAAATAAAATTAAGATAACCATTTTATTAGCAACAGTATCAAAAATAAAATAACATAATTAAAAAATATATTTTGAAGATGTGAGGTACAGTTCAGGATTATGTATACAAATGGTCATTGTACAGGTAAAATTTAGGCCTCATCTTGGTACTCACTTCTCCTGGTTTCATATTAAGTATGCTAATTGATGACGTCTGCCCTGCTGGCAGTTTTCCACTACTGTACTGTCAAACTCTTTTGACAGTATAATGATAATTGTTCAGGGTCTGCTTATGAGTGAGAACATGTGGTACTCAGTTCTTCGTTTCTGTGATAGGTCACTCAGTATTATAGTTTGCCCAAGTTGCTGCAAAATTCATAATTTTGCCTTTCTTTATGACTGCATAATATTTCATCGTGTATATGTACCACATTTTTTAATCTGGTTCACTTTTGATGGACAGCATGGTAGGTTCTATGTTATTTCTATTGTGAATAATGATGCAATAAACATTTGTGCGCAGGTGTCTTTTTTATAGGGTGATTTGAGTTCCTTTGGCTATATTCCCAGAAGGGACACTGCTAGGTCATATGAAAGGTTGATTTTTAGATCTTCTAGAAGTTGCTACTCTGTTTTCCACAGAGGTTGTAGTAGTTTATACTCCCCAAAACAGTGTAGAAGTGTTCCCTTTTCCCTGCATCCTCTCAAGCATCTGTTGTTTTATGTTATTGATGATGGCCATCCTGACTGGAATTAGGTGGTATCACAGTGTGGTTTTAATTTGCATTTATTTGATGACTAGTGAAGTTGAACATTTTTTCATGCAACTGTTGACTGCTCATATGTTTTCTTTTGAGAGGTGTCTATTCATATCTTTTGCCCACTTTATAATGGGGCTGGTTGCTTTTTTCTTTTCAGCACATTTGAGTTCCTTGTAGATCCTAGATGTTAGACCTTTGTCAGACATCCAGTTGGCAAATATCTTTTCCCAGTCTGTGGGTTGTCTCCCTGCTCTCTTGATAGTTTCTTTGGCTTTGCAGAAATTTGTCAGTTTGCTGAGGTCCCACATGTCTATCTTATCTTTTATGGCATGGGTACTTGGGGTTTTGATCAGGAATTGATTGCCAGTTCCAATTTCCATAAGGGTGTCTCCTGCATTTTCTAAGGTTGCTATAGTTTGAGGTTTTACACTAAGGTCTATGATCCATTTAGAGTTGATTTTTGTGTATGGTGATAGATAGGGGTCTTGTGTTAATCTTTTGCATGTGGTCAGCAAGTGTTCTTTCCTTTTTTGCATTTGACCTTTTGAAACCTTTAATTTAATTTTTTTATTTTAAAGACATAGGGTACAATTCAGGGATGGTATACATATGTTCATTATGCAAGTACCCTTGTTGATGAGGTGTGCCTCTCCCTCCTCCAGCAGTTTCCCTCAACTGCCAATCCCAACCCCCCCTTCCCTTGGCAGTTTCCCATTACCATTAATAGCTTTCTTGAAGTATTATGATAATTGTTCAAGGACACCCAGTTTTCACAGCTCTGTATACAGAAGAAGTTCTCTTCACCCCAGTGGTTGTTAGTGGAAACCTTGTTGAAGATGAGTTGGTTGAGAAATTGAGGTTTTGCTTCCGGAATCTCTATCCTGTTTCATTGGTCTATATGAGTGTCCTTGTACAATACCATGCTGTTTTGATTATTGTAACCTTAAAATAAAGTTTAATGTCTGGATACCTCCTGTTGGTTCCTTTGCTGAGAACTGTTTTGGATATTCATGCTTATTTATGTTTCCATATGAATTTCTTTATTGTCATTTCCATGTCTGAGAAGAATGATGCTGGTAATTTAATGAGTATTGCATTAAATCTGTAGATTGCTTTGGGGTATCTTAACAATGTTGATTCCTCCAATCCATGAGCATGGCATATTTTTCTTTTTGTTTGTGTCCATCTTTGATTTCTTTGAGCAGTGTTTTGTAGTTTTCATTGTAAAGGTGTTTCACTTCTCTGGTTAGGATGCCAAGGCTATTGTCAATGGAATTTTGCTTTTCATTTGGTTCTCTGCCTGTTTGCCGTTAGTATATAAGGATCTGACTACATCAATAAGGGTAACTGATCTCAAATCAGGAAAAGTGGGAACCAAAAGGAGGTCCAAATTTTGCCTATATGATGACAACTTTTATACCTAATCCTGAATTGTACACATCTTAAAAATAAAAATAAAAATAAAAATAAGCTTAAGAAAAGAATGTGACTGACTTTTGCACATTTATTTTGTATCCCAAGACTTTGTCAAAGTCTTTTATCAGTGCAAGAAGCTTTTCGACAGATTCTGTTGGATTTTCAAGGTATAGAATCATATTCTCAGCAAAGAAGGATAACTTGACTTCCTCTTTTTCTGTTTGGATGCTCTTGATTTCCTTCTCTTGTCTCATTGCTCTAGTGAGGACTTCCAAGACTGTGTTGAACAGGAGGGGTGAAAGTGGGCAAACTTGTCCTTTTTCAGTTTTCAGGGGAAATAATTCCAACTTTTGTCCACTTAGCAATATGTACGCTGTGGTTTTTATAGATGGCTCTTACTATTTTCAGTATGTTCTCTGTATGCCTAGGTCTTCAAGGGTTTTTATCAAGAAGGAATGCTGGATTTTATTGAAAGCTTTTTCAGCATCTAATGATATAATCATGTGATTCCTATTGTTATAGCTATTGATTTTGCAGATGATGATCTTGCAGATGATGAACCAGTCCTGCATCCCAGGGATGAAGTCTACTTGGTCATGGTGAATGATTTTTGAGATGTATTATTGGATTCGATTCGCTAGAATCTTGTTGAGAATTTCAGCATCTGTGTTCATTAGGGATATTGGCCTGTAGCTCTATTTCTTTGTTAGATCTTTACCTGATTTGGGTATCAGTGTGATGTTAGCTTCACAAAATGATTCAATGATGCCTGTCTTTCTCAATTGCTTGGAATACTTTGAATGGGATTGGTAACAGCACCTCCTTGTATGTTTTTAGAACTCTACTGGAAGCTTTCTGATTCAGGACTTTTTTGTGTGTAGTTTCTTATCATGCAGTTGATTTCCTGGGCTGATTTGGTCTATTTAGTGTATCAATTTTTTCTTGTTTCAACCTTGGGATGTTGTGGGGTATCAGCAAGTCCTCCATTTAACTTAGGCTTTCCAGTTTTTTTCCATACAGGTGTGCATAGTAATCTCTGAAAATATTTTATACTTCTTCAGTGTCCACTGTGATTTCACCTTTTGCATTTCTGATTGTGTTTCTTTGGACTTTTTCTCTTTTTCTCAGTCTGACTGGGGGTCCACCAATCTTGTTTACCCTTTCAAAGAACCAGTTTTTTGTTTCATTGATTTTTTAAAATGTATTTATTTATTATAAAGATGTGGGGTACATTCAGGGTTAGGTATACAAACATTGATCATGCAGGTACCCTTGTTGATGAGGTATGCCCCTCATCCCTAGCAGTTTCCCTCAACTGCCAGTCCCGCCCCCCCCCAATAGTTTTCCACTACTGCCAATCGCTTTCTTATAGCATTATAATTGTTCAAGGTCACCTTATGAGTGAGAACATATGGAACTTTGTTCTTTGTTTCTGTGATAAATCACTGAGTATAATAGACTCCAAATCCATCCAATTTGCTGCAAAGTCCATATATTTGTCCTTTTTTATGACTGCATCATATTCCATTGTGTATATGTACCACAGTTTTTTATCCAGTACAGCTTTGGTGGGCAACATGATTGGTTCCATGATTTTGCTATTGTGAATAAAGCTGCAACAAATATACGTGCACAGGTATCTTTCGTAGAACAATTTGAGTTCCTCCGGGTATATTCCCAATAGGGGAATTGATAGGTCATATAAAAGGTTGATTTCTAGTACTTTCAGAAATCCCCACACTGTCTTCCAAAGAAGTTGTACTAGTCTGCTGGTGTACTAGTCCCACCAGCAACGTAGAAGAGTTCCTTTTTCTCCACATCCTCACTATCATGTGTTGTTGTTTGTTTTATTCATGATGGCCATTCTTACAAGGGTTAGGTGGTATCTCAATGTGGTTTTCATTTGCATTTCTCTGATGACGATTTTTTTCTGTGATATTTTTGTATTCTATGTCCCATATTTGAGCTTTTACTTTGATGGTCTGGATTCTTCTGCTGAAGTGAGGGTTTTAGTTATTTTGACTTTCCAGCTCCCTTAGGTGATTTGTTAGTCCATTAACTCATGATCTTTCCATTTTCTTCATGTGTGGATGTAAAGAAATGAATTCTGCTTTCAGTAATGCTTTCTTTTTTTATTTTTATAATCAATATTTTTTATTATGATATTGTGGGGTACAGTTAAGGGTTAGGTATACAAATATGCTTCGTTCAGGCACCCTTGTTGAGAAGAGGTGTCTCCCCATCCCCAGACAGATATTTACTACCATTAATCCCATCTTCCCCTCCCCCAAATAGTTTCCCACCATTGTCAGTCATTTTCTTACAGTATTACGTTGGATGTTCAAGGTCCGCTATATGAGTGAGAACATGTGATACTCAGATCTTTGTTTCTGTGAGCGGTCACTCAGTATTATAGACTCTAGTTCCATCCAGGTTGCTGCAAAATTCATGATTTTGTTCTTTTTTATGGCTGCATAGTATTCCATCGTGTATATGTACCACATTTTTTTAATCCAGTCCTCTTTTGATGGACAGCATGGTTGATTCTAGGTTCTTGCTATTGTGAACAATGCTGCAATAAACATACGTGTGCAGGTATCTTTTTTATGAAGTGATTTGAGTTCTTCGGGGTATATTCCCAGTTGGGGGATTGTGGGGTCATATGGGAGGTCAATATTTAAAGCTTTTAGGAATCGTCATACTGTTTCCCACAGAGGTTGCACTAGTTTGCACTCCCACCAACAGTGTAGAAGTGTTCCCTTTTGCCACACCCTCCACAGTAACTGTTATTTTTTGAGTTATTGATAATTGCCATTCTGACTGGAGTTATGTGGTATCTCAGTGTAGTTTTCATTTGCATCTCCCTGATGATTAGTGAGGTTGAGCATTCCTTCATGTGTCTGTTGTTTGCTTGGATGTCTTCCTTTGAGAAATGTCATATCTTTTGCCCATTTTACAATGAGGTTGTTTGTTTTTTTCTTTTCAGCATGTTTGTGTTCCTTGTAGATCCAAGATATTAAGCCTTTGTCGGACATGGAATTGGCAAATACTTTTTTCCAGTCTGTAGGCTGTCACCCTGCTCTCTTGTTGGTTTCTTTGTCTTTGCAGAAGCTTATCAGTTTAATGAGATCCCACTTGTCTATCTTATCTCTTATGGCCTGTGGGTTTCAGGTTTTGTTCAGAAATTGGATGCCAGTTCCAACTTCCATGAGGGTGTGTCCTTCATTTTCTAAGGTTCTTATGGTTTGAGGTTTCAAATTTAGGTCTCTGATCCATTTAGAGTTAATTTTTGTGCATGGAGATAGATAGGGGTCCTGTTTCAATCTTCTGCATGTGGTCAGCCAGTTTCCCAGCACCATTTACTGAATAGGTTCTCCTTTCCCCAGTGGTAGGTGGTGGAGGCTTTGTTGAAGATGAATTGGTTGAGAAATTGAGGTTTTGCTTCTCGAATCTTAATTTTATTCCATTGGTCTATGTGCCTGCTCCTGTACCAATACCAAGCTGTTTTGATGATTGTAGCTTTATAGTAAAGTTTGAAGTCTGGTAATGTGATACCGCCTGCTTTGTTTTTTTTTTTTGCTGAGGATTGTTCTGGCTATTCTTGGATGTTTGTATGTCCATATGAATTCCTGTGTTGTTTTTTCCAGGTCTGAGAAGAATGTTGCTGGTAATTTGATGGGTATTGCATTAAATCTGTAGATTGCCTTAGGTAGGATGGACATCTTCACAATATTGATTCTTCCAATTCATGAGCATGGGATATTTTTCCACTTGTTTGTGTCATCTTTGATTTCTTTGAGTAGTGTTTTATCATTTTCATTGTAAAGGTCTTTCACATTTCTGGTTAGGAAGATATCAAGGTATTTCATTTTTTTGTGGGTATTGTGAATGGAATTGTGGTTTTCATTTGGGTTTCTGTTTGTTTATTATTGGTGTAGAGAAATGCAATTGTCTTTTGTACATTTTTTTTATATCCTGAGACTTTGTCAAAGTCCTTTATCAGTGTAAGGAGGTTTTTGACAGATTCTCTAGGGTTTTCAAGGTCCCCGATCATGTCATCTGCAAAGAGAGATAATTTGACTTCCTCTTTTCCTATTTGGATACTGCTGATTGCTTTCTCTTGTCTGATTGCTAGAGCCAGGACTTTCAATATTATATTTAACAAGAGGGATGGGAGTGGGCATCCTTGTCTTGTTCCAGTTTATAGGGGAAATGGTTCCAATTTTTGTCCATTTAGGAGTATGCTGGCTGTGGGTTTCTCATAGATGGCTTTTACTATTTTGAGTTATGTTCCCCGTATGCCTAGAGGTTCGAGGGTTTTTATCAAGAAGTGGTGCTGGATTTTATCACAGGCTTTTTCTGCATTTAATGATATAATCATGTGGTTTTTGTTTTGACATCTGTTGATGTATTTAATTACATTTATCAGTAATATTTTCATGACATCCCAGTAATATTTTCATGACATTTCATGACAAATCCCAGGCATTTGTTAATATATGTCTTCATTTTCATTTATTTCCAGAAATTTTTAATTTATGCTTTGATTTCTGTGTTGACCCAGGAGTTGTTCAGCATCATGCTATTTAGTGTCCATGTCTTTGTGGTTTGGGGGGGAGTTGATATTTACTTTTATTCCACTGTGGCCTGAGTAGGTTCATGTCTTTACTTCTATTTATGAAATGTGTTTATGCTTGATTTATGGCTGAGGATGCTGTCAATCTTAGAGTACATTCCATGTGGTGGTGAGTAGAATGTATATTCCATGGTTTGGTCGAATGTTCTGAAGGAATCTATGAAGTCTAATTGGCCAAATACCAAGTTGAGTTTCTAGATCTCCTTGTTGAGTTTTTGCCTTGATGATCTATCTAGGGTTGTTAGTGAGATATTTAAGTCCCCGGGTATGATAGTGATAGTTTACCTAGAAGCTGCTTTGGAAAGGTTGTTGTTCCTGTGTTGGGTGTATAAATGTTTAAGACGGATATTTCTTTTTTCTTTTTTTACATATGTCATAAGTCCTTTACTATGAACTTTAAAAAAATACATAAAAAGAGGAAAAAGTAGGGAGGTAATAAGATGAACCCAACTACTCATTACTCAGTTTCAACAATTATCAACATCTTAGTAATTTTGCTTTATTTGTCCATTTCATTCAATCTATCATTTCATTCACAAAAGTTGTATAGTTCTTAATTATATGTAGTATTTTCATGAGAATCCTGGGCATCATGTCATTTCGGCTATCAGTATGCCACTATAATCTTTAGGAATATTTTAAAATACATTGTCACCTGACCATTTTCACACAATAAAATAGCAATAACTACTAGTTCATTTTATGTATTATTCAGTTCATGTTCAAATTTTTCCAAATTAGCTTTTTATTTAAATGTGGGTTGCAATTTATGTTTATGTGCACATTTGGTCATTACATAGGCAAAATGTGGGCGCCCTGATTGTTGTTATGAGCCTTTCCTCCCTTGGCAGTGTCCCACTGCTGCCAATAGGATGGATATTTCTTGTCAATGTATTGATCCTTTTCATCATTATATAGTGAACATCCACATCTTTTAAAATTTTGGGTACCTTAAAGGATATTTAGCAACACTGCAAAACCTCATATCCAAAATAAAATTTAAAAATTAGCTGGACATGGCAGTGCAAACCTCTAGTCTTCATCTTTCAGGAGACTGAGGCAGGAAGATCCCTTGAGCCCAGGGGCCAGAGGCTGCAGTGCTCAATGAGTGTGCCACTATACTCCAGACTGGGAAGCAAAGTAAGATGCTGTCACTTAAAAATTTTTTTAAAGATTTTGAAAGCTAAAAACACTGCTAAAGAAAATTAAAAATACCTAAATGAATTTTTTAAAAAACTTTTTTCATGGATTGGAAGAATAGCGTTGTTAAGATGATAGTACTTCCAAGTTTGACATACAGATTTAATGCAGTATTTATCAAAATCCAAGTTGGCCTCTTTGAAGAAATTGAGAAGCTCATCCTAAAGTGCAAATGGAAATTTAAAAGAACCAAAATAGCCAAAACACTCTCTCTTTTTTTAAAGGAAAGCAGGATTTATTGATGGGACAGAAAAACTCCAACAGCAGGAGGTGACTCCAGTGGGTTGCTCACCAAAACACTCTTTTAAAAAGAACACATTTTTTATGACTGCATAGTATTCCATCGTGTATATGTACCACATTTTTTTAATCCAGTCCTCTTGTGATGGACAGCATGGTTGCTTCCAGGTTCTTGCTATTGTGAACAATGCTGCGATAAACATTCATGTGCAGGTATCTTTTCTATAGAGTGATTTGAGTTCTTTAGGATATATTCCCAGTAGGGGGATTGCAGGGTCATATAAGAAGTCGATATTTAGAGCTTTTAGGAATCACCACACTGCTTTCCACAGAGGTTGCACTAGTTTGCACTCCCACCAACAGTGTATTAGTGTTCCCTTTCCACCACATCCTCTCCAGCATCTGTCATTTCTTGTTATTGATAATTGTCATTCTGACTGGAGTTAGGTGGTATCTCAGTGTAGTTTTCCTTTACATCTCTTTGATGATTAGTGAGGTTGAATATTTCTTCATGTGTCTGTTGGCTGCTCAAATGTCTGCCTTTGAGAAGTGTCTGTTCATATCTTTTGCCCACTTTATAATGGGGTTGTTTGTTTTTTTCTTTTCAGCATGTTTGAGTTCCTTGTAGATCCAAGATGTTAGACCTTGGTCAGACCTGGGGTTGGCAAATACTTTTTCCCAGTCTGTGGGCTGTCTCCCTGCTCTCTTGATGGTTTCTTTGGCTTTGCAGAAGCTTGTCAGTTTAATGAGATCCCACTTGTCTATCTTATCGCTTATGGCCTGTGTATTTCAGGTGTTGCTCAGGAATTGGATGCCAGTTCCAATTTCCACAAGGGTGTGTCCTGCATTTTCTAAGGTTCTTATGGTTTGAGGCTTTACATTTAGGTCTCTGATCCATTTAGAGTTAATTCCTGTGTATGGGGATAGATAGGGGTCTTGTTTGAGTTTTCTGCATGTAGTCAGCCAGTTTTTCCAGCACCATTTACTGGATAGCTTCTCCTTTCCCCAGTGGTAGGTGGTGGAGGCTTTGTCGAAGATGAGTTGGTTGAGAAACTGAGGTTTTGCTTCTGGAATCTCAATTCTATTCCATTGGTCTATATGCCTGTTCTTGTACCAATACCAAGCTGTTTTGGTTATTGTAGCTTTATAGTAAAATTTGAAGTCTGGTAATGTGATACCTCCTGCTTTGTTTTTTTTTGTTGTTGTTGTTGTTGTTGTCATTTTTTTTTTGCTGAAGATTGTTCTCACTATTCTTGGTCATTTGTGTTTCAAAATCATGAATTTGCGGCAACCTGGATGGAACTAGAGTCTATAATACTGAGTGATCTCTCACAGAAACAAAGATTTGAGTATCACATGTTCTCACTCATACAGTGGACTTTGAACATCTATCAAAATAAAAAAAAAAGGACTGATGGTAGTGGGAAACTATGGGGCAGTAGGGAGGGGAAGGGAGGTGGGACTAATGGTAGTCAATATCTCTCTGGGAGTGGGGAGACATCCCTTATTAACAAGGATACCTGAACAATGCACATTTGTATACCTAACCCTTTACTGTACCCCACAATTTTATAATAAAAAATATGTTTAAAAAAGAAACAAATATTTATTGAAAAAAGAAGAGCAAATTTGGAAGATGCATATATAGTACAAGTTATAATAATCAATACAGTGTTCTACAGACCAATAAACAGATACATAAATGGAATAAAATGAGAACCTAGAAATAAGCTCTCACATTTATAGCCATTTGATTTTTTTTACACGAGTGTCGTGAAAATTCAAGGGGGAATAGTATAGTCTCTTTAACAAATGTTGCAAGGACAACTCTATGTAAACTTGCAAAAGAATGAATTGGAATCCTTACCTTATACCATATGAAAGAAATCATTTATAATAAATCAAAGAAGTAAATATAAGAGCTAAAGCTATAAAGCTTTTAGAAGAAAATATGGGTGTACATAACATAACAATGGATAAACACTTAAAGCACATATTAATTAAGTTATGATGCTTAAAGCAGAAGCAACAAAAGAAAAATAAATAAATTGGTCTTTATCAATATTAAAAATGCTTGAATGTCAAGTACATTATCAAGTAAGTAGAAGGCATCACAAAATGGAAGAAAATATGGCAACTCATATATTTGATAATTGTCCAGTATCTAGAATAAATAAAGAACTCTTACAACTCATCGTCAGAAAGACAAATACAACCCAATTTACAAATGGGCAGAAGATTTGAATAGATATTTCCCCAAAGATGATATGCAAATGGTCAATAAGCACATAAATATGTGCTCAATATCCTTGTCATTAAGGAAATGTAAGTCAAAGTCCCCAATGTGGTCTCATTTTACACTCCCTAAGATGACTATAATAAAAAAGACAGAGAATAAAAAATGTTAAGGGATAAGTGGAAAAATTGGAATCCTTATACCTTGTTGGTTTGGATATAACATGGAACAGTCACTTTGGAACACAGTCCGGCAGTTCTGCTAAAGTTTCAAAACAGAGTCACCATATGCATCAGAAACTCTACTTCTTTACTTGTACCCCAAAGAAAAGAAATTACATATTTGCACAAAATTTGTACAGGAATACACAGTAGCATGATTTATAATCACCAAAAAAGTGAAAATAACTTCTGGAATATTTTCAGGAACACAGTACTGATACATGCTACAACATGAATAGACCTTGAAAACATTGTGCTAAGTGAAAAAAGCCTGACACAAAAGGTCACATGCTGTATGACTCTATTATATGAAATGTCCAGAATAAGTAAGTTCAGAGAAACAGAAAGTTGATTAGTCATTGCAAACAGCTGATAGGGAGGGAGAATGAGGAGTAATTGCTAATGAGTACAGAGGTTTTATTGGTGATGAAATTTTTGAAGAGTTAGATAGTATTGATGGTCGTACAATTTGCAAATATACCCACAAAAATAACTGAATTAAAAGAGAAAAAAAACTGGGGCAATCCAGTGTAGACTTTGGAAATGGGTGGAATCCAGGATCTCAGGGATATCATCAGGCTCATTCTCTCTCTATCTGCAGCTCTGCTGTCCTCTGGGTAACTCCACTCTCAGGTTGCCTTCTCCCCTTGAGGGCTTATGCAACTTTGGACTTACATTCTTCCAGCTTTGAGTCACACATAAAGAGAAATTCTCTTTTCTTAACATTTTATATAAGTTTTCAGCTCAATTGTTTCCATGACCATCCCTTAATCAACCATTATGGCCAGTGTGGATGGAATATCTTGATTGGCATAAGCTTGAGTCAAACACCCACTGCAGTGGCTCTGAGGAGTAAGGAAAGAGGGAATTGGTAATTTCAAGAAAACCACAGGCATTAAGAGTGGGGGGATGGATAGGTGGGTTCCCAAAGATAAACTGGGCATTCTTGACAACGACAGATATGGGCATTAACCAGGCAAAACCACTATTAGTGGTTTTGTAACTAGCTGTGTGACACTGAATAAGTCTCAATGCCTTGGCCTCCTCATTTGTAAAATGAAGATAATAGCAATACCTGCCTCCTCAGGTGGTTAACACTTGATGAATTAGGGTATATAAACCACTTAAAGCATAGTGTTAACTACCATTATTAATACATGCAATGTCAGCTCTTCTTAGAGTTCTATAATTGGCCAAGGTTATTACTTTGGTTCTTTACTTCCTCACGAGAATGAGTCTTTCTTTACTTGTCAGCAATTTCTAAAAGTTCTTTAACAATAGTTGATTGGCTCTTGTTTTTTTTAAATTAAATGATCAAAAAGTATTTTTCCAATTTCTATGTAAGAAATTGAAGCAATAATAGCAGCAGCAGCAATAGCTATAATTTTACTAGGATAGAGCTATCATCTTGGCCAGGCTTTCTTTTTAGTACAAATTCTAGAAATTCTTAGAACTAGACATTCCTAAATTCTAGATATTACTAGAACCAGAATTTAGAGCTATGCAGAAGGGAATGTTCTAGATAAAGAATCTCATTGCCTTGATAATAAGATTGATTGGTTCATTCCTTACAGTTCTCCAGAGACAAACATCTCCATGAGAAAAAAGGCTATTTGTGATTCTCATGGATTCCAGGGCTCTTTTATTTGTTTACTGGGTATTCATGCCAGTGGAAAAAAAAAGTAGGACTCCAGGTTTGTACAAGTCATGTCGCATTTGTGCTTATATCTACAGATAAACAGCTCCATTAAACACTAGAAAAAGCTAGTTACACTTGGACAATGGCTGAAAACATATAAATTGAATTTCAAACTCATGGCACAAATTTATCTTTACAATATAGTTCCCAAAAATACTTCAAGTAATTTTGTGTGAATAGTTTCTGAGAGTTGATTATAAGATATGACTGCTGAAATGCTCACTTGGCTTAAACTGTTAACAGCATTCATTGAACTGTGAATACAATCATCTTGTATAAAACCCTGTAATTAGACTATCAAAGATTATATCTACAGTGTAAAGGGATCAAGAGCAGAGTGCTTCATCCCAAAGGAAGAGGAAGCTAGAACTCCAATTCACCTCCTTCTCAAGTGTTGGGGTTACTGCCTGGCTGTTGAAGCAGGTGGAAGATGTTGAGAATAGGAGTATAGAAAAAGCACAAGGGAGACTTCCAGCAAGATGGCGACAGGGCAGCCTGGTCTATGAGACCCTCTGCAAAGGAGAATGCAGAGGGTCTCTGGCTTTCTCCCTGGGGGCTACGGATCCCAACATTGGGAGCCTACTCTTCACATGGAGCTCAGCCGTCGCCACTGCTGGGGCATCGCAGCGGTCTGGACAGCCACTGCAGCTGCAGACACAGCAGCCGAGAGCACCACCGCAGCCTCCGTGACAGCCATAGCGAATCACACCACTCATGCCTGAGGCAATCCATGGCTTCAGTCCTTGAAGCCCCTGCAGGCAAGATCTTCTGGGATCACTGACACCTTGACTTCCTGCCGGCTGTGGGTCTCCTCCCATGTGCCCTGAGGCAGGCTTCCATCTCCAGCCTCTGCCAGGCTCCTATCCAGCTCCACCCGCTCTGGGGCAAGCAGCTGAGATAGCACCACCTGCTGGCGATTCAAGGTAACAACACTGAAATGGGAGAAACAAACTTGAAAAACAGATTCAGTCCAGATTTGAGTGGTGAACTGAGGGTGATCTGAACTGTCCTTCACAGCAGGCCAGGGACAACTGATCCCAACTGTGAACTAATTTACCACCTTGAGGAGACAGCTAGAAATCACAGCTGAAAGAACATTGGACCTAAACGAAAGTCACAGAGTGTGCTAAATTGGTTCTGTTAGTTTAATGACTTGATTCTATTCCTATTGTTTTGTTCCTTTTTTTCTCTTCCTTTTCTTCTCTTTTCTCCTATCTGTAAACCATATCTTTGTATAAAGGAACAGCACACCAATAAGGTGGTTGGTTAGCTTGTATGTTAGCATCATTGCATGTTTTAATTTTTTTGAATGGGAGCTGGTTAGTTTGTAGCCATGGTCTATTGTTTTTATCTGTTTCAGTTTAGGTCTCTCTCTTCATTTGTTGATACACTCGTCTGTCCCCCTCCCCCTTATTCCTCTCTCTCTCCATCCCCCTCTTCCCTCCAATGTCTACTCCATTCTCTTCCTTCTGCTAACCTCATTTTATTTCAGGGAGTAAACCTACAGCCCCACAGCATGGACAGATTCCAAGGCAGTGGGAAGTGGGTCTCAGATTATCCATACACCTGTCAGCAGACACCAGGACCTGCAGATAGATTTTGAATCACAGCTCCCCGCTTAAGGAAATCTCAAAACTGAAAAAAGGACCACCCCCAGCCTACAGTGCATTGCCAGAATTGAACAAAGTAAGAGGGCATACATAAGAAGAATAGGAGATTGAATAAACAGAAATAAAAGCAATCCATCTACCCCTGAATAACAGAATTAAGATGGTGATGTGGAGGGAAGGAAAAAGTAGGGAGGGAAAAAACCACACAAATGAAGAAAAACCAAAAGAAGAATATAGGTCTCACACAGACCCCTGGAGATCAGACACTGGGAAAACAGACTCCAGAACACAAACAATGAAGAGCCCCCAGAATGACTGGTCACATGAAACAAACTCAGAAATCATGACATTAATAGAGAGAATTAAAAAAATTAAAAAGAGACAAGAGGAAAATAGGAAGGAGCTGATGTCAGAAATAACAACAGTAAAGAATACTGTAATGGAAATAAATAACAAACTAATAAGCATGGAAAGCTGAATTAGCCAAGCAGAGGAAAGAATCTCAGAGCTCGAAGACCAAAACACAGAACTAACCTAAACTGTCAAAAGCATAGAAAAGAAGATCAAAAAGATAGAACAAAACCTTCAAGAGATGAATGATCACTTCAATAGACTGAACCTAAGAGTAATTGGTCTTCCTGAGGCAGAGAGAGAAACAGAGGCCGCACTGGAACAAACATTTCATGAAATCATTCAAGAAAACTTCCCTCATCTCATCCATGATGAAAAAATTCAAACACAAGAGATTCAGAGAACCCCTGCATGACAACAAATGGGAAGACAACTCCCAGACACATAATAATTTGCCTAAACAAAGTAGGTATAAAAGAAAAAAATCCTAAAAGCAGCAAGAAAAAAAGGTCAGACTACCTACCAGGGAAGACCAATTAGAATAGCAGCACATTTCTCTACAGAAACCCTCCAGGCTAGGAGAGCTTGAAGCCCTATCTTCAAAGGTCTAAAAGATAAACAATTTCAACTGAGAATAACCTATATTTGATTTTCAACCATAAACACTTCATAATGAAAGTGGTTAATAATCTAGACAGGACCTAATTACAACATTTTCCAAATTATATTAAAATTTATTTATTCCCTTAAAAGTCTTCAGTGTTGCTAATTTATTTCATAGTGTCATATTGTGTTAAAGCTGACTATGTTTATGAAATAACTCTTCTTTCTTTTGTCCCCTCTCCCAAAGCAGTCATATCTTTTTTTTTTTGCATTTTTATTATTTATTTATTTATTTTTAAAATTTAATCAATATTTTTATTATGATATTGTGGGGTACAGTTAAGGGTTAGGTATACAAATATGCTTCATTCAGGCACCCTTGTTGAGAAGAGGTGTCTCCCTGTCCCCAGACAGATATTTACTTCCATTAATCCCATCTCCCTTCTCCTCCCCCCACATAGTTTCCCACCACTGTAAGTCATTTTCTTATAGTATTACATTGGATGTTCAAGGTCCACTATATGAGTGAGAACATGTGATACTCAGATCTTTGTTTCTGTGAGAGGTCACTCAGTATTATAGACAATAGTTCCATCCAGGTTGCTGCGAAATTCATGATTTTGTTCTTTTTTATGGCTGCATAGTATTCCATCATGTATATGTACCACATTTTTTAAATCCAGTCCTCTTTTGATAGGCAGCATGGTTGCTTCCAGGTTCTTGCTACTGTTAACAATGCTGCGATAAACATACGTGTGCAGGTATCTTTTCTATAGAGTGATTTGAATTCTTCAGGGTATATTACCAGTATGGGGATTGTGGGATCATATGTGAGGTCAATATTTAGAACTTTTAGGAATCGCCATGCAGTTTTCAACAGAGGTTGCACTAGTTTACACTCCCACCAACAGTGTAGAAGTGTTCCCTTTTTGCTGCATCCTCTCCAGCAATTGTTATTTTTTGAGCTATTGATAATTGCCATTCTGACTGAAATTACATGATATCTCAGTGTGGTTTTGATTTGCATCTCCCTGATGATTAGTGAGGTCAAACATTTCATCATGTGTCTGTTGGCTGCTCGGATGTCTTCCTTTGAGAAGTGTCTGTTCATATCTTTTGCCCATTATATAATGGGGTTGTTGTTTTTTTCTTTTTAGCACATTTGTGTTCCTTGTAGATCCAAGATGTTAAGACATTTTCAGACCTGGAGTTGGCAAATACATTTTCCCAGTTATACAATGTTGGTGGGAATGTAAGCTAATGCAGTCTCTATGAAAAAATGACATGGAGATTTCTCAAAAATCTAAAAATAAAATTATCATTTGGTTCAGCAATCCCACTACTAGGTATCTATCTGAAGGAAAATAAATCCTTATTTATAAAGACAGTTGCACTCATACATTTATTACATCACTATTTATAATAGCAAAGTCATGGAATCAATCTAATTTCCCATCAGTAGGTGGGTAGATAAATAAAATATGTTATATAGATACCTTTGTATCCATGAAAAATTGAAATCATATCTTTTGCAACAACATGGAGCTGAAGGACATTTTTCTAAGTGAAAACACACAATCAGAAAATCAAATACCACCTGCTTTCACTTGCAAGAGGCAGTTAACAATAGGTACACAACAACATATAGATGGAAATAATAGACAATGGGGACTCCAAAAGAAGAAAGAGTGACAATAGGGTGAAGGTTGAAAAATTACCTATTGGGTACAATGTTTACTATTCAGGTGATTGGTAGATTAGAAGACTAAACCTCACCAATATGCACTATATCCATGTAACAAATTTGCACACGTACCCCTTGAATCTAAAAAAATAAAAAAGAAAAGAATATATAATTACACCTTCTCCAACTGAGGTGACACCAATGTGAAGTGGTTTTTTATTGATTTGAAGGGTAACTTTAACTGTCCTGCACTGACATCTGTAGATGGCATAGCACATTTTGCCATTTTCCATTGCTGTAAACAAACAAAAACAAACTCTGCCCAATCTATTACCAAGCTAGTATTCAGTGCTACATCCTTGGGGCTGTACAGCTAGAAATGTTTTTGGTTGTGGTAGGGGAATCAATGCGTCTGCACTCAGATTGGCTTGGGTGGGCACCAATCATTTTACTCTTCCGGATTGTGTCATGTTTGTGTAGAAAATCAGTGGGATTTGTCTCTTTTAAGAAAAACCAATGTGTCTTTTTCTACTTTTGTATGCACAGCTTTAATGCACAGTTTCTATTTTCTTCAATTTCAATGATGCAAGGTTTCTAAATGAGGACTTAGTCATGTCTGAATTCTCTTGTTCAATTATCAACACTCCACTGAAGTGGAGATTATTCAGGAAAACAGTTATGGAATGAAATAAGTAAAAACAGAGAACCATATTCTAGTATTCTAGTACCTACTAAAAGCAAAACACTATTCTAGGTATTGATATGTATCAAGAGATTTGATTCTCAAAATTGCCTTGTAGATATTATAATCTCATTTCCCTGTGGGGAATCTGAGGCATACAATCATAGTGGTCACTCAGTTATAAAGGTAAAATTTGTGTCTAGAAATTTAATTCCAGTAATTTTACTCTCATCTGCTACAACCTATAAACTGATCCTATAAAGTTATGTTACTAAGAAAATGAGTTTAGTGGGTTATATGACTAATTTATTAAATTTAGCTCTGCACTTCATGCATTAAGAACAAAAATTGGACATGTAGTATTATCATAGTCATATTTTGCCAAAACTCCGTTTGTTGGTAAAAATACACTAGATTGCATGAAAAGATACCTCTGCTCATATCATAGATTTAAATTTTAAAAATCACCTAACTCATCTTTGACCCAGAACACAAATATAACAAATGTCTTTTTAAAAAAATTTTTTTAACTTATTTATAAATGAAATGTAATCTCATCTTTTCCATTTTCTAGTTATGGTTTCATAATATAAATTTGAAACTGCAGGGAAAAATTCATGTTTTAAAAACAGAGTCATAAATAGAAATATTGATGTGAGAAAGAAAAGTTTACTTTTCTCACATTAGAAAAGCTTACTTTTCTAAAATACACACTAAAGTATCTCTTAATTTCAAACTATTACCCTTTTTTCCTACAATTTCAGGAAGTTAAGTGACACTTTTTGGCTTTTAGTAGTAAACAAACCATCTTTCATGTGAAAATGAGGAATAAATGGGTTTGAGAAAAATGAAAAAAACATGTTTGGAGCAACAGGGAAAAGATAAAGAAGCTCAAGCTTAAGGGAGATTACAATGAGCTGTAGAATGGTATTAAAAACATGGTAAAATTATTGACTGTCTAGAGCACAGCAGAGTTTGTCTCCTTAAATTTACTCTCTTCCATAAAAAATCACTAGAAAATGGTAATTTGAAAATCTAGAATGAGAAGAGTTTTAATGATGAGATAACTGATGCTCACTAAGGACCCCACAGGTGATTCAGATGTGACTAAACAAAAGAAAATGTCCTTAATGCCATGTGGAAGACCTATAAAACATGCCCTTCAGGGGAATTGTCCAGACTGAAGTCAAGTGTGGCAGCTACTATGGAAACAACTACGGAGGCTGTAGCTATGGAAGTGTGGCTACAGTGGCCTTGGCTGTGGCCGTGGAAGCCTGGGCTACTACCAGAGAGACCTGGGCTATGGCTCTGTGGCCTGGGCTCTGGCTCTGGCTCCTGCTATGGCTGTGGCTTCCACAAACTGGGCTGTGGCGAGGGCTGCAGCTATGGATGCAGCTCTGTCTATGACTCTGGCTTTGGCTACTACTATTGAGGACCCACGGGGGACTCTCCTCCTCTATCCTGTGACATTGATGTTCATAAATTATGAATCCCACACATTCTTTGCCTTTCCCTTGCCCAATGCTTACCCTGCAATGGAAGTCCAGCATCTTCTGCCTACTTTCCAAACCACAAATTCCCTGAATTTCCTTCATGAAGTGGGATAAGGTAAAGTTCAAGTGACACCCATTAGTATCAAAGAAATGGCCTGTTGACTTTCATGTTGGAACTTGTTTATTCATTGACCTAACAAACATATTGATTCCAGAAAAGCAATGCTGATGTTTGTTATTTAATGTCCAAATTTTCTCAGTTTTTTTTCTTGATTTGCAAGAAAGCTAACAATTATATTCTTTGGAAGATATTTTCTCTATTTCTTAATATATTTCTTTACCAATTTGTCAGAGTCCAGCTCCAACACAAAGGTCAGGGCCTAAGGCGAGAGAATCAGACGCAGCGAAGGAAGAAGACACAAGTCAACTCCCTGGGTCAAGTTGGGTACTCTTCCAAAGTTTATTCAATTTTCACATGTTTATATAAAGCATTTTCAACCCTCAACCCCCTCACACATATGCCCAGAAAAGCTTACATTATGTTTTCTTTTACAATCAAACATTCTACAATGATTTATTTGATCCTCCTTATTCTTTTTTTGTTTCCATTATGTTAAAATCAACAGACAGGAATGAAACAGTTTCTGCTAAAAATAATTAACTTTTAACCCTTACCCCTTTTATATCATATTTCTAATAATTCTTCCATGTAACTTAGCAATATATTGGCATTTACATCTATAACTAATTTTATTATAACTAACTTTATTATTTAATTATTTCCTATAAACTTTCCTATTATGTATCTATCTTTATTCTTATTTTACTCATATGAATCATAATCTAATAATGCTTAACAAACTTTATATGAATTATGCTTGACTACTCATATTCTATATTTGTTTTCTATTTAATTATTTTTTATCTAATTATCTTTGATCATCATCCTATTTTTATCTACTTGACTATTCTCTCCTATATTATTATACTTATACTACTAGATCATTTTACTCTTACAAACTTATATCTACTATGTCTATACTTTCTTAAATCATGTTTAAAAGCAGCTTCCCTCAGGATTGACTTGTCTCAGATCTCACAAACTTCCTCCTCCATCTTACCCGTCTAAGGTGTGATTTTAGTACAGGATCTGTTAACCATTAAAAATAAAGAATGGGAAAGTTCTTTTATTTTCTTTATACACAATGGTTTTGCTTTTTATGGAGACGAAGGTAACTAAACATTCTCTAGCGTCTCTAATGGCTGTGCTTTTGCTGTGTTCCCTATTCATGTCTCAAACTTCAGTTTCACCAACACATCATCCTCGCTTATCAGTTGATGCTTCATCAGAAAGGGGTACTTTCTGTCTTATGCACACACTCCCAAAGATCAAAGGGGACCCATCAATGGGATCCATGGGGCTTTGCCTCCAGCACGGCCGCTTTAACTGGGGCCTTGCTCCCAGCCAGCGTTTTTCCCATTTTCTTTTTTTGTTGTTGTTGTTGTTGTTTTTTTTGAGTCGGAGTCTCACTCTGTCGCCCAGACTGGAGTGCAGTGGCCGCTCCCGGCCACCGCAGCCTCGACCTGCCGGGCTCCGGCGATCCTTCCGCCTCAGCCTTCCGAGTAGCTGGAACTACAGGCGCGCGCTATCACACCCGGCTCATTTTTTGATTTATTGTAGAGATGAGGTCTCGCTGCCCAGGCGGGTCTCGAACCCGCGGGCTCAGGCAATCCACTCACCTCAGCCTCCCAAAGGCGCGGGATTACAGGCTGAGCCACCGAGCCCGGCTGTTTTTCCCATTTTCAGGTAACCCTTACTTTGCCTTCTAGTAGGAGTTGTGGCTCCCGACATCTCCCCCTTTTTATTTTTTAAAATGGTGAGGTGGATAGCATCAGAGTTTTGTTGGACAGCTGTCCTCAATCTTCGGATAATGACTGGTAGGATAAACAGCAAAAACAGAACAATTAATCTGACCGCTATGAAATTGTAAATTAAGTTCCATAGGGAATTAGAAGAAATAAAACGAGTAAGAGTAGAAGTAAATTTAGTTGCCAATTGACAGAAGGAGGTTGGAACTAAATGAGCCTGAGAGATAGCCGTGATTTGAGTATGCAGCTGTTGAATATTTAATGTTGAATTGGTAGAGTCCCAAACCTCCATTAAGTGTTTCTGAACGTCAGCCCAAGTTATATTTTGGCCATCATAAGGCATTGGGGTGACACAAATCCATTTATATTGGGTATGACAAGCAGCAGACATTTGTACTTTAATATGTTGTATCTGATTTCCAATATATGCTAATGCAGATTCTAAAGCATTTAATCTATTGATAATGCCTTTATCTATCTGTTCTTGGGTAAATAAGGCTAGACTAACATTTTGAGATAACTCATTCACATGTTCTGCAGTGTGTACTTCCTGCACCAAGGCAGTGGCAGAAGCTGTCACAGACCCTATAATGGCAATTAAAGCTGTAATTCCTAAAATTAAAGCTGCCACAAACCTCTGAGATCTAGCCAAAGAGGACGTTATTTGTTCTAAAATATATGTACCAGGAGAAGCATACCAAGGAATAAGTAATTTAACAGGCACAAACACATATGTCAGTTGTTTTAACAAAAATACCTGGGCTGGATTTTTACCAATACAATTTGACAATGAACAATTTTCACAAGTAATTTCAAAATGCCCATACTTATAATCCATAGAATATCTAGAATAATAATTTGCAGTTAACAAAACATATGGGGAATCTACACAAGCTTGTAAGAAGGTTGTAAGATTAGAATGAGGACGATAAAGGGTTACAGGACCTGTTGCTGCAAACAATTAATAAAGCTGAGTCTGTAATGAACGATTAGAGGATAGAGAACTTTGAAACATAGGTGTAGCCCATCCATACGGGAACCAACTATCCAAAACAGCGGGGGTGAGGGATTTGTGGATAAGATTTATTCCAACTAATATCACGGTATGATCTCGAATTGAAATTTATCCTGTACTTATAACCGAGTTTAGATATTGACCAATCATATATTTTAACAGAGGAAAAATTATGAAAAGGTGGTAATGGCTTAAATAAATGATAAGTCACAATGGTGTCACTTTTACAAATTCTCCACTTAGGGAATCCATCATTAATTCCCACACTATCCCAGTAATGTTTTATGTAAGTAATATCTTGACAAGAAGGAGCGCTATTATTTATTTGGAGTTTTTCTACAAAATAGCGTCCATTGGGACCATAAGAATCAGCAAGGCTAAAAAAAGGAAGTCCCCATAAATGATTTCCTACGTAAGATGTGGAGGAATTGGTTAAAATAGTTCTACATCTTAATGGCAAACATCCTGACCAAGAATAAGATGAAGAAAAACAAATGGGGGGAGCTCCTGCTATCCCTGAGTAATTTATATTAGTGATGGTTCGGATAGTAATAAAAGAACTTTCTCCCCCTATAATATCACTATTGTTGGTAAACACTTTAACAGGCGGTTCAATACTAGTCACTGGATGAAGCAAAGGGGGTCAGGTATATAGGCCCAATAGCTTGGGGTTACATTATTTTGTAACAAAGCAATAGCATGACATGTATGGGATGACAATACCTGAGCTGCAATGACAGCAAGCATAGCCACAAACAATGTCCCAGAATTAGCAGTGTGTCCTTGGGACAAAACCAATTCCTCTGCTTGCCCTGTCAGTGCCTTCAGCTGGCCCCAGGTGGGGGGTGTTGCATTCTGGGTTTGTCTGGAGCACCGATGTTTCTGAGACCTCAAAGTCATTCTGGCAAACAACGTAGCCATAGGGGGAGCTGGAACAAATGATGTAGGCACAGGAGGATCAGGAACCAATGACATCAGTGTTGAAGAACTTGGGGCTGATACAAAAAGCTCGGGAGGAACTGGTGAGAAATTTCGTGATGATGGAACTTTAAATGTTGATTCAGATGGAGATGAAAGCATACACGGTATTTTCATCAGTAGTGCAGAACCTTCTTCTTCGCTTTCGGAGGACCTGGAGTATTCACACACCCTTTGGTGAGGCGGCAACAGAACTGGAGGAGGAGGCATCTTTCTCTTGGTCACCTTGGGCAGGGGCGGTGGTTGGGGCTGGATGAACGGGTGACTCATTGTAATGTCGAATGAGCTGATCAGGTATCCACACTGGCGAGTCAGTGTTCTGAGGGAAGACACAAGCAAAACCTCGTACGGACATTAGTAAAATATCGGGACCTTGCCATTTTCCAGTAAGTAAATCTTTCCACTTAACTAATGGAAAGGATTGTTTTTTGTTTATAACAAAATGTCGAAAATAGGCTGACTCACCTTCTCCATTAACATTTAAATGGTTAATTACAAACAAAGCATGATTTAGTATATGATGTGGAGAGGCATATTTATAATCTCCCTCTTGTAATTTAGTTACTTGATTTTTTACATTCTGATGTGCTCTTTCAACTATAGCCTGTCCTTGAGGATTATAAGGAATTCCCATAGAGTGAGATATTGGAAACATAACACAAAAATCTTGGAATGCTTTAGAAGTATAAGCAGGAGCATCATCTGTCTTAATAGCTCATGGCATTCCTAAAGTGGCAAAACATGCAAATAAGTGTTGTTGAACATGTTTAAAGGCCTCTCCAGTGCAAGCAGTGGCCCATATAACATGTGAATATGTATCAACACAAACATGTACATAAGTATTCTTGCCAAAAGATTTAATATGAGTAACATCCATTTGCCACAAATCATTAGGTCTTAGTCCCCGAGGATTAACTCCCGCAGGGGGAAGAGGGTGAAATGTAGGGCAGATTTTACAGTTTCTGACAATAGTTCTAGCTGTTTCTCTAGGAATGCAAAATTGAATCTCATAGCGGCAGCATTTTGATGATGTACTTTGTGGCTTTCCAAAGCTTCCTCAATGGCTGTTAAAATAACTTTAGTATTAAGATCAGCCATTGCGGGAGATGGGGCAAGATGGCGAAGGCATAGGTGAACTGGTGAGATTCTCTGAACATGAGTTCCCCAAAAGGCTATTACTTCTCTTCCCCCATCCCCCAGCCCACCACCAACTGTGCTGGTGCCAGGCCCGGGAACTTCCCACACAAGGCCAGATATTGCGCACCCCCCACCACTGCTGCTGTTCTACTCGTGTGTGGAAGTCTCCGGTCCCAGCCCCCTCCAGATCCCTCCCCGGCTGCATTGTCTCCAGCCCGACACCCGGCACCCGGCACCGCCAGTCACACAGGGAGGCTCTGGGCGCCTGCCCCTCAGAGACTCTGGTCCCTTTCCTGGCTGAAGTACCCTGTAGGGGGCCCAGCACCACTCTCACTGCTCACCGCCTTCCCTTTGGAACTTTGGAGAGCTGGAACTCCGGGTCCACCCTGGCTGAGGCACTCAGCATGAGACCCCAAGCCAGAGGACCCAGACAAGTGGAGAAAAACAGATCTGCTTAAACTGCCTCGCCATTCTCCAGGCAGAGACTTCCATTGCCCCGCCCACCTATCAACAAACTACCTCACTTCCTAAGGCCAGATATTGCAGCGTGCGGGGGAGTTTTGGGTCCCTGCTCCCTCCGGCCCTCTCCCCGGCTCCATTGTCTCCAGCCTGACACCGGGCACCCGACACCGCAGGTCACACAGGGAGGCTCTGGGCGCCCGCCCCTCAAAGACTCCGGTCCCTTTCCTGGCTGAAGTACCCTGTGGGGGGCCCAGAACCACTCTCGCCGCCCACTGCCTGCCCTTTGGAGCTTTGGAGCTCTGGAACTCCGGGCCCACCCTGACTGAGGCACTCAGTACGAGACCCCAAACCGGGGGACCCAGACAAGTGGAGAAAAACAGATCTGGGTAAACTACCTTGCTATTCTCCAGGCAGAGACTTCCATTGCCCCGCCCACCTATCAACAAACTTTACCTCAGTTCCTAAGGCAACAGCACAAAACAGGAGACAAAGCCCCACCCCTACGCTGCAACGAAAAACAAAGGGGAGAGGCTGGAATCGGAGATCACAGAAGTGACTCTAGTCTGATCGCTTATTTTGACTTATGACTTTATCATTGAAACTGTTGGTTTAGATTACGTTTGGTGTTTACCTTCTGACTTAAACTGTTTCTTGATTTTATTGGCCTGTCTCTGTGTAACTATCAGTATTCTTTAGGGAATCTTTCTTACCTGTCTTTCTTCACTTCTTCCCAGCCCTGTGTCTTTCTCTCACCTGATAGTTGGTATGTATATCTGTTTTCCCTCTCGCACTTCTCTCTTTCTAACTCCCTATTGACCCCCCTTCCTCCATTATTTTCCTCTTTTATATGCCCCCTTTTTAAATCTAGGGACCAAGGCTGAATACTGCTGAATAGACAGACTGTAAAGCAGACGGAAAAGTGAACAAAGCCAGAAGACCCTCATAAGGAAGAACAGGTCATTGCAGAAGATAAATAAAAGCAACCCACCTTCCCTCAAAAACAGAATTGAAGAGGGGGAGGGAAAGGGAGAGAGGGAGAAAAATCTACAGAAATGAAGAAAAACCAAAAGAAGAGTATGGGTCTCTCCCAGATGCCTGGGAGAGCAGACATTGAGAAAACTGACTTTGGAATGCAAACAATGAAAAGTTCCCAGGATGAAGGGTCTCAAAATGCAAATGTAGATATCAAAACAATAATGGAGAGATTAAAAAGAATTGAGGAGACACAAGAAGAAACTAGGAAGGAGCTGATATCTGAGATAACAGTAATAAAGAATACTGTGAATGAAATAAATAACAAATTGATAAGCATGGAAAGCAGAATTACCCAAGCAGAAGAAAGAATCTCAGAGCTTGAGGACCAAAATATAGAAATAACCCAAACTCTTAAAAACACAGAAAATAAGCTCAAAAAGACAGAACAAAACCTTCAAGAGATGAGTGACTACCTCAAGAGGCCTAACCTAAGAATAATCGGACTCCCTGAGGCAGAAAGAGAAACAGAGACCACATTGGAACAAACTTTCCATGAGATCATTCAAGAAAACTTCGCTTATCTAATCAGTGATGCAAATATTCAAACACAAGAGATTCAGAGAACCCCCACTAGACAACAAATGAGAAGACCAACTCCTAGACAAATAATAATTCGCCTAAATAAAGTAGGCACAAAAGAAAAAATCCTAAAGGCAGCAAGAGAAAAAGGCCAGATCACCTACCATGGAGGACCAATCCGAATAGCAGCAGATTTATCTGCAGAAACCCTGCAGGCTAGGAGAGCTTGGAGCCCTATCTTCAAAGTCCTAAAAGATAAACAATTTCAACCAAGAATAACCTCCCCGGCCAAGCTAAGCTTCATCAGTGAGGGAGAATTAAAATCTTTCCCAGATATCCAATCCCTAAGAACTTATGCTGCCACCAAACCATCTCTACATGAAACACTTAAGAAAGTACTAAACACAGAAGAAAAGGAAAAAAGAACAACATTCTTCACAAGAGTACAGGGAAAAGAATAAAATATACACGAACCAACCCCAAAGCCAAAAGAAAGAAAAAAAAGAAAAAAGAAAAAACCAAGTGGAAGAACAACAACTCAATAAGAACTCCATGATAGGGACGAACTCTCACATTTCAATAATTAGTCTGAATGTGAATGGACTAAACGCACCACTGAAAAGACATAGAATGACAAAATGGATAAAATATCACCAGGCAACAATATACTGCCATCAAGAGACCCATCTCACTAGAAAAGACATACACAGACTCAAAGTAAGAGGATGGGAAACAAATTTTCAGTCGAATGGAACACAAAAGAAAGGAGGAGTCACGATCCTAATTTCAGACAAAGTACCATTTAAGCTATCAAAAATTTAAAAAGATACAGAGGGCCACTACATAATGATAAAAGGTTCACTCCATCAACAAGAAATATCTATCCTAAACATATATGCACCCAACATAGGTGTGCCAACATTCATAAAGCAACTTCTAGGAAAACTAAAGAAAGACATTGATTCTAACACCATAATAACTGGGGACTTTAATACACCACTCCCAACCTTAGACAGATCATCAGGACAAAAAATCAGCAAGGAGATCCGGATCCTCAATGAGACTCTGGACCAAATGGACTTAATTGATACCTATAGAACACTCCATCCAAAGACCACAGAATACACATTCTATTCATCACCACATGGAACATATTCTAATATCGACCACATAATTGGACACAAATCAAGTATAAGCAAATTTAAAAGGATTGAAATTCTACCATGCACCTTCTCGGACCACAGTGGAATAAAAATAAACATTGACACCAACAAAGTCCCCCCAAAACCCACAAAGACATAGACACTAAACAGCATGATGCTAAATAACTCCTGGGTCAATGATGACATCAAAACAGAGATCAAAAGATACCTGGAAACAAATGAAAATGAAGAAACATCTTACCAAAATCTCTGGGATGCCCTGAAAGCTGTAGTAAGAGGGGAATTTATATCCCTACAAACATACATGAAGAAAATGGAAGGAACAGAAATTCACAACCTAACAAACCACCTAAAGAAGCTGGAAAAGCAAGACCACAAAAACCCTAATTTCAGCAGAAGAATTCAGATCACCAAAATAAAAGCCCAAATCAAGGACATAGAAGACAAAAAGATAATACAAAAAATCAATGAAACAAAAAGCTGGTTCTTCAAAAGGATAAACAAGATTGATGGTCCCCTAGCTAGACTGACCAAGAAAAAACGAGGAATACACCAAATAGGCACAATCAGAAACACAAAAGATGAAGTCACATCTGACCCTGAAGAAATATAAAAGATCATCAGAGACTACTACGTACACTTGTACGGAAATTAATTTGAAAACCTTAAGGAAATGGAGGACTTTCTGACGTCACACAACCTACCTAGGTTGGAACAAGAAGAAATTGAAACCCTAAATAGACAAATAACAATCAAGGAAATCAACTACGTAATAAGAAAACTTCCTACCAAAAAAAGCCCTGGTCCAGATGACTTTCCAGTAGAATTCTACAAGACATTTAAGGAGGAGCTGATACCAATCCTACTGAAGGTATTCCAGGCGATTGAAAAAGATGGAACTCTCCCCAAATCATTTTACGAAGCCAACATCACATTGATACCCAAGCCAGGCAAAGATCCAACAAAGAAAGAGAAGTACAGACCAATATCTTTGATGAACATAGATGCTAAAATTCTCAACAAGATCCTAGCAAACTGAATTCAGCAATACATCTCAAAAATCATCCACCATGACCAAGTAGGCTTCATTCCTGGGATGCAAGGCTGGTTCAACATTCGTAAAACCATAAATGTAATTAAATTCATCAACAGATGTCAAAACAAAAACCACATGATCATATCATTAGATGCAGAGAAAGCTTTTGATAAAATCCAGCACCCCTTCTTGATAAAAACCCTTGAACATCTAGGCATACGGGGAAATAGTAAATACCTCAAATAGGCATACCTCAAAATAGTAAAAGCCATCTACAAGAAACCCACAGCCAGCATACTCCTAAATGGACAAAAATTGGAACCAATTCCCCTGAAAACTGGAACTAGATAAGGATGCCCACTCTCACCCCTCCTGTTCATCATAGTATTGGAAGTCCTGGCTAGAGCAATCAGAGAACAGGAGGCAATCAGGGGTATCCAACAAGGAAAAGAGGAAGTCAAGTTATCTCTCTTTGCAGATGATATGATTGTGTACCTTGAAAACCCAAGAGAATCTGTCAAAAGCCTCCTTACATTGATAAAGACCTTCGGCAAAGTCTCAGGGTACAAAATAAATGTACAAAAGCCAATTGCATTTCTCTACACCAATAATAAACAAACAGAAACCCAAATAAAAAACACAATTCCATTCACAATAGCCACAAAAAAAAAGAAATACCTTGGTATCTTCCTAACCAGAGACGTGAAAGACCTTTACAATGAAAACTACAAAACACTGCTCAAAGAAATCAAAGATGACACAAACAAGTGGAAAAATATCCCATGCTCATGGATCGGAAGAATCAACATTGTGAAGATGTCCATCTTACCTAAGGCAATCTACAAATTCTATGCAATACCCATCAAATTACTAGCAACAGTCTTCTCAGACCTGGAAAAAACAACACAGGAATTCATATGGAAACACAAACATCCAAGAATAGCCAGAACAATCCTCAGCAAAAAAACAAAGCAGGTGGTATCACCTTACCAGACTTCAAACTTTACTATAAAGCTACAATCATCAAAACAGCTTGGTATTGGTACAGGAACAGGCATATAGATCAATGGAATAGAATTGAGATTCCAGAAGCAAAACCTCGATTTCTCAACCAACTCATCTTCGACAAAGCCCCCACCACCTACCACTGGGGAGAGGAGAACCTATTCAGTAAATGGTGCTGGGAAAACTGGTTGACCACATGCAGAAGATTGAAACAGGACCCCCATCTATCCCCATGCACAAAGGTTCACTCCAAATGGATCAGAGGCCTAAATGTAAAACCTCAAACCATAAGAACCTTAGAAAAGGAAGGAAATACCCTCATGGAAATCGGAATTGGCATCCAATTCCTGAACAAAACCTGAAACCCACAGGTCATAAGAGAGAAGATAGACAAGTGGGACCTTATTAATGTTGATTAGACAAGCTTCTGCAAAGCCAAAGAAACCATCAAGAAAGCAGGGAGACAGCCTACAGACTGGGAAAAAGTATTTGCCAACTCCAGGTCTGATAAACACTTAACATCCTGATCTACAAGAAACTCAAATGTGCTGAAAAGAAAAAAACAAACAACCCCATTATAAAATGGGCAAAAGATATGAACAGACACTTCACAAAAGACATCCGAGCAGCCAACAAACACATGAAGAAATGCTCAGCCTCACTAATCATCAGGGAGATGCAAATCTAAACCACACTGAGATACCACCTAACTCCAGTCAGAATGGCAATTATCAACAAGTCAAAAAATAACAGCTGCTGGAGAGGGTGTGGTGAAAAGGGAACACTTCGACACTGTTGGTGGGAGTGTAAACTAGTGCAACCTCTGTGGAAAGCAGTGTGGTGATTCCTAAAAGCTCTAAAAATCAACTTTCCATATGACCCCACAATCCCCCTACTGGGAATATACGCTGAAGACCTCAAATCACTGTAAAAAAGATACCTGCACACGTATGTTTATCGCAGTGTTGTTCACAATAGCAAGAACCTGGAAACAACCATGCTGCCCATCAAAAGAGGACTGGATTTAAAAAATGTGGTACATATACACGATGGAATACTACACAGCCATAAAAAAGAACAAAATCATGAATTTCGCAGCAACCTGGATGGAACTAGAGTCTATAATACTGAGTGACCTCTCACAGAAACAAAGATCCGAGTATCACATGTTCTCACTCATATAATGGACCTTGAACATCCAATGTAATACTATAAGAAAATGACTGACGGGACTGGGAAACCATGGGGGGGGATGGGGATGGGATTAACAGTCGCAAATATCTGTCTGGGGATGGGGAAACTCCTCTTATCAACAGGTTGCCTGAATGAAACATAATTGTACACCTAACCCTTAACTGTACCCCACAAAATCATAATAAAAAATATTGATCAAAGTAAGAAAAAAAGATGATAATTAGCAATATGTATATAATACCTTGTTGGATGTAGTGCATTCTGAAATATAGCAGAATAAAGAGGAAGAAGGAAAGTAAGAGTATACAGAATATCTACTGTTAAGTAGAAAAGATTAAGATTGAGAGTGATATGCAATGATTCCAAAATCACATGTTCTAATGTTGTGACTCTAAAAATGAAAGTAGTTGAAATAGATAATCAGTAAGAAGTCTTTTAACTTAAATATTCCATGATTAATATTTAATTATTCTAATCAAAAGGCACGCTATCTATCTCACTGATATAACGTTGTTTGAAAGACCAAGAGGGAGTGGAGGGAGTATATAGTTAGAATATGGAAGATCTTCAATGCAGGAGGAAAAAAATAGACTATAGTTGTCAACTCCAGACAGGAGAATGCAGAGCAATTGGCAGTCTCAGTAGTCTAGTCAAGATCTAACAAGGCAAGCTCTACCTTAAGTGACAAAAAAACCCTGTGTTTCTTGTTGTAATTTTGTCTTAAACATACTACACAGCAGGTGTGCCATCATCTTTTTTTGTCAGATGTCTAAATAAATAAAGAAAATGGATCCTACTTTTTGAGATGAAATTCATGAAGCCATTTCTTTGTCTTGCTCCATCTGCTATTGAACAATCATGCTCAGTGTACATTTCATTACAATATGAAGGTCACCGTTTTATCCCCTGGCAGAGGGGATGCCATGAGGTTTTGTCTGAATAGTTCAAGTCATTTTCTTGAAAGTATCTGAAATTGGCAAGATGTGGTGGCTCAACCTTTCCAGTACTTTAGGGGCTAAGGTGAAAGGATTGCGTGAGCTCAGGCAACCTGGACAACTTGGTGAGACCTTGTCTCTACAATAAATCACAAAAATTAGCCAGGGATAGTGGCGTACATAGTTCCAAGTATTTGGAAGGCTGAGATGGAAGGATTGCTTGAACCCCGCAGGTCAAGGCTTTAGTGGCTGTGAGCATGCCACCACACTCCAGACTGGGCGACAAGAGTAAGATTACAACGCAAAAAAGTATCTGAAATCTCTGGTCATGTGCATGGTCATTTTGATTCTGTATGCACAAAAATAAGAAACATAACATACGAGGGTGACTCAAAAAATAACTGAAATTATATTTTGGAAGGTGGGTCCCTTGTAGCACAGGTTTCCCCTGCTCAGTAATTATTCTAGAAACACATCAGCATCAATGTACAGCTAGTGTTGTTGCAAAAGGCTGCATTCAGCTTCAGTTATTTAATTTTTTGGGAGAGTCTTTCAACACCTTTGCCCATTTCATGATGGGTGAGTTATGAATGCAGCTGCCCACACTGCACTGAGTACTCAGCAGTTTTTGATCTGAAATGGTATGACTCATGCCCCACCCTCCTTATTCACCTGATCTTGCAGGTCGAGACTTTTTTTTGTTTCCCTGGAAAAACAAGTCCTCAAAAGAAAACACAACACCTATGCGGAAGAGGTGAAACAACAAACAGCATAAGCACTGAAACGCATCAAAATTGACAAGTTTAAAATTTTGAGCAGTGGAAAAAAACATCTTGGAAGGCATATTGCACCAAACAGAGAGTACTTTAAAGGTGACTGGAGTTTAAACATGTACATAAGTTTTTATAAATAAATTCTGTTTTGGGGGGATCCTCTTGTAAAAAGTGATCTCTTCAAGGTTTTAGTCTGTCAGTGGTTGGTTTAGATTGCATTGAATTCATAGAAATTGTTAGTTAAAAAAGAGCAAATCTGAACTCCAGAAATACTTGATTCAATGACAACACTCATATCTCACTAGTTGATTAATTTTGTGAATGACTTAAATACTAAATAAGCTAGGAATTGGGGAATTTGTGCCAGTAACTTCGACACTTGGAGTCTGTGCTTTCCTAGTTTATAATGTGGAGAGACTCAGATGAAATTACTATTCTTTGAAATCTGTCTCAATACTGGGGAGCTATTTCTCATAAATAATGCTCATCCCACTAATGGGTATCTACCCAAAGGAAAAGAGGTCATTATACAGAAAAAAGACCATGCACTTGAATGTCTATTGCAGCACAATTCACAATTGCAAAGATGTGGAATCAACCTAAATGCCCATCAACTGATCAGTGGATAAAGAAAATGTGATACACACACACACACACACACACACACACACACACACACACACACACACACACCCCTTGAAATACTATTTAGCCCTAAGAAAGAACAAAATGATGTCTTTTGCAGCAACTTGAATAGACTTGGAAGAACATTATCCTAAGTGAAGATGAAAAACTCAATACCACATGTTCTCACTTACAACTGGGAGCTAAGCTATGGTTCTACAAAGGCAGACAGAAGTGCGCAATGGATGTTGGCGACTCAGAAAGGGAATGGTGGGAAGAAGGGAAGGAATGAAAAATTACCTACCCAGTATGGTGTGCACTAGTGGTGGTGACGGGTACACTTAAATCCCAGACTTCTTCACCACTCTTCAATGCATCCATGTAACCAAAAACAATGTGTATCCTAAAACCATTAAAAGAAAAAGAAAAAAAATAAGGCTATTTCTCTCAGATCTGTTGCAATGTTCCTTCTTGCACCATGTGGTGCCATGATGTAGACTATCTCAGTCATTATTTTTTATACTGTGGGGACAATAGAATGAGCATGGCTTTAATTATCAGTGTATTTTAATTTTCCAGCAACTCCTTCTAGTTTACAGCATTTACTTTGTTTCTTGCAAGTGCTGATTTGGGCAAGTCTAACATATGATGCTTTCTAGATCACATGGACTCAAAAAGATTAGATGAGTTGTTTTCTCTCAGAGGAGTCACAACCCTGCCCATTACAACCTAATGTTGACAAATTCCAAACACATATTTATCTTCAGGACTCAGGAATAATAACTCAAAATTACCAGAAAACCTCAAAAATTTCTTAAAGTATAAGATATTCTATATTTTCATAATTTCCTTGCATATTTTAAAATATAAAAGTATACATTACTTTATCATTTCCTTTAAAAAATAAAACTCTAAAGCTTTATGTAACCCTATAACAAAAGAATGATTTTCTGTTTGTTAATATGGTCACTTTTCATATTTTAAAAAAATATACCTTTGGCTTACAGCAAACATATAAACACAGGAGAACAGCAGCAAACATCATTTTGATGCATTCAGATCTCCTAGCACCAATAATACCACACACACTTAGGTGTCAAAATTGCCCATTTAAGGGCACATTTGACTTTCAAAACTTGTTTCTTTGAATATCACTTACAGAATTTGTATAATGTATATGATGCATGTAAACATATTCAAATATATTTTAGTTTCAAGGATGACTCATTATGTATAGCAAATAGGTCCACAAACACATGCTTACAGCATCAGTTATTAACTAGAGCAATTGATTATATTATGACCACTTTTCTCCGATGCACTCCTGTCCTCACTCCCAGAAATGCAGACATTATCCATCCACTCCACATGTCCCCATTTCTCCTTCTTGCGTTTTACTTGATGTCAGCAAACTTCTTTGCATCTGTAAGGTGTTTATGCTGATTGGTGAACCTCAAATCTCACAGAATTATAATACTTTCTCCTGTTTCCTTGACTCCATAATTTATTTTTCTCAGAATATTGAAAGTCCTATACATTTTCAAAGAAATGTCAGGTTAGAATTTCTACACAGAAACACTGATTGCCAGAGTAACAATATCACTGGATTGACCAGTTACACTTTATGGTCCATGATGGATTGTTAATTTAATTGTAAAAAAAAAAAATTCCCCTTTATTTGAGCCATTTCTATATTCTTCTGCTAAATCTTTGAGACCATGGGAAACTGTTGGCAGAGATGCTTTGAGTCAACTAGAATGGATTCATATAACCTCTCCCTCAAAGAATGGAAGCAGTGTTTGTTCAGTCCCTACTGAAATATTTTAATAATTCAACATCGTGTATTATAATAATTAGAAGTGCAGACACTAGAGTCAGATAGATTTGGTTCAAAACTCTGTCTTACCACCAATTACTTGTAGACTCTTCACACTGTTACTTCACTCCTCTGTACTTTCATTTCCTCATTCATAAAAAGAAGGCAATGCAACTATTTGCTGCCCAAAGGTTTAATTTTTCTGATTATTTTATAAGCAATGAAATAGTTATACTTGGTTCCCTCTGCTGAGATAAGCACCATCTTAAAATCATTATGCAGTCGTCCTAAACATTTTTTTACATATTTGCTGTGTATGTGTGTGTAGCCACAAGTGACATATTTGACATCCTTTAAGATTATTAAATAAACTTTATCATGTTTTTGGTGTCATTCAGCACCTTGTTTTTTCTACTCAAAAATTGCACTTTTTACATTTATCAAAATTGACAAATGTAGATTCCATTTATTCTTTTTTGTGGTCATATAGTATCTCCTTGTTAGTATATAACCTAACTCCTATATTATCTCTGGTATGTATATGCAAGTGTTGCTTTAGGATATAATCTAGAAGTGAAACTGTTGGTTGTTAGACATATGAATCTCCACATTTACTGTGTATTAGTAAATTGCAGCTTTCCATTTGTATGTTTTCTCATCAATGTTTGATATTTATTGCTAATTTTTCCCCTACTTGTAAGGTGTGAAATTACATCTCTTTGCTGCTTTAATTGTCATTACTTGATGATTACTGACAAAGTTAACAGTTTTTCATAAGTTTATTGGAGATTCCAGTTTCCTGTTCTGAAGAGTGTTTATAGACTTTGATCATTTTAATGTTTTTCTTTTCTTAATTTTATGTAGGAATGCTTTACACAGAGATGCCACTAAGTTGAACTTTGACCTCAGTATTCAGAAAAAAAATGTAATACTTGATTTCAATTTTAGACTCAGGCTTTTGAAGAGTAAAAAGCACTTCTTTTCTGGCACCTTGCTATCTGACTGCATAGTGGAGGTAGGACACACATATCAACATTAACATCACACATTCAGAAATCAACTTCATTTTGCAAAGACCCTTTTATCTACTATAATTTCCCCACCCATGACTGATATTGAGCTTTTGCTTTTACCTAGCATTTTGAATATGTCTCTATTTTGTTTTCCTCATACTGTAAATGAGTCCCTGGTTTTCACAGCAGTGTGTGAGATCCTTGAGGAGAAATCTCCTGTTTCTGTGTAATTTTATTCTGATCAGAACACAATGGCAGTCTGCAGTCTTCTGGTATGGATGGTGTCCATCGCAAACATGAATAAGAAAGGAGCTCTGGTCTCTTTGCCATGTTTCCCGTGGGAAGAGCAAACATTAAGAAATATTTACAAATCATCGTGTTGTTCATTAAAGTAAATGTTGATGTGCGTAGTTATGTATTTACAGTAACTGGTATGTATCTAAATGCAGAGTCTGATTCCTACAAGACTAGGAAAATCACTTATTTTTGGTTCTTATTCTAATTCATCAATACTTGCGTTTGAAAGCATTCAAAATTACTCCAAAAATTTGAGATTTTGCTGGGGTTGATGGCTAATGCAGGTTGCCCATAGCACCCTTTAAAACTGTAATACCTCCTATCCCATTGTCTCTGTGAAATAATGAAGCCTGTAAGCATAGTCTGCTGAGGCATCCTATTCTGTGGAAGTCAACCTTTGATGCATGCTCTGTAACGGCAAACTCTGGAGTTGTTTTGCACCACACCATTGCATTTGGTGAGAGCCAATTCACCATTATAGAGTTTTTACATCAGTCAGAGAGTAGGGGTCAGCTTAAAAAACCTTAAAAATGACAAGCTCAAACTTGTTGTATCCACAGCACCTCAGTGTCCTTACAGTAAATTTCATAGCACCTAGAAAGTCAGTACCTCTTCTGGGTTTCTGATTTTAATTTGAGTTGCCTTCCCATATTGACTGACTTAGTCTGCTGGTGTCTTTTCTTCAATCATGTTGATATCCCACTGTGACAACCATAAAATGCCCTATCTAGATATAATTTGACCAATATGGTACCTTGAAGATAATAGGTTCTTAATAAATATTATGAGAATAAATATAATAAGCAATAATCAAAATAATCATTATTATTCAATATGGAAAGAACCTCAGACATAATGCAATAACTTTCCAACTAGACAGTGGGTCAATTGCTTGAGGATACTCCTGCCCAAAGCAGCACATTTTAATTGTGGACACCTTTACTACTAGAATACCATTTTTCTTAATATTTACCCAAATTCTGCCTTTTTGCCATTCTGCTGGCAAGTCTCATATATCCTGTGTATTTTCAGAGTAAGTCTAAATGTTTCCCCCCCACATGAGATTCCCAAGTATTTAAATATAATCAACTTTATCTCTTCTTTCTGTCATTTCTTCTTTTATCATCCTCTGTTGTAGAATTCATTTGCCAGACTTTTTAATTTCATGCAACCACTTTTGGAAAATTCCATAATCTCCTTTTTTTAAAAAAAAAAAAATATGTGTTATTTAGAATCTAACAGCATCCCTTTTCTGGTTTGACTGCCTGAGGACTATAGGATTACCACCCTTGTTTTCCCCAGACACTACACACCCTGAAATCAACCTTAGTTTCATAGACTATGTATTTATAGCCACTATATTTTCCTATCCATGACTTATATTTAGTTTTTTCTTTTATCTAACATTTTGAACATGCCTCTATTTTGTGTCCCTCATGCTGTCAACCAGTCCTTAGTCTGCCTAGCTGGGTGTGAGATCCTTGAAGAGGGAGGAAACGTATTGTTGTCCTCCTATAAATTCTTAATTTCTAATGTAAGACACCTTACAGGTCATCATAAATGTTTGATGAATGCATGACAAATAAATGAATAAATAAAACACCTAGATTTTTATATAAACAATTTTTAATACATACATCACTATTCTACATATGCAACTCCATTTTTGTTTCTTAGTACAGAATTTTATAATTTTATTTATTTATTAGTAGACAAAATTGAGTTAATCACACTTCACAGTTCATGGCATACTAATTGTCATTGACCACAGTTAGACTTTTCATTTGTTATCGTCCAAATTTAGCATGATGTCCTGTACCCATTACTACTGCCTATTATAGTTTGATTTTCTGTGAGTAGCTGCCTTATATAACTTTGTATTATTTGTAATTTTGTTAAGCAGAGTGAGAGAATTAAAATACCATAAACAACAACAAAGAGCAAATGATATATTAGGTGCTGAATTGTACCCTACAGACTTTAAATGTTCTCAGAATTTGGCAGAGCGTTAGTGTTTGAACATGTAAACCAGACAAAAAGTGAATAGAATTGCTGAGATGTAAGCTCACTCAAGAAGGCTGGGTGGGATTTGGATAAGTAGAAAAAAGGAATTTGCAAGCAAATGAAAAAAACAACCCTGTCTGTTTGCCAGAGTAAGGGGCAAGCTGTACAAAAAGAAGTGGTAAGATACTCATTTGAAGAATTGGAATCAATAGTCATCTTTCTTCTTACCCTGTCTCTATTATGGTAGAGGACGTAAGAGATATTGACAAGACAGATTTTGCCTTATCTCAGACCTTTCTTATAGGTATGACTTTGCAATGTTTGGAGTTCTATTAGGAAAAAATACAAAGAGAGAGACATAGGGGAAATTGGTAGAGATCACTGTCTTCTGTTGCTGCTTCCATTCCAGACAGATCCAGTTTTTAGGAGAAGACATCATTCCTGCTTTTTATACTAATTCATATCTAGCCTCCCATATATCTAAGGACTTGTCTACTGGCTAGATGGCCACCGTTTATGAATCTGGAATCTTGGAAATCCCATGTTTAGGTGAAAATGTAGGGACTTAACCGCATTATGTTGCATCTTTACCAAACACTTGCCAAATCCCATGTGAGACTGCTGGGTCTCTTAGATGTTGGCCTTCCATCAGCTGTAATGCTAGAATTTCTTTATTTCTATTTCTAGCACTATTAATTATATAAGTAACATATTTCCATATTTCACTTCATATTGACTTACAAAATACACAGGATCAGATGTGTTCCTTTTTACCATCAATATTCGTATCATCATATAATTCACTTTTTAGCTATATTATGTACAACTCTTTACCCTCACCTTTATTTTATTTTTATACCATTTTAATATTATGATGAAATCCCCCAATCTACCTCTGTACCTGAACATCCTATCTGATATTTAGACTAAATATAGCCTAAAATAAAGGTTTTAATTTATACGATATATTTGACTTGTGGATAAAATTAATCAAAATCAAGTAATCAAGTAGCAAATATTAAATTTTTACTACCATCTAGTTTAAAAGGTTTTTTTTCAAATTTCATGTTTGCGTTATATCACATTGTGTATGTAATTTGTAAATGATAAGTTATTAAAGTTATTAAAGAACTTATGCATGGCTTTGTGTATACATATGAAAATATTCTCAATTACCAAAACAATAAGAAGTGGCTTAACTCATGTTGCTTTTTAGTTTACCATGTTTTCGATGCCTATAATCAGTCAAAGTGAAGCTGGCCCAATTTTTCCACAGAGCTGATGTTTATGGGTATTTGAATAAACATAATAATTGAGCTTCCTGGTCTTAAAATTTTAACATATATTTGTCTTATCTGAGTTTCTTCCTCATGAAACCAACACTCAGGCAAGGGATTGAATCATCAAATCCAGTCAATGGGGTGCCAGACTTCTCATTCATCACAACTGCTTCCCTACCCTTCCCTAATTACTGATTCCTTGACTATGGTTACATTTCTTCCTCAGCTGTATAACTCGCCCAGTTTTAGACAGTCAAGGAGATAGACTTGAGATTGATCACCCATTCTGCTTGGCTGATGTCACCCAAATAAAAAGACTTCTCTGACAATATTCATTGTCTCAGTACTTGGCTTTCTATGCAATGAGCAATGGGACCTAGATGAAACCCCTGGTATTTTGGTAACAAAAGACTAAGATTCTGGACTTTTGTTTATTAATTATGTGATAGTGACATAAGGAGCGTCCACATGGTTTCAAAAGTAAATGAGTCATACAGATTCCCAGTTCTTCCAAGACACTGCTGGAAGCATTCAATAACAAGCAGACAAAAATCACAATAGCGCATTACTTTGATCAACATATCACATGGTTATTTTAGATGTATACAGTCTATTTAGTCCAATCTATGGGAAAGACCAAAATGGACTTTTAGAAGATGTTCTATTAATCATGAAATAAAACACAGATGATAAAACATTCCTAATGTCTGTCTCTTTCCTTAACACCTGAAGTGGATATTCAATATTTGGAATTATTCAAAATATCCCTCAATAGATTAAATGTTTCTAAGTAATAAAAATTCTACTTTCATAGTACAGAATTATAGTAAAATAATAAATAATACTATATTTTCCAGGTTCCTTGGCATTAGTGAAGACATTTTTGGGTTCCACCAATCAGATGCTCCCTTACAAAACTGCATTTGTAATTTGTCATTGAGTGATGTGGAAAAAGTGGAAGTATTCAGAGAACCTACTTCTCTAGGACGGATCTAAGCGAAATTGGTGGGTAAGAGGTAGTACTGATAGAGGCTTCCTGATTCGGGAACTACTTGACAGTAGTAAATCAAGTGCTACTATTTACTACTATGCAGTAAATCTGAAAACTCAGTTTGAATTCTCTATCTAAACTATAGGAAGTGAATTCTACTATCTGCTACAAGAATTCTGTTCATTACAAGCTTCTACCACAGATCTATCACACATTAATTTATCTGAAACAATCTTAAATTTGTGTCTGTTTTACCTAATTTGGAACTTAACGTATTATGTTCCTTACTAGACACAAATATATGACTTGTTTCTCTCTGTGCTACTATTAGAACTTTATGAGACTCACATAATAAATTATACTTAGAGCCATGAAATACTGACTGAAGTAACAAATTTAAAGAAAAATACTTGGGAGAGTAGAATAAGTACACTTTGCTTCTATTACCCTGCAATTACAACCTAATCTTTACATTTAAAATTTTTAAATGTCACCATTCTCCATAAGCAGTAATTATTACTTGCACAAATGGACACAGTTAATGAGGTAATTAGACTATACTAAAGCAATCTTTGAAATAATCAATAATCATTTGAGGAGCACTATTGTGCAACAAACTTGACTAGGTACAAAGTAGCCCAATATATAGTCCACTTTACATTCCAGCTGGAAGATTCAATATCTACAATACCAGAGCTGTGGCACACCTCTACTAAAAGGAGAAGTTGTTGACTGTCCTTGAAGAGAATAGTAAAGTTCTATATCTAGCCCTGTCACTGATTAATGTCATGCTTTGGGAATAAGTATTCTAAATCTCTTTGAAGTTTGTAAACAAAGAGAGAAACAGGAGGTAATATTTGGAATATGCCTGTAGGTTCTAAAATGTCTTTTTCCCAAGTTATTCACCAGCAGACACTTCAAACTGCAGGCCTAGCCCAATTCAGGTTTTGAGCCAATCTTGGCCTTCAAAATGGAGAACAATATAGCATTCATGATGAAGATACAGTGGGGAGTGGGATTGTCTCAACTACCAATGGCCCAGTTCTTGGTGTGTGTACGGTGATTCTCAGACATGTGTTTATTTTCCAGGCCACGGCCACCCCCTAAGTATCACTGTATTCACTTTGGATTACTAATCAGCAATTCACTACCATCCCCTGGGAGCTGGACCCCATCACCTCCATCTCCAGCTACGGATAGGATCCTCTGCCAAAGACCCATCTGGATGTGCTATGCTGTCATCCACCTAATAGTCATTATTATCTCTGCCTTAAGCCTCCTGTCACATGTCTCAATAGGCAGGGATGGTCACCCTCAGACACAGACATTGGTCTGAAGCAAGCCTGAGATATTGACACATCTTGGAAATCACAATTGATGCTGCTAGCTGTACTACTCTAAGGTCAATCTTATAAAATTTCTAATATTTATAAAGTGCTTCTTGTGTGCAAAGCACAGTTCTAAATATCTGATGTATGTTATTTCACTGAATCTTTTTAATAACCCATAAATTAGATACTGTGATCATTATCATTTTTCAAATGTACATAAAGTAGATCTGACAGACTATGTGTAGATAATTTACCCAGTTTCAGAGCTGAAAAGTAGTGAGCCAGGTTTGGTATTAATTAGACCATGCTAATTAATACCTCATCTCTGTCATGTGAACTTGGCTTCAGTCTCTTCCTTCCCAAAGGCTGGTGGCTGAGACTTTAGCATTCTATGCATGTGGATATTAATTACTATTATAATAGAATTAAACAAGGTGAAAACATGTATGTGATACCAAAAATCTATTTTATTTCAAATATTTTTAATACTGAAAAATCAGTCCTGTGCATTGTTCAGAAAACTAAGATTTGTTTTATTCTTTTAAATATCAAAATATTTTGAATCAGTTTATTTTGAAAACTTTACAAAATATAGTATACATTGGCCAAAGTAATAAAGAAATAATGAATATAAAGCATCATTTTCTGATTTCTGGGTAAATGAAGTCAATAGACCCTGAGTGAAGGCCTTAGTGGTTACCATATGGTATGAAATTTCAAGAATTTATGTTGTCCTGCCTGAGTATAGGTTGTTCTGACTATATACTTTTTCTTGGTTTTATGCTAAGGATCAAGGAGCCACATAAATAGAAGAGCTATCAGTGACCACGCTAGTATTAAAGGAATAGTTTCAGGGGAATGTTCATGAGTTTGGATGGAGCACAGTGTTTCATTACTCTTCTACATTTCTCTACAGACCCTTTCTTCCCCCTACCTACATACACATGAAACCTTCCTGATATTCATTTACAATTACATCTATCACCCAAACTGACAACCCTAAAAATAAATATTTCAATGGAAAAAATAGGGTGAATATGAACAGACCCGAGCACAAGCCAAGTTATCCTTTCATGACTTTAATTATCTGATAATTGTGTTTTTCCTCTACAATTTTCTCTCTCCTTCTTTGTGCCATGACATGATTATGCTTCTGTGGATCCTTGAGTATCTTTCACATGAGGTCACCCTTGCCCTTGGGATGTAGGGTGGAACAAAATGATGGGAGATTCTTTGGACGGGGGCATTCAATAACCCTTAGGCCTACCTTTAGCTGGTGAGAGAAGCAAATGTTTTGAGGCCCTACATGGCACAAGAGGATGAAAGTTCATCTTGAGTTTAGAGACTAATATTCTAGCTAGTAATAATATATGATCGCCTCAAGTCCTTCCCCTTTATATATTTATCTCTTAATATATCGAGATGAATTGCAAAATAATATAGGCAGCCTAGGATTCAAATTCTGGTCTTCTTTACACTTTGTAAAATAATGAGTTACAAAAATGTGCACATACACATGCATTGTATTTAATACATACTGATGCCAAAGACTTATTACAGGCTTATGTGGAGTGGGGCGGTCCCTAGAATAGATAGATTGAAAGAATGAAACAATGGATGTAATAGACACATGGCATGAACACAGGCACATTTGAACATGAGTATGAACCAGAAAAATCATTCTATTTGGGGAAATTTATTTTATTTTATTTTTATTTTATTTTATTTTATTTAAGTTAATTTATATTTGAGTCAGAGTCTCGCTCTGTCACCCAGGTTGGAATGCAGTGGCACAATCACACTCACTGCAGCCTCAACTTCCTGGGCTTAGGTGGTCCTTGTGCCTCAACCTCCCATGTAGCTAGAACTACAAGCACATGCCACCACAGATTGTTTGGTTTTATTTTTTATTATTTTTATTTTTTGTAAAGACAAGATCTTGCTATGTTGTCTAAGCTGGTCTTGAACTCCTAGACTCAAACAGTCCTCCAATCTCAGCCTCTTAAAGTGCTAGAATTGTAGGTGTGAGCCACTGTGCCAGGTCTATTTGGGGAAATTTAAATAGAGTACAAGAAACGTTTTGCTAACAGTCCAAATTAGGTTTATAATCCAAACTGATAAGCCAAGAAGAAGGTGGAAGAAGCAAAAAGGAAATGAACAAGTGACAGAAAATTGGTATGGATCTTGATTCAGACAGAAACATACAAAGTTTAAAAAGAATCTGACAGCACAAAAGCACAGTTATATTGGGGCTCAGCAGAAAAAATAAATAAATATTTATAGGCAGACTTCATTTCTGATGTGCTTCCTCCATGAAAATAACAATGTCCCTTTTCTGTATCAGTACTTCAGATACACCCCTGCCTTTCCTTATCAGTCTACCTAATTAGACATATACAGATAAGAAATGTGTCCATGCATCAAGTTTCCACATGACTAGCAGTATCCTCAGGCCCGGAACTGGGCAGGTGCTCCATGAATCAGAAAATTAAAAAGAAATTGAAGTTCTAAGGTCAAACACTATTGATTTCTCATGAGTCAGTACGAATTTGCCCCTTTTTAATTCCTCCTGGAGCACAGAAATCTGGAGCAGGGATAAAACTAAAAGGGTGAATTATGATCCCTCCCTGTAAAGTTTCAAGCCTTCAGATAACATGCCTCCCTTCTTGGAGGATGTATACCATTTTTATTCTTTTTTTTAAAGACCCATTTTTTGGTGTCATAATCAGACCATTACAGTTAACAATCAACATCATGGGTGCCAAAAAAAAATCTACACTTAAAACCCTTTGTTAGAATGCTTTATACTTTCCACAGAACAAAAACTAAAATCACCTGTTACACAATTAATCACAAATACAATCCTTGAGTGTTCTGCCCATACACATGAGCATTGTTTAAACATGTATTCTTTGTAGCAGCTAGGCCCTGCTTGACTGAATTCACAAATCTGTTGTAACCTGTAGCATCCTTGTTACTTCTCTGGCTCTTCTCTCCTGCTAAGCTTTGTTTTCTGTCAGTAATTAAAATCTGCCACTGTCATAATTGCTGCTGCTGATGGAAACACCATAGTCACATTGGCTTCATGGTTTGGCAAAGTATTGGCCTCCACTGCCATAGGGGCCAGAGCTTCTGCCTCCTAAGTTTCCCCCCTTCATGGGTCCAAAATTTGAAGACTGGTTGTTGTAACTGCCAAAATTATTGTAGCTTCCAACACCTCCAAAATGGTTTCCATTATTACCAAATCCATTATAGTCATTTTCACTGCCACTATATCCAATACCACCACAGCTGCCTCCAAAGCCACCACGACCACTAAAGTTTACTCCACGACCACCACTGAAGTTTCTAGAATCACTTCAACCTCTTTGGCTGGGTGAAGCACTGGCCATCTCTTACTTCAACGGGGCTTTTCTTATAGATAACCAAAGAAAATCAGCAACAGAAGAATACCAGCAAAGAGACAAATAACCTATTAAGTATACAAAATGTCTGGAGGAAAGAACACAAAAACTGTGTGAGAAATTCTAAAATGTGAAGAAGAAAAAGACAAAAATCAAACTAGAATAAACATAATCATACCCACAGTCTGACATGTTCTTATAATTTGGGGCTGGGTGTGGTGGTTCATGCTTGTAATACCGGCATATTAGGAGGAAGAGGTGAGAGGGTTGTCTGATCCGGGAGTATGAGATAAAACTGGGCAACATGGCAAGACTTGTCTTTACAATGCTTCAAAAAATTAGCTGGACATGGGAGTGGGTGTGCCTGTAGTACCAGCTACTTTGAAGGTTGAGGCAGAATGATCTCCAAAGCCCAGAAGGTCAAGGCTGCAGTAGCCATAATCACACCACTGCACTCCAAGTTGGGTGATAGAGTGAGGCTCTGGCAAAAATCTAAGATTTGAAAGTCACAGAGATACATTTGTTAGCTTACTTCTTTCTCCCTGTGGAACCCTGAAAGGAAGCATCACTAAAGTCTTTCTCTCCACTGCCATTATGCCTAAATCAGAGTCCTCCAAGGAGCCTGTACAGATGCAGAGGGCTGAGCTCCAAATTCACTCATGAGAGCCTGAGGAATTCGGAATGCTCGCAGACTGTGTGGCAATGAGAGGCCTGAACAAATGCTCCAGGGGCTTTGGGTTTGTCACATATGCCACTGTGGAGGAGGTGGACAGTCATGGATGCAAGGCCACACAAGGTAAACAGAAGAGTTGCGGAGCCAAAGAGAGCTGTCTTGAAGATTCTCAAAGCCCAGGTGCCCAATTAACTGTGAAAAACATATTTGTTGGTGGCATTAAAGACACTGAAGAAAGACCACAGAATATACATTCTACTCACCACCACATGGAACGTACTCCAAGATCGACTATATCATTGGCCATAAACAAATTTCCTAAGATCAAAATCTTGCCATGCACCTTTTCAGACCACAGTGGAATAAAAGTAAATATCAACACCAAAATTTCCCCAAAGCCCACAAAGACATGGTTACTAAACAGCATGATGCTGAGCAATGACTAGGTCAACACTGAAATCAAAGAAGAAATTGAAAGATTCCTGGAACAGGGAAACACATCTTATCAACAGGGTGCCTGAATGAAACGTAATTGTATACCTAACCCTTAACTGTACCCCACAACATCATAATAAAAAATATTGATTAAAAAAAAGAAAGATTCCTGGAAACAAATGGGAACTCAGAAACATCTTACCAAAGCCTCTGGGATGCCATGAAATCAGTTTTGTTTTTTGGGGTTTTTTTTTAGTTGAAGTCTCACTCTGTCACCCAGACTGGAATGCAGTGGCCGCTCCCGGTCACCGCAGCCTCGACCTGCTGGACTCTGGCTATCCTTCCACTCAGCCTTCCAAGTAGCTGGAAATACAGGCACGTGCTACCACACCTGGCTAATTGTTTATTTATTGTAGAGATGAGGTCTCACCAAGTTGCCGTGCAGGTCTCGAACCCGCAGGCTCAGGCAATCTACTCACCTCAGCCTCCCAAAGTGCTGGGATTACAGGCTGAGCCACCGAGCCCAGCTATGGATTTCAATAACAAGTGTTATTTCAGTTCAAAGTTAGGCAATTACTGGGCAGATGTAGAAGTATTTTTTGTGTAAAACTGTGATGGCTGGCCTTTTTTGCAAAGTTATGATTTTTGCAGTCTTTTGTGATAATTTTGTTATCAGGCATACAAGAATGAAAATTCTCTTTTCATGGACTTCCCCAACCCTACTTGTCAGATTTTTTTTAAACGCTAGTGACTTCATTTTGATTCTGACAATTTTTGCATTTCCCTCTTTTCATCAAGATCTTCTCCAAAAGCATCACTGATTAATCAACCTGTAGTTAGGTTTTTATGTCCCTCAGCACTGAGATGGACCTGTCCCTTTGCAGGTCTCATCCCACTTCGGAGGGAGTAGTGACAAGGAGTCATTGTTAAAAACTCTTTCAGCCACATTAATCAACAAGGGAAATTTGAAAAGAGACTGTCAGGATAAGTCTACCTGGAATCCACTATTAGATTGAATTTTGTCTGTTTCATAATCTTTTGCTGTCATATCAAGGACTGGGCCAGCATTATTTTGTTAGGAGTTGCACTTCTATGAAAATTTAACAAATATCAGATACAAAGTTTAAAAAGAAAAATACAAAGTAAAATTAATAATAATATGACTATTCCAGTTCTTATAATAGTTGAGCCATGACCTAGGCTTAAAGGCATCCTAATTAACACATTAAATGACCGTAGGGAATTGGTTAAGACTAGTAATTATGTGACCTGTTTTGTATGGATCTCAACTTTCCCAAAAGGATTTATTCAGGTATAGCAAGTGGTATAAGCAACATCAGAGACATTTTCTTAGGGTAATAAAGTATTTCCTAGGTTAGATTCTGTTAAGTTACCAGCAAGTGACTAACTATAAAATTGCAGTTACATGATTATCTTGCCAAGTAAAAAAGTAACATTAAACAGGGTAAGAGTCTCATTAAGGTATGGAGTTTTGGTCCAATGTCTTGGGAAAACCTGTCTACAGTGTGACAAAATCTCTTTTATTGATTTGTACTGTGAATGTCTCTGGTCATGACATCAGGTTGTTTGATGAATTTTTGTGTGGCTTAAACATCAGAAGTGAGACTTGGTCCTTAAAACTTATCTAGTTTCAACTTACAGGGCTTTAGGAACAGAGCAACTTTGGTTTTCATTTGAAGAGTTGTAGAGAAATATTGCAGAAAACTAGGAGAATTCAGTACCTCATTCAATCTACAGGTAGGTAACAAGAGTTTAAAAATAAAATATAGGAGCCGGGCTCAGTGGCTCAGCCTGTAATCTCATGCCTTTGGGAGGCTGAGGTGAGTGGACTGCCTGAGCCCGTGGGTTCGAGACCCACCTGGGCAGGCAAGACCTCATCTCTACAATAAATCAAAAATTAGCCAGGTGTGGTAGCGCGCACCTGTAGTTCCAGCTACTTGGAAGGCTGAGGCAGAAGGATCTCAAGAGCCCAGCAGGTCGAGGCTGCGGTGGCCGGAAGCGGCCACTGCACTCCAGTCTGGGCGACAACGAGACTCCAACTCAAAAAAAAATAAAAAATAAAATAAAATAAAATAAAATATAGGACTACAATCTAATTACAAGTATATTCGTTTTTCTTTAGAAAGATAATTTTGTCCTCTCTATACTGATTACATATGAGTTGTGGGTTTAAAAACCTCTTGAAGCTAGAAGCCAAACCGAGGCAAGCTTTATCTAATGTCCTTGGGCCTGCCAGAAACAGACAAATATTACTTATTCACTTGTAAGACTGGGAACCTTGAAGCAAGGCATTTTATGTTAATTCTTAGTATGACATACTAATCAAAACCTTGGTGATATAAGCAACATTTTCAATTTTATTCAATGTATAATTATATCTGATTTATTGAAATGATCATATTGTCATAAAAATAAGAATACTAATGAATAGTTTCTAAATTTTGGAGGAGTCAATTAAGTACAAAAATTAAATGCTTCAAATGCTTCCACCTTGGGTTGACAAAAGCATATACTTTACCAAATTTTTATAAACTATAGATAGCATATGAAATAATATTTTTAAATGTGAAAAACAAAACATTTAACTAAAAAGTAAACAATATTTAAATAAAGGTTATAAAAACATTATACTTATCAGTGACTCAATTTTAGGTATTTTTTTGTTTTGCTTCATTTTTATTAGCTATTTCATGAACTTATCAGTTTTTTAACTAAAGTTCTGGATATTTTTATTTGACCTATTTATTTTAAAAAGTATCATAAGTCTAAGTTAAAGAGTGTTTCTTAATGTCTTTTCCAAGACAAGCAATTTTGAGCTATAACTGATCACAAATGTTTTTAGAGTAATTTCAAAACAATAACTGTGAGTGACTAAAACTTAGAATATGTATATGCATATTCTATGATATCATGTATATGATGAAAGTTTACAACTAATAAGGAAATGAAGCTATTTCAACTAAATGTACGATTTAAGATAACAATCAGAAGATTGAGCGATCAAGTCACATCAGAAACTCAGACCTTTATGAATTTGATATAGTCTTTAGAATAGCCACAGTATAACATACTTATACAGCACATCATTAGAAAAGACTTAACATAACAACCAAAACTATGATTGATGGCATATTAGATTTCCATGAATTTTGACAATTTTTGAAACATTTATATTAATAACATACTTTAAAACATAACTAAAAGAAATATTTAGTATCTCTCATCATTTGGCAATGCTTTTCATACAATTTAACAAATAGGCCTAATAATTTTTACCCACAAAATGATACTTTTTTATTGAGGTTGTTCAGGAGCTTAACTGAAAAATACTGAGGTTAATTATGGGTCAGAAAGACTGAATTTAGGATTTTGATCCTGTGAAAGTCTGCCAAAGATACTAAAGATTCAAAATATTTGATAAAACAGAATCACAGGTCACTGCAAAATAAGTCATTCATATAATCACAGTGATAATTCACAGACTTCAGAGACAGCGCAAAAAAATTACATTGGTATTAAAACCTTAACCTTTTTAAAGCTCAGTTTTTCTAAATAATCAAAAACCTAATAAATACAACACAGGAAATTATATTAATAAAATACAAATTCTTTTGTTTTTAAGCCAATTACCAAAAAGAGTAAAGCATAATCTTCTGTAGTTTAATTACTTCTCCTTACAGAAGCCCATTTTTGATAAGCTGGAAGTCAAAATTGATGAAAAGGTAGATTGTGTCCAGGGTTATGATTGTACATTATATTGTGAAGAAATATAAACAAGAAAACTAGTATCTTTTTTTTTTTTTTTTGAGTTGGAGTCTCACTCTGTCACCCAGACTGGAGTGCAGTGGCCGCTCCCAGCCACCGCAGCCTCGACCTGCTGGGCTCCGGCGATCCTTTCGCCTCAGCCTTCCAAGTAGCCGGAATTACAGGCATGCGCTACCACGCCCGGCTGATTTTTTGATTTATTGTAGAGATGAGGTTTCGCTGCCCAGGCGGGTCTCGAACCTGCAGGCTCAGGCAATCCACTCACCTCAGCCTCCCAAAGGCGCGGTATTACAGGCTGAGCCACCTAGCCCGGCTAAAAACTAGTATCTTAAGTAAGGGAATACATGGTTCTAACTAATAGCATAGAAATTTTTCTGTTCACAATTCAGATACATCAAAAAAATAAAAAATAAAAATACAAGAATACAGAATTAACTTATTCTAGAGAAAAGCATTGCTTTCCTAGGCCTTTCAGAAAATCAGCATCAAACCATGACAATAGAGTTAGAACTAGAAATAGAGCAATTACAAGAATTTGTAAGAGGTCAAGAAAGTTAATTACTACAACCAAGGGAAAAAAATGTAACTTTCTATGGGGAGAAAAAATGAGAGCTGAAGGCAACAATGCATGATATGCAAATTATATGCAGCAAAATACAGCAAAAATTGGACTTCTAACATATAAATTGGAGAAGTTACAAAAAGAAAACTTCCACCATGAGCAATAAAATCACCTTTATAATTTTTTAATAGCATTTTTAACCTGCAACTAGAGAAATTGAACAGATCTCAGAAAGAAATTTGGCAAAAAATAGAAATAGTTTGTAATTTAGAAGACAGTTGTAAAAAGAAATGTTTCAGAATTAAAAATCAAAAAACTGCCGGGCTCGGTGGCTCAGCCTGTAATCCCGCGCCTTTGGGAGGCTGAGGTGAGTGGATTGCCTGAGCCCGCGGGTTCGAGACCCGCCTGGGCAGCGAGACCTCATCTCTACATTAAATCAAAAAATCAGCCGGGCGTGGTAGCACATGCCTGTAATTCCGGCCACTCGGAAGGCTGAGGTGGAAGGATCGCCGGAGCCCAGCAGGTCGAGGCTGCGGTGGCCGGAAGCGGCCACTGCACTCCAGTCTGGGCGACAGAGTGAGACTCCAACTCAAAAAAAAAAATAAATCAAAACACTTTTGCAATTTTACTAAAAAGTACATCAAGAAAATGTTGTTCTAATACAGGACAGCCATTATTTTTAGTTTTGCAGTAGTGATTTTAATAGAAAGACTCATTTTTAGAAAGTCTTTAAATAATTTTCTTTTCATTAAAGTCAATTTGATCTTATGCAAAATTTATTTCATAAATCCTTTCTTCTCAAACATGATCATGATTTAATGAGAGCATTTATGACATGCTTAAACTTTCTTCTTTGTCTTATAACTCCTCTTTCTTACATAGCCAGTCATTTTACTGTGGGACAAATATTTACCACACTAAATTCTTTCTGATACAAAATTATTTGTTCTACATTATTTTGAACCTTCCTTACTAAAAAATGAATCTTCATACACACAACTTTTCTTCTATCTCTTTATCTCCTAACTATTGGTTCATTTCTATCTTATTGCCATTTTCTTCTTAAATCCACATTCTAAAACAATGTTTAAATATCCTCCAAATGAGAACAAACATTTTTTCTCAATAAAAAACACATTTTTATGCCCTTTCAATTTTTTCATTAAAACACCAATTATATACATATGAATTAGAATTAGAATTATATATATATTAGAATTTTTACTTCTTAGTAACCTTAATTTTTAGTGAAAACATAAGAAGCAAGACATTTTGAATTATCTGGCACATCAATATTTCACAGATGAGCACCATTTTACAATTTTAAAAAACATACTTTTCCATACACTAATTTTTTTATGTTAATAAGTCGAAATATATTATCTTTCTACTAAATTTAGAAAATCAAGAGCCAACTTATATTTATGTTTTTTATTTTGTTTGTTTTTAAAATCTTATTTGGCTGGGCTCGGTGGCTCAGCCTGTAATCCCGCGCCTTTGGGAGGCTGAGGTGAGTGGATTGCCTGAACCCGCGGGTTCGAGACCCGCCTGGGCAGCGAGACCTCATCTCTACAATAAATCAAAAAATCAGCTGGGCGTGGTAGCGCATGCCTGTAATTCCGGCTACTCGGAAGGCTGAGGCGGAAGGATCCCCGGAGCCCAGCAGGTCGAGGCTGCGGTGGCCGGGAGCGGCCACTGCACTCCAGTCTGGGTGACAGAGTGAGACTCCAACTCAAAAAAAAAAAAAATCTTATTTGGAAATGACTCATATTTAATGAATATCTGTCATTTAATTTAATATACCATAACTCTAAGATTTTTAATTCTATAAAATGTATTTATAGATGCTTATGTCATTTACATTTATCTAGTTTATTTAATTTTTAACATTTTACCTAAATGGCATATGAAAATTGAAATCTGAGACAATGCTAATCATCATTTCAAGTTATCTTCTTATTAGCAATTTTTATAAACTATGTATATCAGGTGCTGACTTAAGTAGGAAAATTAAAGTTAAATATGTGGGTGTTTTACTTGATAATTTAGAGGATGTTGATGCTTTTATCGAACCATTATTATTAAATTAGTCTTACTTATCAAAGTATTCTATCTTAGGTCAGATTGATAGCTTTACAACTTTTATGTTAAACCTCAACACCTCAATTAAATCAGAAAAATATAAAACTGACCATTAAATCAAGGTAAAAATATTTGTTAACAATTTTGAAGTGATTTATATTTTTATGTTATCAATAATTTTAAAAGCAGCTTATTTATTATAGATTTACTTACATCACATGAACTAAAAAGCATTTGCTTGTAAGACACCATAGAATGCAGCAATTCTGCTTCTAGCATATGCCAAAAACCAAGTGAAAAAACTCAAGAAAACGAGAGATTCTAAACTCACTGTGTAGGGTCAATGTCAAGGTGCAGCCTCACCAAGTTCCCTCCTGTGTTGCCAGGGCACCAATGCAGGGCCCTCGGAGTGGGCCGGCTCCATGGTCAGCGGGTGCATCGGGGACTTGGCTCCACGGTTATCTTCTACACTGAGGCTCCTGTTCCACAATCTGCGGCGGGGGCAGGCCTGGCTCCGTGGTCTGCAGTGGCGCGCAGTCAGATTGTCTGGTTCACAGCAGTGTGGATAACCGGGTTCACGGTTCGCATCAGCACGGGAGGCCAGCTCAGCCATCATCTGCTACATGGGGACCCCGGTTGTGGGGTCGTCAGCGTGGCGGGCCCAGATCCGCGTGGTGCAATGTCCAGGTCAGTGGTGATGCTTGGTAACTGGCTCCGCAGTAGAGCTTAAGACCCAGCTCCATGGTGGACAGGAAAGCGGTGAGCCTGGCTCGAGGGTCGGCAGCTTCGAGGGAGACCTGGCCCCGCAGTCAGCAGCACAGGGGTCCCTCAAAACTCTAGCTTTTCTGGACACTGCAGGGCCTGTGGCGTGGGGTCCAGCTCTGCAGTCGTCCAGAGTGCAAGGACCCCTGTTCCACGGTCAGTGGTCCTGCATCACTCTAGCTTTTCAAGACAGCACACCGGCAGAAAACTCTTGCTAGCTAGCGTGAAAGATGTCACACTGACTGGGAAAATGCAGCCTGAGCAGAATATTTATATACTGTCTATTCAAATGAGGACTCCAGAGTGACTCGTTTTGATTGGATGATAAAAACGGTTTCTGATTGGATGAAAAGCACTCATATTGATTGGCTGATAGCTACGTTTCCTTTGATCCAATCAAAAGGAGCCTTTCAGGAGTCCTCATTTAACTACACCCACTATAAATGCTCTGCTTAAGGCCCACCGCTCATTGTGACATCGTGCAGAGGTGCGTGAGTCTTTTGGTGGTGTGCCTTCTCCAGAGAAGAAAGAGTCAGGCGGGGCTACGGCAGTGTTGCTGATGGTCGAGCCAAGCCCACTGTCACTGCCGCCACCAGGGAACCAGGGTCTCCTCATAACAGACAACCACTGAGCTGGGCGACCCGCACTGCCCCTGACTCTCATAGCACTCATAGCTGACTCTCAGACCACAGACCCTGGCTCCCCACACCACCACCGACCCTGGAACCAGTCCACCCACACGCCACCGACCGTAGAAGAGTGGCCCCAGCACAGCAGAGGACGGTAGAACCATCCCCCCATGCCCCAGCTGACCGCACAGCCGAACCCAGAGCCACAGGCCCTGCAGTGTCCAGAAAAGCTTGAGTTATATGAGACCCCCACACAGCCAACCGCAGGGCCATGTTCTCTGCGAAGCCGCCGACCCTGGAGCCAGACCCACTGCTTCTCTGTCCACCGCAAAGCTGGGCCCTCAGCTCTGCCAGGTACCATGGAGCTGAGTCCCCAGCAACCCCACTGACCGCAAAGCTGGGCCAGTACCAAGGGCCCTGCATTGGTACCCTGATGGCACAAGAGGGAACTTTAGTGCGGCTACTCCTGGGCATTGACCCTACATAGTAAGTTTAGAAGCTCTCATTTTTAAAAAAAAAAAATTTCTCATTTCTTTTTTGAAATACGTGAGAAGTGGAATTGTTATGGATAATTGTTTAGGAAAGTGTTATCGGATTTTCCATAGAAGAGTCACCATTTTGTTATCAGTAATTGTTGAGTCCAATTATCTTCACATTTCTCTTAACGTTTTCTTTCTATTTTCCATTTTCCTTTATTTTCTTTCTCTCTTCTTTTTTAAATTTTTTTGATAATGGTCAGCTAGTGGGTGTGTAGTGGAATCTCATAGCTTGTATTGTTTTGTTTTGTTTTTATTGTATTTAAGTGTACATCCAGGAAAGCTAACTATAAATACAATGTTGTACAGCAGGACTCTAGATTGTATTTATCTTGAATAAGAGAGGTGCTTCTCATTGTTTTGACTCACATTTCCCTAGCGCCACTGCCTGCCACCACAAAGCCTGCCCTCTCCCGCCGCCACTAACTTTGGAGCTGTGATCCCAGCATTGCAGATCCAGGTCAACCTCTGAGCTGTGCTCCTCACGCTACTGACCATGGGGTTGGACTCCCCACACTGCCACAGACCAAGGAGGCGCCCCCCCATGCCACCGTTGACCGTGGGGCAGGGCACTCGCGCTGCCGAGGACTCGGAGCAGGATTGCGGAGTCGAGCCCCCCGCACCACCACGGATTGTGTGGCTAGGCCCCCCCGCACCATGGCTGACCATGGAGTTCCCTCGCTCCCTCGCCTCAGGCCCTGAAGTGTCGGTGTCCTGAGGGCACAGGAGGGAACTTCAGTGAGGCGGCTTCTGGATGTTGACCCTATACAGTGAGTTTAGAAGTTCTCATTTTCTCTCTCTTTTTTTTTTTTTTTTTTTTGCAGATGCTAGAAAGTGGAATTGCTGGATTCCGTGGTATCTTACGCCTAGTTGTTTAGGAAAATGCTGTGGGGTTTTCCATATAAGATTCACCATTTTACATTATCATCAATAATTGTTTATGGGTTAAATCCCTTTATGTTTCCTTTAAGTTAAGTAAGACCAGTAAAGTATCCCTCTTTGACCGGGCTCGTGGTTCAGCCTGTAATCCCAGCGCTTTGGGAGGTCGAGGTGAGTGGATTGCCTGAGTCCGCTGGAGACCCACCTGGCAACTTGGCGAGACCTCATCTCTACAATAAACCAAAAATTAGCTGGGCGTGGTAGCACGTGCCTGTAGCTTCAGCTACTTGGAAGGCTGAGGTGGAAGGATAGCCAGAGCCCAGTAGGTCGAGGCTGCGGTGGCCGAGCGTGCCACTGCACTCCAGTCTGGGCGACGGAATGGGACTCCAACTAAAAAAAAACTATCCCTCTTTTTGTACAGCAATACATCTATGTGAAGTCTGAATTTCTATACCTCAACCAACCAGTTTTAACAGGTTTAATGCAAGATATACATCAGGAATTCAACTGACTTCTATTAAGCCAGACATTACATAGATTTGAAAAAATATATATAAAACAATTATATTTTTTCCACAAAATTAGCAATTTTGGTGAGAAAATAATTAGTTTACATAAAGAACAGAATGTTTATTTTAACATGCAATTTTTATTATTTTTAAATGAATTACTAACTAAACCTTCACAATATGTTGTCTTAATGTTTAATACAGTAAATATTGGCAGATATAATTCCTGTAAAACAAAGGTTTTGGCACCCTAGTGTAACAAGGTCTAATAAAAATATATAAGAACAATTATTTTAAGAAATTACTTTAGCAGGATGCAAAGGAAAAGGAATGCTTCTACACTGCTGGTGGGAATGCAAATTATTGCAACCTCTTTGGAAGACAGTGTTATGATTTCTGAAATAACTAGAAATTGATCTTCCATATGATCAGCAATTCCCCTACTGGGAATATACCTGGATGAACTCAAATCATTCTAAAAAAAGATACCTACATACATATGTTTGTTGCAGCTCTATCCACAATAGCAAAAACACGGAACCAGCCATGTTGCCCATAAAAATTGGCCTGGATAAAAAAAAAAATGTGGTACATATACACAATGAAATATTATGCAGCCATAAAGAAGGACAAACGTGGACTTCACAGCAACTTGGATGGATTTAGAGTCAGTCATACTCAGTGATCTATCATAGAAACCAAGAACATAGTACCATATGTTTTCACTCTTAAGTGGACCTTGAACATTATTATAATACTATAAGAAAGGGATTGGCAGTAGTAGGAAACTGTCAAGGGAAGGTAGGTGGGATTGGCAGTTGAGGGATACTGCTAGGGGAGAGAAGGGCATACCTCATCAGCAAGGGTACCTGCATAATCAACGTTTGTATACCTAACCTTGAATTGTACCCCACATCTTTATTAAAAAGAAAGAAATTACTTTAGCAAACCAAGGTGTTAAAATCCCCATTTTGTAAATGAGGTACCTGGGTCTTAGAATAGTTGAGCAATTTGACTAAGTTTACAGGTAGCAAGTAGCAGGGTATAAAGTTACACAACACATGCAACTATCCAATTCAATTTTTTCTATTATTTTTGTGGCTAGATTAAATAGGATATTAAGAAAAAAAGTCTCAAATATCGGATATCTCTTATACCCTCTATTGGAATACTGGGAATTTTCTAATATTTGATTAGCAATACTATATTTTATCAACCATTTTATTTCTATTATTTTTGTGCAAATATATAGTAATACACTGAAGGTGTATGCTAAGCATACCAATAATAATCAATAAGTAGTTTCTCAAGACCTTACTTTTGAGGTATTTTCAGTATTATACTTAGGCATGTGGGATGTAACTTAGATTTCTGTGTTAAGTATGAGCCTTCCTGATAATAATTGTGATAAGCAGAACTATGTTATCTTAAGAAAATTTAATCTTTGATTTTTTTTTTTTTTTTTTGAGTTGGAGTTTCACTCTGTCGCCCAGACTGGAGTGCAGTGGCCGCATTTCCCTTTTTACTTGGAAAATAAAACAATCTCTTAATGAATTGTAAGATACATATGGAATTTCATCAAAATTAACTTCTCCATGGTCATAGTTGAAGAAAAATTGAAATACCAGAAAGTAATCTGTAGAGCTGTACCTGAAAATCAGGAATAAACTAGCATGTTTTTAACCATACAAAGGCAGCAAGAAACTGCCGGGGGGAGGGGAGGTGGGATTGGCAGTAGTGAGAATCTGCTGAGGGAGGGAAGACACACCTCATCATCAAGAGTACCTGCATAATGACATTTGTATACCTAACTCTGAATTGTACCCCACATCTTTAAAATAAAATTTAAAAAATAAAAAGCAAAATAAATAAATACATAAAATTTCGGGCTCGGTGGCTCAGCCTGTAATGCTGCGCCTTTGGGAGGCTGAGGTGAGTGGATTGCCTGAGCCCGCGGGTTCGAGACCCACCTGGACAACTTGGCAAGACCTCATCTCTACAATAAATCAAAAATTAGCCAGGTGTGGTAGCATAGTTCCAGCTACTTGGAAGGCTGAGGCAGAAGGATTACCGGAGCCCAGCAGGTTGAGGCTGCGGTGGCCGGGAGCGACCACTGCACTCCAGTCTATGCGACAGAGTGAGACTCCAACTCAAAAAAAAAGTAAATTGTGAAAAAAACTAAACAAAAACAAAGGCAATATATTTTATTGACTGTATTTTAAATAATATACAAAGTGATAATACTTTTGAATGAATTTCTGCATTCCTCTGTTAATTCCAGTCTGCTTGGTGAATATTAATAAGCATATTTTTCTTCAACTCAGTGCTACATTTGGTAGCACACTGGCTTCTTCCCTTGCCAAGACTTTTTAAAATGCAATTAAGAGAGTATTAATCTCAGCATCAATTACCATCATTGATAAAAGCTACAAAACTAATAGCAGGGATAGTCTCTACCAAATAATATGTTTTATATAGCTTCCAATTTACAGCTTGAATTTAGATGATCTGTATCTGCACTTTATGCAATGTTATGTCCGAATTACATTGCAATGTATTATTAAAAATAAAATGATTACTTTTCTTTAATTTCTCTAATAATTCCTTAATTTGGTGTTGACTTTTGATAATTAAACCTATAAAAGAGAATGTTTACTTTATTTTTTTAATCAATATTTTTTATTATGCTTTTGTGAGGTACAGTGAAGGGTTAGGTGTACAATTACGTTTCGTTCAGGCACCCTGTTGATAAGAGGTGTTTTCCCATCCCCAGGCAGATATTTGCTACTGTTAATCACATCCCCCTCCCCCCCATAGTTTCCCAGTCCTGTCAGTCATTTTCTTATAGTATTACATGGGAGGTTCAAGGTCCATTATATGAGTGAGATCATGTGATACTCGGATCTTTGTTTCTATGAGAGGTCACTCAGTATGATAGACTCTAGTTCCATCCAGGTGGCTGCGAAATTCATGATTTTGTTCTTTTTTATGGCTGTGTAGTATTCCATCGTGTATATGTACCACATTTTTTTTAATCCAGTCCTCTTCTGATGGGCAGCATGGTTGTTTCCAAGTTCTTGCTATTGTGAACAACGCTGCAATAAACATACGTGTGTAGGTATCTTTTTTACAGTGATTTGAGGTCTTCAGCATATATTCCCAGTAGGGGGATTGCGGGGTCATATGGAAGGTCGATTTTTAGAGCTTTTAGGAATCGCCACACTACTTTCCACAGAGGTTGCACTAGTTTACACTCCCACCAACAGTGTAGAAGTGTTCCCTTTTCACCACACCCTCTCCAGCAGTTGTTATTTTTTGAGTTGTTGATAATTGCCATTCTGACTGGAGTTAGGTGGTATCTCAGTGTGGTTCTGATCAGTGAGGTTGAGCATTTCTTCATGTGTTTGTTGGCTGCTCGGATGTCTTCTTTTGTGAAGTGTCTGTTCATATCTTTTGCCCATTTTATAGTGGGGTTGTTTGTTTTCTTCTTTTCAGTACGTTTGAGTTCCTTGTAGATCCAGGATATTAAGCCTTTGTCAGAACTGGAGTTGGCAAATACTTTTTCCCAGTCTGTAGGCTGTCTCCCTGCTCTCTTGATGGTTTCTTTGGCTTTGCAGAAGCTTGTCAGTTTAATAAGGTCCCACTTGTCTATCTTCCCTCTTTTGACCTGTGGGTTTCGGGTTTTGTTCAGAAATTGGATGCCAGTTCCAATTTCCATGAGGGTATTTCCTTCCTTTTCTAAGGTTCTTATGGTTTGAGGTTTTACATTTAGGCCTCTGATCCATTTGGAGTGAACCTTTGTGCATGGGGATAGATGGGGATCCTGTTTCAATCTTCTGCATGTGGTCACCCAGTTTTCCCAGCACCATTTTCTGAATAGGTTCTCCTCTCCCCAGTGGTAGATGGTGGGGACTTTGTTGAAGATGAGATGGTTGAGAAATTGAGGTTTTGCTTCTGGAATCTCAATTCTATTCCATTGATCTATATGCCTGTTCCTGTACCAATACCAAGCTGTTTTGATGATTGTAGCTTTATAGTAAAGTTTGAAGTCTGGTATTGTGATACCACCTGCTTTGTTTTTTTTTTTTTTTGCTGAGGATTGTTCTGGCTATTCTTGGACGTTTGTGTTTCCATATGAATTCCTGTGTTGTTTTTTTCTAGGTCTGAGAAGAATGTTGTTGGTAATTTAATGGGTATTGCATTGAATTTGTAGATTGCCTTACGTAAGATGGACATCTTCACAAGGTTGATTCTTCCAATCCATGAGCATGGGATATTTTTCCACTTGTTCGTGTCAGCTCTGATTTCTTTGAGCAGTGTTTTGTAATTTTCATTGTAAAGGTCTTTCACATCTCTGGTTAGGAAGATGCCAAGGTATTTCATTTTTTTTGTGGTTTTTGTGAATGGAATTGTGTTTTTTATTTGGGTTTCTGTTTGTTTATTATTGGTGTAGAGAAATGCGATTGTCTTTTGTACATTATTTTGTACCCTGAGACTTTGCCGAAGGTCTTTATCAATGTAAGGAGGCTTTTGACAGATTCTCTTGGGTTTTCAAGGTACACAATCATATCATCTGCAAAGAGAGATAATTTGACTTCCTCTTTTCCTATTTGAATACCTCTGATTGCCTCCTGTTCTCTGATTGCTCTAGCCAGGACTTCCAATACTATGTTGAACAGGAGGGGTGAGAGTGGGCATTCTTGTCTAGTTCCAGTTTTCAGGGGAATTGGTTCCAATTTTTGTCCATTTAGGAATATGCTGGCTGTGGGTTTCTCGTAGATGGCTTTTACTATTTTGTATGTTCCCCGTATGCTTAGATGTTCAAGGGTTTTTATCAAGAAGGGGTGCTGGATTTTATCAAAAGCTTTCTCTGCATCTAATGATATGATCATGTGGTTTTTGTTTTGACATCTGTTGATGAATTTAATTACATTTATGATTTTACAAATGTTGAACCAGCCTTGGATCCCCAGAATGAAGTCTACCTGGTCATGGTGGATGATTTTTGAGATGTATTGCTGAATTCGGTTTGCTAGGATCTTGTTGAGAATTTTAGCATCTATGTTCATCAAAGATATTGGCCTATAGTTCTCTTTCTTTGCTGGATCTTTACCTGGCTTGGGTATCAATGTGATGTTGGCTTCATAAAATGATTTGGGAAGAGTTCCATCTTTTTCAATCGCCTGGAATACCTTCAGTAGGATTGGTATCAGCTCCTCCTTAAATGCCTTGTAGAATTCTGCTGGAAAGCCATCTGGACCAGGTTTTTTTTTTTTTGTAGGAAGTTTTCCTATTATGTAGTTGATTTCCTTGATTGTTATTTGTCTATTTAGGGTCTCAATTTCTTCTTGTTCCAGCCTAGATAGGTTGTGTGATGTCAGAAAGTCCTCCATTTCCGAAAGGTTTTCAAGTTTGTTTCCATAGAAGTGTACGTAGTAGTCTAATGATCTTTTGTATTTCTTCAGGGTCAGATGTAATTTCATCCTCTGTGTTTCTGATTGTGCTTATTTGGTTTTTTTCTCATTTTTTCTTGGTCAGTCTAGCTAGGGGACCATCGATCTTGTTTATCCTTTCGAAGAACCAGCTTTTTGTTTCATTAATTTTTTTGTATTATCTTTTTGTCTTCTATGTCCTGGATTTGGGCTTTTATTTTGGTGATCTGGATTCTTCTGCTGAAATTAGGGTTTTTGTGGTCTTGCTTTTCCAGCTTCTTTAGGTGGCTTGTTAGGTTGTGAATTTCTGTTCCTCCCATTTTCTTCATGTGTGTTTGTAGGGATATAAATTCCCCTCTTACTACAGCTTTCAGGGCATCCCAGAGATTTTGGTAAGATGTTTCTTCATTTTCATCTGTTTCCAGGTATCTTTTGATCCCTGTTTTGATTTCGTCATTGACCCAGGAGTTGTTTAGCATCATGCTGTTTAGTGTCCATGTCTTTGTGGGTTTTGGGAGGACTTTGTTGGTGTCAATGTTTATTTTTATTCCACTGTGGTCCAAGAAGGTGCTTGGTAGAATTTCGGTCCTTTTAAATTTACTTATGCTTGATTTATGGCCGAGTATGTGGTCAATCTTAGAATATGTTCCATGTGGTGATGAGTAGAATGTGTATTCTGTGGTCTTTGGATGGAGTGCTCTGTAGGTATCAATTTGGTCCAAAGTCACATTGAGGTTCTGGATCTCCTTGCTGATTTTTTGTCCTGATCATCTGTCTAGGGTTGTGAGTGGGGTATTAAAGTCCCCAGTTGTGATAGTGTTAGAGTCAATATCTTTCTTTAGTTTTCCAAGAAGTTGCTTTATGAGAGTTGGCACACCTATGTTGGGTGCATATATGTTTAGAATAGATATTTCTTGTTGATGGATTGAGCCTTTTATCATTATGTAGTGGCCTTCTGTATCTTTTTTGATTTTTAATGGCTTGAAGGGTATTTTGTCTGAAACTAAGATCGCTACTCCTCCTTTCTTTTGTATTCCGTTAGCCTAAAAGTTTGTTGCCCATCCTCTCACTTTGAGTCTGTGGGTGTCCTTTCTACTGAGGTGAGTCTCTTGAAGGCAATAGATTTTTGCCTGATGATATTTTATCCATTTTGCCATTCTCTGTCTTTTCAGTGGTTCATTTAGTCCATTCACATTTAGGCTAATAATTGAAATGCAAGAGTTGATCCCTGTCATAAGGTTCTTACAGAGTTGTCCCTGTTTGTTTGTCGTCTTTCTTGGATTTTGGAGTTGGTTCATGTGTGTTTTTAATCTTTTGCCTGTACTCTTGTGAAGAATCCTGTTGTTCTTTTTTCTTTTTCCTCTGTGTTCAGTACTTTCTTAAGTGTTTCTTGTAGATGTGGTCTGGTGGCAGCATAGGTTCTTAGGGATTGGATATCTGGAAAAGATTTCAATTCTCCCTCACTAATGAAGCTTAGTTTGGCTGGGTAGGTTATTCTTGGTTGAAATTGTTTCTCTTTTAGAACTTTGAAGATAGGGCTCCAGGCTCTCCTGGCCTGCGGGGTTTCTGTGGATAAATCTTCTGCTATTCTAATTGGTTTTCCCTGGTAGGTAGTCTGGCCTTTTTCTCTTGCTGCCTTTAGGATTTTTCCTTTTATAGCTACTTTGTTTAGGCGAATTATTATGTGTCTGGAAGTTGGTCTTCTCATTTGTTGTCTTGCAGGGGTTCTCTGAATCTCTTGTGTTTGGATTTTTTCATCCTTAATGAGATGAGGGAAGTTTTCTTGAATGATTTCATGAAATGTTTGTTTCAGTGTGGCTTCTGTTTCTCTCTCTGCCTCAGGAAGCACAATTACTCTTAGGTTTGGTCTCTTGAAGTGATAATTCATCTCTTGCAGGTTTTGTTCTGTCTTTTTGAGCTTCTTTTCTATGCTTTTGATAGCTTGGGTTAGTTCTGTGTTTTGGTCTTCGAGCTCTGAGATTCTTTCTTCTGCTTGGCTGATTCTGCTTTCCATGCTTATTAGTCTGTTGTTCATTTCCATCACAGTATTCTTTACTGCTGTCATTTCTGACATCAGCTCCTTCCTATTTTCCTCTTGTCTCTCCTCAATTTTTTAAATTCTCTCCATTAATGTCTTGATGTCTGGGTTTGTTGCATGAAACCAGTCATTCTGGGGGCTCTTCATTGTTTGTGTTCCAGAATCTGTTTTCTCAGTGTCTGATTTCCCAGGGGTCTGTGTGAGACCTATATTCTTCTTTTGGTTTTTCTTCATTTGTGCGGTTTTTTTCCCCCTCCCTACTTTTTCTTTTCCTCCACATCACCGTCTTCTTTAATTCTGTTATTCAGGGGTAAAGGAATTGGTTTTACTTCTATGTGTTCAATCTCCTATTCTTTATGTATGCCCTCTTACTTTGTTCAATTCTGGAGTTGCACCGAAGGTTGGAGGTGATCCTTTGTGCAGTTTTGAGATTTACTTAAGGGGGGAGCTGTGATTCAAAGTCTATCTGCAGGTCCTGGTTTTCGCTGACAGGTGTGTGGATAATGTGGAGCCCACTTCCCACTGCCCTGGAATCTGTCCGTGCAGTGGGGCTGTAGGTTTACTTTCTGAAATAAAATGTGGTTAGCAGAGGGGAGAGAATGGAGCAGATAGTGGGTTGAAGAGGGGAGTGGAGAGATAGAGGAGTAAGGGGGGGAACAAACGAGTGTGCCTACAAATAGAGAGGCCTATACTGAAACAGATAAAAACAATAGACCACAGCTACAGATGAACCGACTCTCATGCAAAAAATTAAAAATAAAAATAAAACACATAGTGATGCTAACATACAAGCTAACCAACCACCTTATTAGTGTGCTGTCCTCTATACAAAGATATGGTTTACAGAGAGAAGAAAAGAGAAGAAAAGGCAAAGGAAAAAAGAATAAAGGGAACAGTACAGTAGGAATATAATTAAGTCATTAAACTAACAGAATCAATGAAGCACACTCTGAGACATTTCGTTTAAGTCCAATGTCCTTTCAGGTCTGATTTCTAGTTTTCTTTTCAAGCTGGTAAATTAGTTTGCAGTTAGGGTCAGTTGCCCCTTGTCTGCTGTGAAGGACAGTTCAGATTACCCTCCATTCAGCACTCTGGTCTATGTCTTTATCAAGCTTGTTTCGCCCGTTTCGGTGTTGTTACCTTGGATTGCCAGCAGGTGGTGCTATCTCAGCTGCTCGCGCCAGAGGGGGTGGGGCCGGACAGGAACAAGATGGCTGCCTGCCTCAGGGCAGACAACAGGATACACAGGGTGGGCGGCCAGGATTTCTCTGTCGCAGGAGAGGTGGCAGCGATCCCAGCAGATCTTCCCTGAAGTGGCTTGAATTGGGTCGCCTCCGGCCCGGGTGGTACGATGTGCTACTGCTGTCTCACTGGCTGCTGCAGCCGCGGCAGCAGCAGCAGGGGGGTGGCTGCGGCAGCGGCAGTGGCCATGGCGGCGGTGGCACAGTTTGTGCCGCAGTGACTGTCCAGTCTGTTGTGATGCTGCAGCGGTGGCAACGGCCGAGCTCCATATGAGGAGCAGGCTGCATTGCTGGGGTCCATAGCCCCCTGGGGGGCGAGAGTCAGAGACCCACTGCAGATCTCCTTTGCAGAGGGCCTCACAGACCACTTTGCCCCATCGCCATCTTGCTGCTTCCTCTATAATCAGGAATGTTTATTTAATAACTGATAATGAAGAATGTTGGCAACAGAAAAAGCAGCTAATTGATTTTTTCAGTTTTTTATTACAGAATAGTGATTTTATTAGTTTCCTATTTTTGACTAAAAAAATTACCACAGCCTTTGTGAATTAAAGGAAAACAAAATATAAATTTATTTCACAATCTCTGTGGTGCCAAAGCATAGGATAACTGAGTCTCTGCAAGCTGTCACCTGTAGCCTCAATCCATATTGGAAGCTTAGGGCACTATCCAAGCTCAGTAGTTGTTGACATAACTCATTTACTTGTGGTTTTCTGAGGAAGACACTCATATCTTTCTAGCTTATGGATAGAGGCTGTGTTCAGCTTCTAGGCATCACTCTTAGTTCCTGACTTCATGGATCCTATAAGTTCACAATACGGCTCTTTACTTTCTTCTGGGCAATCAGAAGCACAGCTCTCTGATTTCTTTATTTTTTTTACTGTTTTATTTTTTTAATTTCAATTTTTATTATAAAGATGTGGGGTACATTTCAGGTTTAGGTATACAAACATTGATCATGCAGATACCCTTGTTGATGAGGTATGCCCCTCCCTCCCCTAGCAGTTTCCTTCAACTGTCAATCCCACCCCCCTTCCCCTGATGGTTTCCCACTACTGTCTGTTGCTTTCTTATAGCATTATAATTGTTCAAGGTTCGCTTATGAGTGAGAACATGTGGAACTCTGTTCTTTGTTTCTGTGATAAATCACTGAGTATGAGCGACTCCAAATCCATCCAAGTTGTAAAGTCCATATATTTGTCCTTCTTTATGGTTGCATAATATTATATCGTGCATATGTACCTCAATTTTTTTATCCCATTCAGCTTCGATGGACAACATGGTTGGTTCCATGTTTTTGCTATTGTGAATAGAGCTGCAACAAACATACGTGTGCAGTATCTTTTTGGTAGAATGATATGAGTTCCTCCGGGTATATTCCCAATAGGGGGATTGCTGGGTCAATTTCTAGTTCTTTCAGGAATCACCACACTGTCTTCCAGAGAGGCTGTACCAGTTTGCATTCCCACCAGCAATGTAGAAGCATTCTTTTTTCTTCACATTCTCGCCAGCATCTGTTGGTGTTTGTTTTATTAATGATGGCCATTCTTACAGGGGTTAGGTGGTAAATCAATGTGGTTTTGATTTGCATTTCTCTGATGACGAGTGAGGCTGAGCACTTTTTCATGTGTCTGTTGGCTGCCCGTATATCTTCTTTTGAGAAGTATCTATTCATGTATTTTGCCCACTTTTTAAAGGGGCTGTTTTTTTGGGGGAGTTCCTTTTTGTGCGTTTGAGTTCCTCGTAGATCCTAGATGTTAGGCCTTTGTCAGATACACAGTTGGCAAATATATTTTCCCATTCTGTGGGCTGTCTCCCTGCTCTCTTGATGGTTTCTTTCATTTTGCAGAAGCTTGTTAATTTGATGAGGTTCTACTTGTCTATTTTAATTCTTAGGGTATTGGCCTTTAGGGTTCTGAATAGGAATTGGTTCCCAGTTCCAATTTTCATAAGCATGTCTCCTGCGCTTTCTAAGATTCTTATAGTTTGAGGTTTTACATTCAGGTCTTTGACTCATTTAGAGTTAATTTTTGTGTACGGTGATAGGTAGGGGTCCTGTTTCAATCTTCTGCATGTGGTCAGCCAGTTTTCCTGACACCATTTACTGAATAGGTTCTCCTCTCCCCAGTGGTTGTTGTTGGAGGCTTTGTCAAAGATGAGTTGGTTGAGGAATTGAGACTTTGCTTTCAGAATCTCTATCCTGTTCCATTGATCTATAAGCTTTTTTTGTACCAATACCAGGCTATTTTGATTACTGTAGCCTTATAGTAAAGTTTGAAGACTGGAAGTGTGATACTTCCTGCTTTGTTTCTTTTGCTAAGGATTGTTTTAGCTATTCATGGTCATTTATGTTTCTATACGAATTTATGCATTGTCATTTCCAGGTCTGAGAAGAATGATGTTGTTAATTTAATGGGTATTGCATTGAATCTGTAGATTGCCTTTGGTAGGATGGATATCTTAACAATGTTGATTCTTCCTATCCATGAGCATGGAAAATTTTTTCATTTGTTTGTGTCTTCTTGGATTTCTTTAAGCAGTGCTTTGTAATTTTCATTGTAAAGGTCTTTCACTCCTCTAATAAATCTCCAGCCTGATACAATGGAGGAATAATACCTCTCCAGTATGCTACATAGAAACAAACAAGCAAATACATAAATAAATAAATATATTTCTTACAGGACTGACTCTGACCTTACCATTTGCCATATAACATAATCTTATATAGGGAGCAACTATCGTATCATATTTACAGAATTCTATCCATACTCAAGGAGAGGGAATTATATAGGGTATATAAGCCAAGAGGTAAGAATCTTGAGGACTATTTTAGAATTCTACTTATAATAGAGACTTTTTCCATTTATGTGTATTTATTTTTATTTTAAAATTTTATTTTAGAGTTGTGGGTACATATGAGAATTTGTGACATAAGTAAGTTTCATGCAGGTGGGGTTTTGGCTTTCAGTGAGATTGTACTCCATGTGTCTGGTAGTGGACGTGATACCCAACGGTTACTTGTGTCCTCCTTATCAATTTACCCTCTTTAGGAGTGTCCAGTGTTTGTTGTTCCTGCATTTGTGCTCACATGTCCAAGGTTTAAGGTGGGCTTATGAGTGAGAATGTGTGGTATTTAGTTTTTTGTTTCTGTGTTAACTTAGAATGGCAGTCTCCAACTGCATCCATTTTGCTGAAAAGGACATGATTTTGTTCTTCTTTATGGTTATGTAGCATTTCATCATATATATATGTACCACATTTTTTTATCCAGTTCACTTTCAGTGAGCATTTGGGTTGGTTCAATATTTTTACTATTGAATAGTACTGCAATGAACATACATGTGCAGGTGTCTTTTTAGAAGAATTATTTATGTTCCTCTGGGTAATATTCCCAGAGGAGGGATTGCTGGATTGTATGGAAGCTCAACTTTTAGTTTTTTAAGAAAATGCCATACTTCTTTCCACAAGGGTCTAACTAGTTACATTCCCACTGACAATGTAGAAGTGGTTCCTTTTTCTATAGCATTGCCAGTACCTGTTGTGTTTCGACTTTTTAATGATAACCATTCTGATTGTGTGAGGTGGTATCCTATTGTAGATTTGATTTGTATTTCTCTGATGATTAGTGAAACTAAGCATTTTATAATATTTTTTGAACTGCTTAAAGTCTTCCTTTGAGAAGTGTTTGTTTATATCCTTTGCCCACTTTTTAATGGGGTGGTACTTATTTATCTACTTACATTTTTTTTCCTGTCAATTCTTTTGAGTCCCTAGATGTTAGACCTTTGTCAGATGCCTAACTTGCACTTTTTTCCCCCTTGATTATCTTTGTATTCTCTTGATGGTTCATTTTGCTATGCAGAGACTTTTTAGTTTGATAAAGTCCCACTTGTCAATTTTAGATTTTGTTGCATTTGTTTTTGAGGACTTGATGAATTCATTGCCTACTCTGATGTCCAGGAGGGAATTCCCTAAGTTTTCTTCTATGATTTTTTTTTTTTTTGAGTTGGAGTGTCACTCCATCGCCCAGACTGGAGTGCAGTGGCCGCTCCTGGCCACCGCAACCTCGACCTGCTAGGCTCTGGCGATTCTTCTACCTCAGTCTTCCGAGTAGGCAGAATTACAGGCATGCACTACCATGCCCGGCTGATTTTTGATTTATTGTAGAGATGAGGTCTCGCTGCCCAGACGGGTCTCAAACCCGCAGGCTCAGGCAATCCTCTTCTATGATTTTTATACTTTGAGATTTTACATTTAAGTTCTTGATCCATTTTGAGCTAATTTTTGTGTGTGGTGAAACATAAGAATCTAGTTTCCTTTTTCTGCATGTGGTGAGCCAGTTTTTTCCCAGTATTGTTTGCTAAATAGGGTTTTCTTTCTCCGGTGTGTTTTTGGCTTTGTCAAAGACAAATTGGTTGAAGATTTCTTTTTTTCCTGGATTCTTTGTCTTTTTCCTTTGGTTTGAAGTGTCTATTTTTTTACCATTACCATGTTCTCTTAGTTACTGTAGCCTTGTAGTAAAGTTTGAGTTCTAGAAGTGTGATGTTTGCTGAAGGTTGATTTAGCTATTCAGCCGTTTTTGTTTTTTGTTTTTTGTTTTTTTGCTCTCAAATGAATTTCTATATTGCCTATTCTAAGTCTGTGAAAAATGATGCTGTTAATTCGATAAGGATTATGTTAAATTTGTAGATTGCCTTGGGGAGAATGAACATTTTCATGATATCGATTCTTCTAGTTTATGAGTAAGCAATCCTTTTTCATTTTTTTGTGTTGTCCTTGACTTCTTTGAGCAGTGTTTTGTAGTTCCCATTTAGTAATTAATAATTATTTTAAAATATAATAATTTTTTAAAAGACAAGGGAGAGGCAATGATTCACCTAAAACACATTTTTTTAAAAAATCCTAAGGTCTCCTTGATATGTATTTGTAAAAAAAAATAATAACTTCCTAGGAAGTTATGATTTGTTAAAATTGACTCTATTATTGGTCAAAACCTACGTAGACTAATTTCCATGTAAAAAATAAAAACCTATCAAGAGACACAATCCATCACTGAGCCCAGATGATTTCAAGGGAGAATTCTATCAAAATTTCAAAGATTGGAAAATTTTAACACTTCTCAAATTTTTTCAGCTTATAAAAAATAAAATAAAAAAGTAAAGAAAGCCCAATACTTTTATGATTACATTTTTACCTAAAATTGATAAAGACCATTTAAAGTGAAATTTATTGGCAAATATGATTTATTAATAATGCTTGAACGTTCTAAAACTATTAGCAACAGAACACAGCATCTCACTAAGACACTGATACACTGTACTCAAGTGAGATTTATTCTAGGAATATGATGCTGAACCAATCTTAAGTAATCCAGCAATATAATAGACTATGAACACGAGGTTCCCAAGACCAACCTCTGGTATGCTGATTTCCTTGGAGGACTCACAGGACTTGGCATATAGTTGTATTAACAGTTACAATATATTGCAGTGAAGGATTCAAAGCAAAATCCGTAAGGAGAAAAAGTATATGGGGGTGCAAAGTCCAGAGGAAACCAGGTATGAAAGTTTTCAAGAGTCCTCTTCCAGTGGAGTCACACAGGCATGTCATAGTTAATTCCCTCAGCAACAATTTTGGACAACACATGTAAGATGTTGTCTACCATGGAAGCTCATTAGAAATTTAGTGCTCAGGATTTCTAAAAGGGCTTATTCAGGCAACCACTTTCTACCTATTATTTATCAAAATTCTAGACTCCTAGAAGAAAAGGACTTCAGCATAAACCACATTGTTTATGCAGACAGTTTAGGCACAGTGAGCCAGTCTTACCCATTAGCATGATGGTAATATTCCCCAAATCCAAGTTCCCAGCACAGGTCAAAGTCTAATTGTATAAACAGACCTTTCAGAGGATAATAATTAGGTCTGCCGGGTTGACTCTTTCTGTAAACCATATTAATATGTTTAGAAAATAATTATCTCAGCCAGGTTCTGTGGCTCAGCCTGTAATCCTGCGCTTTGGGAGCCTGAGGTAAGTGGATTGCCTGAGCCTGCAGGTTCAAGACCCACCTGGGCAACTTGGCGAGACCTCATCTCTACAATTAATCAAAAAATTAGCTGGGCATGGTAGCACACATCTGTAGTTCCAGCTACTTGGAAGGCTGAGGTGGAAGGATCGCTGGAGCCCAACAGGTCGAGGCTGCAGTGGCCGCTCCCAGCCACTGCACTCCAGTCTGGGCGACAGAGTGAGACTCCAACTCAAAAAAAAAGACAAAAGATAACACATGTTGGTGAGACTCTAGAGAAAGGGGAACCCTTGTACACTGTTGGTAGGATTATGAGTTGTTAGTATAGCAGTTGTGGAAAACAGTGTGGAAGACCCGCAAAAAACTAAAAATCGAACTTCTATAGGACACCTTCCACTACTAGGTATCTATCCAAAGGATATGGAATCAGTATGTCAGGGAGGTAATTTCACTCCCATGCTCACTGTAGCATGATTCTTAATGAACAAGATGTGGAATCAACCGAAGTGTCCATTATTGGATAAATTGATAAAGAAAATGTGGTACATGCACACAATGAAGATTATTCAACCTTAAAAAAATTCTAACATTTCTGATAACATAGGTGAAGCTAGAGGACATCGTGTCAAATGAGCAAAGTCAGGCACAGAAAGGCAAATACTGCATAATCTCATTTATATGAGGAATCTAAAAACATCAGACTCATAAAAGCAGAGGGTAGAATGGTTGATTACCAGAACTGGGGGGTGGGAGGATGCAGCAATGTTGGCCGAAGGACACAAAATTTCAGACAGGTGGAATAAGTTAAAGCGATCTATTGTACATCATGGCGGCTCTCATTAGTAACAAGACATTATATAATGAAAATTGCTAACAGAGTAGATTTTAAGCGTTCTCACCACAAAAAGATGAAAAGTATGTGAGATAATACATATGCTAACTAGTTTGGGTCACCCATTCCACAAGATACACACCACACACACACATACACACAAACTTAAAACATCATGTTGTACTACATAAGTATCTACATTTTTTGTCTTTTAACAAAAGTAAAAATAATGTCAAAAGTACGTAAACACTTGTTATGACAAAAAACATGTTAATTTTTTTAAAAAGACTGTGAAAACGTCATGCTTTCAAATAGCCTGTGTCAAAGAACTCCCCGGGCACCTGGTTTCCAGGGACTCATCACTGATGCCCACACAGTGGGCTTTTTCCACAAAATGCTCTAACCTGTTGTTTGCCTCCTAATAAGTTCCCCTGCAGCTCAGTTAACACCTCCACGTGTAGGACAATTGCAAAAAAAAATTGCTGGATGTGGGAAAATGCATATGAATATTAAACAGATATTTTAATATCTGTTTAATACCAAGCTTGGTTGATAAGAAACCATTAGAGGGGTTAAACCTTGAAATAAACATGAAATAATTTCAAGGTTTTTTATATTCCTGGAAGGCTCAGTTGGACAGAACAAACTGTATGTTGAGTTGAGGGAAACTACCAGGGGAGGGAAGGGCATACCTCATCAACAAGGGTACCTGCATGATCGGTGTTTATATACCTAAACCTTAATTCTGCCCCACATCTTTTAAATAAATAATTTTTTTTAATTGGGGAAAAAAACTGATTTGCAGAATTGTGCTTTTTCCTTTTGAAAATAAAGTAAGAGCAAGCCATTTTGAAAAGGTTTGTGAGTTTACCAGGATGAGTGGTAAGAGACAGCACACTTTACAGGATAAGCCATATATCAGGTCTCTAAATGGAGATTACTTGGCTTACATGAAAATTTGATCAACACCCCTCCTCCCATCGAGAACCTTACCTTCCACTTCTATTAGAGATTCCATTTATTCTTTTTTTTTTTTTTTGAGTTGGAGTCTCATACTGTCGCCCAGACTAGGGTGCAGTGTCACACTCCCAGACCACTGCAGCCTCGACCTGCTGGGCTCTGACGATCCTTCCACCTCAGCCTTCCAAGTAGCCAGAACTACAGGCACGCACCACCACGCCCGACTAATTTTTGATTTCTTGTAGAGACGAGTTCTCGCCAAGTTGCCCGAGTTAGTCTTGATACCTGTGGACTCAGGCAATCCACTCACCTCAGCCTCCCAAAGTGCTGGGATGACAGGCTGAGCCACCGAGCCCGGCCTCCATTCATTCTTAGGGACTGGCCTTCAGCGAGGGTCCCCCGTCTCTCCTGCAAGATGAGCTTCTTTCTTGATCCTGAATCTTTCCCACCATCACACAAATTCCCAATATCAACTATAAAATCTCCCATCACCCAAAGGCCCCCATGGGTCCTATGTCCCTCTCCAACTCCACTCCTCTGTTCCTCCTCATGAAGAAACTCTCTAAAGAGTTGTCTGTATTCCCATTCCACTGTTTCCCTTCCATTCTTTCCTGAACCAACACCCAAGCAGACTTGCCTTCCCACGACTTGGCCCCAGTAATCCAAAGGTAATCTTGTTAAGTGTAGAAATGGCATGCATTATAACAAACCCAATGTTCAATGCGTGGTCTTCACCTGACTGGACCTCCCAACTATAGTTAACGAACTGACCACTCCCTCCTCCTGGCAACGGTGCCTTCACTCACCTCTTAATGTGTCTGTCTTTCCTGGCTTGCCTACCCCTTCACTGGCTGGTCTTGATGAGTCTTATCTTCCTTCTGCTCTTTACTGGGTCTCAGGCCCTCTCTACATTCACTTGCTGGGAGGTCTCATCAAGTCCTGTGGCCTCAAATGCCATCTATATGTCAATGACATTCACGTTTATGATCCTACTTCCAATGTTTCTTAAGTTGCTGATTCATACACTAGATATACCTTTACGGGGATGACCATTTAAAATTCTGGCTGGTGCTCTTCTGCATCTCAGTGAAGGTGCCATGGACAAGCCCTCAGTTCTACACCTAAGAATCTCCCTGACTTTCTTTTGCCTCCCTCCACACAGATCCCATCTAGCAACAATTCTCATTGGAGCTATATGGAATCTGGTCACTTCTTTCCACCCATTATTGCAACCCTGGCCTAGGCAGTTGTCCTGTCTTACCTAAATTTTCCCCAGAGACCCTAGACAGTTTCTCTTTTTTTTTTTGTCCTCTACAGTGACTTCTCCACCCAGAAGTCAAAGGAATTTTTTAAAACACAAATTATTTCATGTTTATTTCAAGGTTTAACCCCTCTAATGGTCTCTTTCCACCAACTTGGTATTAAATTCGGACTTCTTTTGGTAATACATGATGCCATACAACACTTGGCCTCACTTATCTCTCGAGACCGTCACACTGACCACTCGGTCCCTGTCCCCTCTACTCCAGCTGCTTTGGCAGGAATGCCATTCTTTGAGCTTCCTATGCTTAGTCCTACTTCAGGGTCCTTGTGTGATGGTCAAGTTTCACGTGTTAACTTGACTGGGCTAAGGGAAATGCCCAGATAGCTGGTAAGACATTATCTCTGGTTGCATCTGCGAAAGGTTTCTGGAAGAAAGATTTCATTTTAAATAGGTAAACTGAGTAAAGAAGATGCACCTTAACCACCTGTGGATGGGCAACGTCTAAGCAATTGAAGGCCCGAAAAGGCAGAGGAAGGGCAAGTTTGCTTTCTGTCTGAGCTGGGACATCCATCTTCTCCTGCCCTCAAGACATTGATGTTCTTGGTTTTCAGGCTTTCAGATTTAGGTTGAATGACATCACTGGCTTTCCTGGGTTCTCCAACTTATAGATGGCACATGATGGGATTCTTGTCCACCTATAATTGTGTGAGCCAACTCTCATAAGTAATCTATTTTTTATAAATCTGTGTCTATCCTGTTGGTTTTGTTTATCTAGAAGGACCCTGACCTAATGCATCTTGCATTTGCAAATCTCTCTTTAGAAAATGCTTCTTCCAGATTCTTCCATGCCCTTCAGTATCTCCTTGGGCTCAGATATCGGTTCCTCTGGGAGGACTTCTCCAGTCAGGTTTTATAAGATAATACTCATCCTTGCTCACTAACTGTCTAATCCTTTACTCTCGTTTATCTTTCTTCACAGCACTTAACCACTATCTGAAATTATGACATGTGTTTATCTATTTATTTTATTGATATTTATCATTTATCCCCAAGTTGAATGTAATTCTATAGGATGACAACAGAATTCTTGTGTTTATATGTGTATCCCTTAGCAATCCAAACAGTAACTGACATATTATAGATATTTGATAAACAATATTTAAAATAAACTAATAAACAATAAATAAATAAACTAGGAAAACTACTTGCTATATTTCTCTTCATATACTCTTAAGTTGTTATCAAAACAATTTTAAAATAACTTAAATGAGAAGAGGAAATATCCTGCAGATACCAATGTACAAAACCATTTTAAGAATAATTTTAACAGAAGTTCATGTAATAAAAATATCAAAAGGATTTTGAAGGAAGGTAGAATTTTTACAAAAAATACATTCATTTGCATGATCAAATAAGAATATCAAATAAAATTTCAAAAAAGAAGAACAATGAGGGATTGTATAGAAATTAACAAAGTAAGGCAACCCCTTCGATTCCCCTCCCATTGTGGGAGCTTTTCTGGTTTTCTCAAGAAATCCTGCTTCTCATTTAAAAAAAAGAAATGAACAAAAGAAAACGCTCTGAAGAGACTTGCCCTACAAAATGCAATAATATATTTTAAAAACTACAATGGAGCTGAGGGATGGTGGCTTCATGCCTATAATCCCAGCACTTTGGGAGGCAGAGGTGAGAGGATTGCCCAAGTCTATGGGTTTGAGACCAGCCCGAGGGAAACTTGGTGAGACCTCATCTCCACAATAAATCAAAAATTAGCCAGGCCTCATGCTACTCATGCCTGTAGCCTCAGCTTACTTGAAATGCTGAGGGGAAGGATAGGGCCTGAGCCCAGCAGGTCAAGAATGAGGTGGCCATGAGGGAATGCCACTGCACTCCAGTCTGGGCAACAGAATGAGACTCCGACTCAAAAGAAAAAAACACACAAAAAATCCAATGACTGATAACGTGGTAATACTAAAAAATACAACACAGTGATAAACATGATGGCTGCAAAAGCTATGAAGGGAAAGCCCTTTGGTATATACAGAACTTGACATATGATAAAGCAAACATCAGAAGCCAAAAAACATCATTAAAAATGGTTTTGGACAAACCAGGTATTTAAGGAAATTCCAAGGTAGGTCCCAACTCATCACAGTACAACAAGAATGACAAAATTCTGGACCAACCAAAGGGGATGAATGTTAGAAGTAAATGAAAGAAGATGCATGACAAAAATACAAGATCTGGCAATTAAGTTCAAAAACATGTCCAAGGTGTGCTTATGTTGGGGGCACTGCACAAACAACTCCGTGAGGTTTCACAACCTTGGTATATCAGTGTCTCACAGCTATGTTTGTGTCAATGTGTAGTGGTGTCTTGCTGAGTGGCATTAATTATTGTTGTAGCATGTTTTTATATGCCATCGCGAGAAAGTTGGAGCTTGAATTACAGCAACACATACATACTAAATTTCTTATTAAACTTGGCAAGAGTGGAAAAGAAGTCAGGGACATGTTAGTTCAAGTTTATTGGGATAACGCCATGAAGAAAACAACAGTGAAAAAAATGGATGAAAATTTTTCTAAAGGAAGAGACAATGTCACTTGAAGAAGAGAGGTTGGGATGGCCAGTAACAGGCAGAACTGACAAATATATTGCATCAAAATCATTAGCTGACCGTGAGAAGCATAGTTAAACAAGGGAAAATCTTAACAGAAAATCTCGGTGTGAGAAAGGTGTGCAAAAATGGTTCTTAAAGAAGTCCTTGCATTACGACAATGCACCAACTTGCACAGAACTGTCTGTGAGAGAGTTTTTAGCAAAACAAATAACGGTATTGGAACACCCACCCTGCTCACCTGGTCTGACCCCCAGTGATGTTTTTCTCTACCTTACCATAAAGAAAATATTGAAAGGAAGACATTTTGATGTCATTCAGACGTCAAGGGTAATACACTGACATCTCTGGTGGCCATCTCAGCAAAAAAGTTCCAAAATTGCTTTGACAGGTGGACTAGGTACTGGCAATGGTACATACCTTCCCAAGGGGAGGACTTCGAAGGTGACCATAGTGATATTCAGCAATGAGGTTTGTAGCACTTTTTAAAGAATGAGTTCACAAACTTAATTGTCACACTTGTAGAAGTAAGTATTTAATGAATCTTGGGGTGAGGAAGGCCTTCCTAAGAAGAATATTTTTAACCCACAATAAAGATTACTCCATTAAACAAAACACTTTTGAATATTAAAAAAGAGCTAATAGAATTGTACCGCATATCTTTAAAATTAAAAGAAAAAAGAAATAGCCAACAGATACATGAAAAAATACTCAGCCTCACTAATCATCAAATAAATTCAAATCAAAACTACATTGAGATACCACCTCACTCCAGTCAGGATGACCATCATCAATAACTCAAAAACAATAGATGCTGGAGAGCATGCCGAGAAAAGGGAATGCTTCCACACTGTTGGTGGGAGTGCAAATTCATACAACCTCTGTGGAAAACAGTGCGGCAATTTCTAAAAGATCTAAAAATGGACATTCCATACAACCCAGCAATCCACTTTCTGGGAATATAGCCAGAGGAACTGAAATCATTCTACAAAAAAAATACGGGTTTATTGGAGCACTATTCACAATAACAAAAACATGGAACCAACCGTGCTGCCCACTGAAAGTGGACTGGATTTTTTAAATGTGGTACATACCATGATGCACTATTACACAGCCATAAAAAAGAACAGAATTATGGACTTTGCAGCAACTTGGATGGATTTAGAGTCTGTCATACTCAGTGATCTATCACAGAAACGAAGAACTGAGTACCGCATGTTCTCATTCATAATTGGACCCTGAACATTTATCATAATACTACAAGGAAGGGATTGGCAATACCAGGACTCTACTATGGGAGGCAGGAATGGGTTGGGGGATGTATAGCATCAACAGGGTACCCTATCCTAAATCAGGCGAAGTAAGGACCCATGGGAGGTCCAAGCTTCACCTCTAGGTTGACCACTTATATACCTAACCCTGAATTACAATAAAAATAAAAGAATGAAAAAGAAATATAAACACATGGAAAAGAAAGTTGCAAAACTAGAAATAACCTAGAAAATATTTTTGAAGGTTAACAAAGTTAATATTTTCAGTAAACATGTAAAGTGACCCTGCCACCAGTTGCCTCATCAATAAAATATGAAAGATAATGCCTGCTTTGCTGAGGGTGATGTCTGAAAAACACTTAGTAGATGTTCAATAATCCATACTTATTAATAATACATTTCAAAGAAAAACATCAATACATTAATAGAGAAGGTGACAAAAAAATTATCAAATGGTCACATTAAATGAATAAATGCAGATTAAAACCTTTTTACAGGACTGCTTAAAAATATTCAGTATTAGAAAGCATTCTCTACATATAATCCTCAAGGCATCATTCGAGGTGGGACTCCCTCTCATGCTAGAATTATTGTCAGGCATATGACTGCTTCTCTCATTGGTCAATTGACAAGGCATGAAATTGAAATGACAGAGATAATGTTATTAGTTGTTTGGTACAGAGATGCCAATGGTTTTGCATTCAGTTTAATCAGAGTACCATCAGCTGAAAAAATAAAATGAAGAGTGATTGAATTAGGTAAATCTCCAAATGGCATGATTTTAAAACGTATTTTTATCTTGTTCTCATCTGTTATCGTGCTTACCTTTTTCCCTTCAAATTGTTCAGGAAGTTTCCAATAAAAAGGTTCCAAATGGGGGAAAAAAAAGCTATTCTCAAAGTCTTGATAAGGATACAGTTTTTCTCAATGCTATTTGGCAATATACTGCATTTCATCTAATCTAAGAGTAGGGTGCAGCACAGTTTTAAGTCCCACTAAAAAAAAGCTTGCAAACTATAATATAAACATGCTGTCAGTGGCAAAACGCATGTGAATTCTAGAGAGGACAAAGTTTAAAAGATAGGTGACTTAGAATTAATAAGATATGTTATAACAAGAGACTTATTTTTTAAAAAACCCAAATGCATCCACATTCACAATTCCCAATAATAGTTGAAGCAGGAAGTTGGAAAGGTATGCCCACATCCTGACCCCCAGAACTTGTTACTGTGACTTTATTTGGAAAAAGGATCTTTGCAGATGTAATTAAGTTAAGGATCTCAAGATGAGGTCACCCTGGATTATCCAGGTGAGCCCTAAATCATCCCGTGACCAGTGACCTTATAAGAGTTATACAGGGAGAAAAGTAGAAAGCCATGTGAAGATGCCAGCAGAGACTGGACTCATGCAGTCATAAGACAAAGAGTGTCAGTAGCCACCAGAAACTGGAGGAGGTGAGAAACTGCTATCCCCAGAGGGAATGCAGCTCTCCTGATCCTGCGATCTAGTCTTCTGGCCTCCAGAACTGTTGAGAGAATATTTTCTCTTTGTTTTAAGCCACTGAGTTTGCAATAATTCATGACAGCAGCCCTATGAATCTAATATAAAGTCAGAATGTTTTAAAACAGTGCAAAATCATGAAGAATAAATGAATAATAAATGAAAATATGAAAAAATAAGACACAGGAAATATACTCAAATGCTAACAGTGATTATATTTGTGTGAAATGATTTTTATATTTTCCAAATTTTCAACCGCAAGCATGAAATAACTTAAGTACCTAGAAAAAATAATAAATAGTATAAAAATATAACGCTCAAAGTTCATTTGTAAAAAGAAAATTGTTCCACTAAAATCTTATTACTGTAGCTTAATAAGCTTACAGCTTTTCCTGATGTGACCTTCCAAACTTTTTCTTTATAATTAAACAAGCTGTATTTTGTCAGTCGAAATGCAAAGAGGTAACATTACTTAAAATCTATCTGCTATAAAACCTTGGAAAGATTCACTTCTATGTGTTTTCTTTCTTTAAAATGTGCTCACTCCTTAATATATTCCCATAACTCGTTTCAAGTCTCCCTTTGATGATCTTCTCCAAGGTGTTCTTTATTAAAACACTCTTAACATTGTTTTGATAAGATTTGGACATATACTATCAAGATCAAGGGTTTATTACTAATGAGAGTACAGCTGGCCAGACCCATACATTTGCATAATTCTGCTTCTTGGTAGCATTTTTTACGACAAAGTTTATTATATTTCTTAACTAATAGACTTTATTTTTGAGAGCAGTTACAGAATTTCCATATTCTTCTCTAGCCTCACCAGTTCCCCCTTTTATTATTTTGCGTTAGTGTCGATCATTTATTGCAGTTGATGAGCCAATATTGACACATCACGATATCTTATCTTAGGGTTCACTCTTTGTATTCTGTATTCTGTGAGATTTTACCAATGCAGAATGATGAGTATCTACCACTAGAGTATCATACAGAAGAGTTTCACTGCCCTAATATCCCATTACCACCTCCTCCTGGTTACCATCTCCCAACCCCTGGTAACTTTCAATCATAGTTTTGTCTTTTCCAGAATGTCATATAACTGAAATCATACACTAAAGAGCCTTTTCAGATTGGCTTCTTTCACTTTGTCATATGCATTTAATGTCCCGCCATATCTTTTCATGGCTTGATAGCTCATCTCTTTCTATGGCTGAATAATATTCCCACTGTGCTACATATTTTCTGAAATAGAGATCGATTTGGAAAAATCTTGCAAACACCTATCTTCATCGCCACATAGGAGACGTCCTAACCTCTACATGTTTACATAGCTATGTCCATTTCATTAGTCAACAGGTGCTTTGTGCAAGAAAGCAAATTCACTACAATCATAAGGGAGAAGTTTTGCCACAACACTTATCTCTATTTAAATCAGTCTTACCTTATTGTGAAATCAACTGTTCCCTGAGAGACAATTTCTCTTCATTCAAGCAAAAAGAGGAAAAAGACCTAAAACAGTCTTTTAGAAGTACGCCTTGTTAAAGTGGGGGGGGGAGAAGAAAAAACGTTTTGTTTCTTGAAATTTTGGAGACCATTTTTTCCCCTTATTCTACTGCCATTCTTTAGAGGTCCACTTCAAGACATTGACATATGCTACAATTCCCCATGCTTCCCTAGCAAAATAAATTGTCCCTAAAAGCATTTACCAATATTTTTCATACAGTAAGAAGTGTAGAGTGTTGTTTTTTTAAATATAGCTGATTTGTTGAAATATACTATTACTTTTGTACTATCATTGTTCTATAAAGTTACCTTTGTGTAAAATTGAACTTTGCTTTTAGTGGTGTTTTAATTTAATTTTAACTTTTTTTCCTATGCCACAGTCCTATGTAACACAATTTCACCACTTATTCTTTGGTAGTCTTCTCTTTCCCTTGTGGTTTTCCATAATGTTTCTATGATGTTGGTGTCTTAAAAGCTGGCAGGTAACTGTAATGATTCACACAATAAAGAATTTATCTGTGTTGAGTAAAGACAAGAACAGAGCCCATAATGCAAGCAAGGGGTAAGGAAGCATTTCACGCACACACTCTCTCTGAGGGCATGCCTATCCCACCCCTACTTCCCAAGCAAGACTTTTCTCTTATTTTATTTTTTCTTTTTTGAGTTGGAGTCTCACTCTGCCGCCCAGGCTGTAGTGCAGTGGCACACTCATGGCCACCGCAGCCTCAACCTGTTGGGCTCAGGTGATCCTTCAGCTTCGGCCTTCCGAGTAGCTAGATCTACAGGCATGCACCACCATGCCTGGTTAAATTTTTCAATTTATTTATTGTAGAGATGAGATCTTGCCAAGTTGCCCAGGTTGGCCTAGAACCCATGAGCTCAGGAAAGCCTCTCACCTAAGCCTCCCAAAGTGCTGGGGTTATAGGCGTGAGCCACCATTCTGGGCCAAGGATTTTATTTAGATGATTATTTTTTATGAAGTATCTGAATAGTAGTTTTGTGTCTAATTTGTGAGTTAAACAGCTCAACGAATTTGTCAAAATTCGTACAGCTGTTCACCAGCAGAGTGAATTTTACTGTTTATAAACTATAGTAAAAAGGAAAAAAAGCAAAAATTACCCTTCATATCACTTAACTGCCTTTCTTCACAACTGCTGAAATATGAAAATTCTAAAAATGCTGCTTCATGGGAAATCATAAAAATTGCCAGAAAACACATTTAGAAGAAAGTCGATTTCTAGCAATTAGGCCAAGCAGGGCTCACTGATTTCGGCATAATAAGCGATGGAACCTTATTATGTAGTCACAGGTGGTTGAAGCTTCAGAAATCTAAGATATAGATAGACAGACACATTCTTAATTAAACTCAAAGTGCTACGTTATTTGATCTTATAACTTTTTTCCTTATTAAAACTGTGTAACATATAGAAATGCTTATGAGAATGTTCCTACCATAGTCTTATTCTACTCTTGTTCTTACCATAGTCTTACTCCACTCTCTTGTGCATTCTACCAATGACACACTCATGAAAGAATGAAAATTCTTGTTCCCTACTACATGTCACTCTTGTCAGAAGTCAAATGGCAACAACAACCAAAAACGACTGTAAAAGTATTGGCATTTCAGCGATGATGCAAGATACTAAATCATACTGGAACTTCAGTAACTGGGGCCTGATCCGTTTGTGTCTCTAGTTCATTGCGACTCTATAAAAAGAAGGATGGCTGACTCGGTGACTGACTACCAGGTCTAAACAGAAGGAGATGATGGGCAAGGGGAAACCAAAGGGAAGAGGAAGGTTGGAGACAAATGACGCTAAATCTTGAAGAGTAAGAATACCTAGTCAGGAAGGGAAACCAGGGGATCACACAAGACAAAATGAAAGTTGCAGGAAAAATGAGCTGGTGAAAGAAAGAGGCCAGCAGTGAGGTTGCTGTGTCTGTGGGTAGGGAAGAGAGTAGATGAAGATGTTCATTCACGTGATGAGACACGAATCCATGTGGCCACGTATGTTCCAAACTACCCTAGGATGTAGCCGAACTCTTCAAAACCCCAAGTCATCTATATTCTTATTTGTGGCAGTTCTGGTACTTACATGTAGGAAAGACTTAGGGGTAGCAATCTGGCTAGAAGAGAAGACCAAGAGATTTACCAAAAAATTATGTTTTTATGTACATGTCATTGTCTTCTCTTATAGAAAAATAAATAAAACAGACTTTTCTAAGGGGGCTTATCTTAATATTCCGCATGATATTTAATAATGCTTATAGGTCATATTAAAATGGTGTTTAGGCCAGGTGTGGTGGCTCAGCCTGTTATCCCAGCACTTTGGGAGGCTGAGGTGAGAGGATTGCCTGAGCCTGCAGGTTTGAGACGAGCCCAGGCAATTTGGCGAGACCTCATCTCTACAATAAATTATAAAAAAAAAAAAATTAGCCGGGTGTGGTAGCACACGGTTGTAGTTCCGCTACTTGGAAGGCTGAGGTGGAAGGATCGCAGGAGCCCGGCAGGTTGAGGCTGCGGTGACAGAGTGAGACTCCAACTCAAAAACAAAATGGTATTTTATTGTTAATGAAATGAAACTTGAATATTTTGGTTGCGAGTTACAGAGCATTTGGTAAGATGTTGGAAAATAAAGACTTTCGCTTAAAAAAAAAGAAGCCAAGAGGCAAGTATGTCAGTATCATCTGTCCTAGCATCCTCAGAATATTAGGGACTTGTCCTTGGGTATGTTACCCCATGATCTCAAGATGTCTACCTACACCCCAAACATCACAACCTCATAATAGCATTCAAGTTAGGAAGCAAAGAGTTTTCTTTGAGGTTCTGCCCTTTTTTTTCTTTCTTTTCCTTTCTTTTTTTAATTAAGGGAATCATCTGGTCCTAGGAGTCCCTGGAGGACTTTCTTTTTACATCTCATTATCTCATTGGCCAGCACTAGGTCACATCCACCCTTACACCAAGCAGAAGCAAAGTAGATAAATCACTGAGTATGATCGACTCCAAATCATCCAAGCTGCTGCAGAATCCATATATTTGGCCTTCTTTATGGCTGCATAATATTCCATTGTGTATATGTAGCACATTTTAAAAATCCAGTCCAGCTTCGATGGGCAACATGGTTGGGTCCATGTTTTTGCCATTGTGAATAGAAACTGCCAGGGGAGGGGAGGGGGTAGGATTGGCAGCTGAGGGAATTTGCTAGGGGAGGGAGGGGCATACCTCATCAACAAGGGTACCTGCATGATCAATGCTTAAATACCTAACCCTGAAATGTACCCCACATCTTTATTATAAAAAATAAGAAAATAAAGAAAATAACTTGAATTAAATAACAAAAACAAGGGGAAAAAAAGAACCAAAGTGGAATAGAACTGCTATGACTGGCTTAGCTTGATCATAAATTATGCCCTAGGGGTGACTGAAAGGTCTTCCCTTAAATCAGGGATTTACGATCTGTTACCTAAACACAGCTCTGGCAGCAGCAGGGAAGAAGCAGGGGTTGCCACCCAGCTGCAGGGAGTTTATGGTGACATCTAAGAACTAAAGTTCCTCATCAACACAACTCTGGGTACCATGATGCTCTATCATATCAGTTACAGATTCTTATCTCAACCATGAATTTGTGCCTTTTTAGTAAACCAAGTAAAATGAAGAGTGTAAAAATTAGTCTGGTCTCTAGGAATCTAAGGGGGCCATGTGTTTCATAGAATTTCACATTAAGGTGAAGAATGCAAAGTTGATAAGTAGATGATAAATAATTATCTAGCCTCAGACACAGGTCTTTAGTCATGACCAGGTAACACATCTTAGAATTTGACTCAGGAAAATGACTACCCCATGGAATGGTTTCAGAGGCAACGGTAAAATTTACCATCTTATTCCTACTGCCTGTAATTCCTAGTATCTGGAATTACACCTTTAGAGATCTGTTTCTTAAACTAAGTCATTCCTCATGTTAACATATACTTGTCAAGGGAATGAATAACTTTTTAAATTCTAGATTATTACATAGCAGGGTAGACTAATTTCCAGTGGTCTTCTGAGAAAAAACTTTCTCTTGGATAAACAGAAGAGAGAGGTACTATATGATGAAGATTAGAAAATGTTAAGGTGAAACTGAGTAGGCAGGAAGTAGCAGAGGTACATTAGAGGTTTTAAATACCCACCCTCACAACTATTTTGCACCACCTACAATCCTTGAGTCTTCGTGCACTTTTATTAGAAATTGAAAATTACACTATCCATTTGATCCTGAACATACGGATCTACTTTTGTCCCAGGAATTCCAATCACTTTCCAAGTGTTTCTGACTTTTCTTAATTTTGATTATCAGTGGAAGTTTTATGGTAGATATCTTTTTTTAAAAATGAGCTTTTGCCGGGCTCGGTGGCTCAGCCTGTAATCTCGTGCCTTTGGGAGGCTGAGGTGAGAGGATTGCCTGAGCCCGCAGGTTCGAGACCCGCCTGGGCAGCGAGACCTCATCTCTACAATAAATCAAAAAGTCAGCCGGACGTGGTAGCGCATGCCTGTAATTCCGGCTACTCAGAAGGCTGAGGCGGAAGGATCGCTGGAGCCCAGCAGGTCGAGGCTGCGGTGGCCAGGAGTGGCCACTGCACTCCACTCTGGGCAACAGAGTGAGACTCCATCTCAAAAAAAAAATGAGCTTTTATGAAACTTCTCTAGAATTTAGGTACAGTTCAAAATCTTTGAGAGACCAGTCTCTAGCAGTATCTTACATTAATATAATATTATGGGCCAGTGCACTACAGTGGTCGTTTTTAGGATGCAGAAGAGTTTGGAAAAACTCAATTATTGAGTCTAAAAATTATTTTCTGGTTAAGTCTTAAACACTCAAATCCACAATTTTCTCTAGGTAATTTTGATAAAAGACCCATCTCTTCTGACTCCAAATGTTCATTTATACCTACCTTGATGAAAATGTCCATTTAATATAAAATCTAAGAATTTAAATTAAAAATGAGTTGCATACTCACTTCATTTATGAGCAACATAGTAAAGATAGTTTTTTTAATTTTAGTGGTTTAAAGATTAGAAAATAAATTCCTATAACTGATTTTAGTACACATCCCTTTCACTCTGTACATAGAGTAACCAACTTGCCTCAGTTTGTAAAAGGACATTTCTGGTTTTAGCAAAGTTTCGCTTCCCAAAAAATCAGAATGATTGGTCACACAGCAGTATGGAACACATTAATACTGGAAAAACAAACAACTGCTGCAATTTCATTAATTAGATACTAATTCATCAAGCAATTATATCAGCATGTAGGATGATACAGAGTATATTTCAAACTCACATTAGGATCCAATAACTGTTTATTAAGCTACTGAATTAACATAATCATATTTTTCCATTCTGCTTTATCTAAGACGATTATGGTGATTCACAGAGTAGCATGTGCATAGAATTCTAAGGTGTTATGTTTCAGTAGCCAAGACAAGGAACTATTGTTGCCATTTGAATTTTCTAGGAATCTCAGAAGAAATCTGTGGTCAGGTTTGAGAAGTCAAAAGGAAATATACAATTGCGTAATGGTCTGGTGAATCCGGGGAACCGTGGGCAGATATACAGGTAAAGCCTGCAGAACTCAATTTGAGGTAGCTGAATAATTCTCGTTGTCTATATAAACCACTAGAAATTCAGAACATAATCTTCATAATAACCCTTCAAGTCTTTCGTTATTATCCGCTGAGACTCAGTGAAGTGAAGTAAGCAGCTAATATATAGTATCGACAGATCCGTCTGTCCTCACAGTCTGTGGGCTTTTCATTACTCCACAGCCCAGGGTCTTCTGGGGAAAAGAAAATCATTTCAAATAAATCATACAAATTGATATTACGTGTATGAACATGATGTCAGTAAGCTGTCTACATTCCAAAACTCAAGTTGGCCAGAGACAGTATATAGAAAGATCCATGTTTTCAGTACTATTATGTTACGACTGTGATCGTCCTTATTGTTTAGTTGCATAGAACAGGAGAGTTTCTCCACACAACTGTTCTGTGAAGAATAAAGATCGCTCTTGAACACAAGCTGATTGCTAGAGCAGCAACCTCTGACCTTCACATCTTGCTCCTGGAGTTCCTCTCTGCACTCTGAGATTGCTTCCTGTGCTTTCCTGGAAAAGAAATAACATGCTCTGTGATCAGACTTGGCGCACATACAAAAACCACCCTGGTGTCAGGAATCATGGTGGCCAAAATGGGCACACATGTTCCCTCTTCTTTCCCTAAATTAGAAAAGTTGTTGATTGAGTGAGGGATCCCAGTGATGTCTGGGGTGGCTTCTGGAGCCAGACGACCAAGATGTGAGTCTCCTTTGGACCGCGTGGGTCAAATCACTTCAACTCTAGGTCTTCATAGCCTTGTCTTTAAAATGGCAATGGGCCGGGCACGGTGGCTCAGCCTGTCATCCCAGCACTTTGGGAGGCCAAGAAGAGAGGACTACCTGAGCCCACGGGTTCAAGACCAGCCCAGACAACTTGGCAAGATCTTGTCTCTACAACAAATCACAAAACCTAGCCAGGCGTGGTGGCACATGTCTGTAGTTCCAGCTACTTGGAAGCCTGAGGTGGAAGGATCACCTAAGTCCAGCAGGTAGAGGCTGTGGTGGCCTGGGCGACAAGAGTGAGACTCCAACTCAAAAATAAATGAATAAATGAAATGAAATGAAATGAAGTAAAAAATAAAATGGCAATGATCAATTTTCTTTAAAGTTGTCAAATTACCTAATTTAAACAAATGACTTAGACAAAACTCAGGGCAGAGCGAGCGCTCTGTAAGTTTCAGCTATTGTTTTTCTCCAGACCAGAGAGCACACCACAGTCCTCAAGAGCCATGTACTGAGCTCCAGAATCCACCATGCCTGGGTACTAGGCCCCAAAGTGGCAAGAGGTTTAAGACACAAACTTGGCGGTTCATGGTATCACAAGCCAATCAGGAAGACAAGGGATGGAAGTAAAAATAAGTAAGTAGCAATACAAGCAGGACCAGCTACTGTGCCTGCCATGCCATGCAGTGTTAACTTTGATTTCTGGCAGACAGCACCAGTCAGGTCCTAGTAACTCTTTGAGCATGGCTCCACAAGGGCCCTCCTGCTCGTAAACACACTGTGTCCCATCTCACTCCATACAAACGACTGAGATCTCAAGTTTCTTCAGTCCTAAACATCTCCTGACATCCAAAGAGTGGTGAAAAGCTTGAGGATATTACCGAGGAAAGGAAGCATCTGAGAAGAGCTGGAACAACTTGACTTGGATGCCATGACAACACAGTCCTTTCCATTGTTAGTGCTGGCCCGTCTCAAGCTCAGGACCATTTACAACATCCACCCTTCTCTCCTCCCACGCACAGACTTCAGGAGCCCAGGGGTCTCTCCTTCACTCTGCTGCTGTGACTCCGTGACTTGAGACTGTCCTCATTTCCTTCAAATTGCCAAAGGGTGGAATGGGGGATCTCCCTTCTTACAGGCCTCTTCTTGATCTCCCCAACTCTCACCGTTCCTGAAGGCTAACGCACAGACTCGATGTCTTTAAAATACTCAGTGCCACTCAGTTTGGGGTGACAGGGAATAGGCGGTGATTGGGGTGAGAAAGTGTTGTATGCAGGTTTCAGACTTACAGAGCTCTCACCGTCACCCTGGTTGATAGTATTGACTTCCAACTTCCTCTCGGGACGTTAACAAGGCCTTGCGTGTTTGAGTCTCTGCTCCAGATCCACAGAAGGGAGTTGATGAAAATTCCGCTCCCACCCCTTTATGCCTCACTTTTCTACACATAAATATTCTTTTGAAATAAAGGAACCAACCAACAGACAGGCTTTCCTGTTAGAAGTGTAAAACCGAACAAAACAACTCTGTCTGAGTTGGAAGCAGATTCAAACTGAAGGCTTTAAATATGTCTGAGAAAAGTCACTCTCCATCACAAACATTCTCCACGGACAAACAGAGGCAACAACCACTCTTAACAAATAAAAATTCTCAACAAATGAGAGAATAGGCTGTGGAACCCTGAAAGAACCGAGCTTTGGAAAGTTGCATGTCTCTGACACGGTCTCCAGACAGTATCAGTGTTAAACAGGGAAACAGAAACTGCAGAGGGAAAAATGTACTGCTCAGCCTGTCCCTTCAGGCTGGATTCTGTGTGCTGCTTCACCTTCCTGCTTGATCTGAATGTTTTATTTATGTACACTTAGTTGTGCTTCAAATAGAATTAAGGTAGTTCAATTTGCGTAGATGAGTGAAGACCAAAAGCTAAATCTGATTAGGATGGTTAACGTGTCAAGCTTGAAAGGCAGAAGGAAAGAAGATTGGCTCAGACCGGAAGCAACCATATTTCGGAGAATGATCACACTAAACACTTAGAAAGATGTGTGTTTACGAAGAATAGATTCATAAACAGTTCCATTTTCATTCAAAGCAAAACCTCAAGCCACCTCTACTAAAACAAAGTCAGAGACCTGTCCTTAAAATGACACTGCATTTTATTACTCTAAAGTACAGGACATTAAGCACAGGTCTGGTTGCCTTGGTGACAAATTGTTGTCAAAAGAGAGTCACCATCTCACAAAAAGGAGACATAAAATGCTTTCAATAGACTGTACGCACTGTCAAGAAATGGGGAAACTAAAAATAAACTGGATCAAACATAAATTTTTAGACTGTTTAAAGATGCATCCTGGCTTGCACAAAGACTCCTTTATGCTACTTTATATTTCTCGAGCTGCTAAAAGCCTCCCTAAGTGTCTTGAAATTTACCAACTACCACAAAGATTTTAAGAAAAGTCTTAAAATTTCAGTGATTTCATGTATGTGTGTGTTTTTTAATTAAATGCCCCATAGTTGTATTCCTAATTGCCCAAACGATTTACGAATAGAGAACTAAATAATAACTATCAACATGTCTATTATTACTAATTCATAATATATGGTAAATGCGAACACTAATCTAGAAATAAAGGAAGTCAATGCCTCTCCTATTATATTCTGTCAATGTCCGTTTAATCAAAAGGAGAATTTGAAAGCCAATCTTCTAGCATGTAGACTTCTTAATCCATGGATTAACAGTTTACGAAAGGAGAAAGGTCAACACTGGAAATTCTATTTGATTGGTATCTGTTGGAACCGTTAGTAGGAACTAGAAGAGGATCACTCACGTGGAAAGGGGGCCAGTTGAGAAAAAGTTCAAGAGTAAATATGCAGGCGAGAGCCCCATCTCACCCTCAAAATTTGTATGTTTCTTTGCCAATATATTGGTATATTTCTTTCCCAAGTAATTTGTATTAATTTTTAACATAAATTGATAAAATTAATTTTTAACATAAATTGATAAAATGCTATCTACAAATTCGGGCCCCATTTTCTTCTGTTAAATATAAATATTAATGTATTTCTCAATAGTACAACACTCTTATTATAAATATCTTTGAAAGCTGTAATATTTTTCAACATGTTTAAAGTATCATAATTTTCTTTTTCAGTTATTTTACCTTAGGACATTTATGTCTTAACAAATATCTATACTTTCTATTTATACCTTTGCAGTGTGGAGCGGGGAATAAGAGTTAGAAAGACAGTAACTTTTAAAAAGAAGTAATAATATAGTTTTTTAAAAATCCCCGCATGCGTGATATATATGTTAAAAATCTCACTTATATACAGAAATATAGTATAATATGTTACATTATATATACACACATATATTTATGTAAGGAAAAAATATATTTTGATTTTTATGCACTGACTTGTAAGCGTATCAGACCGTTAATATTTTCAACTCCCAGGAGTTGAAAATTATTGACTTTTATGTAGCTTCGCTTGTTAAAATTAGCAGGTTTAATTTTTGTATTTCGAAGGTTCAAGTAAAAAGGATTGTATAACATTTGATAAATGGCTATCTACAAAGATTAACCAGAAAAAAAGAGAATATAGTTATGTATATTATATATGCAGTTAACCAAAATTATATTTTAAAATTTCCTGTGTATTTTGAAAACCTGAATAGAGAAATCTAAATAATTATCTTCCTCTGTTGTAAATATGAGTATTTTTTGTTTCTTCTCTTTTTTTTTAAACATTTGTAGCAAATATGAATTTGTTTTATACTAGGGCAAAGCAAATTCTATACTATATTAAATTTTTTAAAGTGTGCCTGGCTTTGCTTTCAGCCTGTTACTCCTTTGTTGTGAACTTGGACAAATTATTTGATCTCCTTAGTCTTTTGTGTTCATTATCTGTGATGATTGACAATATCTACTCTTTCTGCCTCACTGATGCATTTTCATAAGAATTAAAACGCTTGTGAAAGTACTGTACAAATTACAACTTTCCACAAATATGTATGATATCATCATGGCCAATATTTTAACTATACGGCTAAGAAAAGGGAAGGGAGGAAAGATAACTACAGTTCCTTCCACTCTTTAGCAGACACTCAAATGTAATTTAGCAAGTTACATTTAGAGGGTGCTGAGAAGGGGGGAAAAAGAATGACGGTGACGTAGAGAAGGACCTGCAAAAGCAAATGGGGAAAATAAAACTGCTTACAGACCTTTCACAGTTATCACTTAAGCCAAAAGTAAAATTCCCTGGCTGCCGGGTTATGCACCCCAAGAAGCCATTACGACCAGATGCTAAGAGTTCCCCACATTGCTGGATATTCCTCTTACCTGATTACATGGTGAAGGAAGACAGTTGTTGTCAAATAGTTTCTAAACTTACCCTTGTTCTTTGTTCATGTATTATTTCCTTTATTGTTAAAATTTATTTTATTTTATTTTAGATTCAAGGGGTCCATGTGAAAATTTGTTGCCTAGGTATATTGCACGGTGGCAAGGCCTCCAGTTGCATCCACTAAGCTGCAAATGACATGATTTCCTCCTTTTTATGGCTGTGTAGTATTCCACGGTTTACTTATACCACATTTTTTTCATTCCAGTCCCCTGTTGTTGGGTATCTGGATGGGTTCTTTGTCTTTGTTATTGTGTATAGTGCTGTGATAAACATATGAGAGCGGGTGTCTTTTTGGTAGAATTATTTAAGCTTGTTTGGGAATATATCCAGTAGTGGGATTGCAAGGTCCAATGGTAAATCTATTTTTAGCTCTCTGAGAAATCTCCAGACTGCTTTCCACAGAGGTTGACCTAGCTTATGTCCCCACCAACACTGTACAAATGTTCTCTTTTGTCCACAGTCTTGCCAACATCTGTTGTTTCTGATTTTTTGATAATAATCTCATTCTGACTGGTATGAGGTGGTATCTCATTGTCGTTTTGATGTGCATTTCTCTGATGATTAGTGATAAGGAGCACTTCTTCATTTGTTTTGGGGCCGCTTGTATATCTTCCTTTGAAAAATGTCAGTTCCTGTCCTGTGCCCACTTTTCGATGGGATTATTTGTTGCTGTTGTAGTTGTTGTTTTTCCCGTCGAGTTAAGTTCCTTGTAGATGCTGGATATTCAGCTTTTATCAGATGCATAGTTGGTGAGTATTTTCTCCAATTCTATGGGTTAGCTATAGGCAGATTGTCAAGGCGGAAAACTAAGAAAGAAACCAGAAACTTAAATTCAACACTTGACCGATTAGATCTAAGAGACATCCACAGAGGTCTCTCAACCACAGAGTATACATTCTTCTCATCCACACATGGAACTTACTCTAAGATTGGCCAAAAACTTGGTCATAAAACAAGCTTAAATAGATTCTGAAGAGTCAAAATCATACCAAGAACCCGATTAGACCATAGTGGAATAAAAATAAATATCAATACAAAGAGGAACCTTCAAAAACACACAAACGCATGGAAATTAAACAACTTGCCTCAGAAAGATTTATGGGTAAACATCAAAATCAAGGCAAATAAAGATTCCTAAAAACAAATGAAAAAAAAGACACAACATTCTTGCATTTCTTTATTACTCTATACCAAAGTAAGTACTTTACCAAAATTGGTTGCATGTTGTCAATGGCATAATTCAACCACTTCAAAATAAACTCGATTTTAAAAATCATTTGACTCACCTGACAGAATACCTCTTCCATAAATAAAAACAAAACATTACAATTAATACCAAAACAAGGCAACCTTGAAACATGAATCACTTTTTGTTTTTCTCATAATGTAATCTCAACTAGATCATTTATTACATTTAAATATGTTGAACTATTTTGATGTCTCAAAAAACAGATTTTACACTAGACATCAAAAGCCATTAGTTTTGCCAGTGATTACAAAGTACTTGTCTGAGCTAAGAAGCTGAATCAAACTCCATTATCAAAACCACCACTCATTTTAAATTGCAATCTGGAAGTTCATAAAGGTCTTAAATCCCTAAACATTCTATTTCAAATTCTATTTGATTATTGCCAGCATCTTTCAGATTCAACTGTTTTGATTTCAGCTTCTGTAATGCATATTTTTTTAACAAAGACTCCATCTTGATCTCATAGACTATTGCTTGATGTTCTGTACCTTGCAGAATGAGTTCTCTCTAATTTGACTGCTGTGCCCAGAATCATATTATAAGTAAACAGAGTTCAACAATGAAAGTAAAAATTGCATGGATAAACCAATCGTCTCACAGTGGGAGCTATCTAACTTATCTGAGGCGTCCTCATTTGCTTTCCTACCAGTGAAGACATTTTAGTCAATACGTTTTTCCATAAGTACATTCTGGAGCATACTGGTCCTATTTGACCGCTCCAAGAAAGACTGGTGGGAGCTGGGTAGAATGAGGGGATTGTTAATGCACTGAATTCCAGAAATGCCTCATAGCCTGTATTCCCTGATAGAGAGTCATGGTGTGAAACCTTGAGAATCCATCCTAAGTCGTTGTTTCCATAATTTACGTAAGTATGCAACAATACTGTGGTTGGTTTAGGGGGAAGGTAGACAGTGAGACTCGTGAACACTGGAACACAATTTGAGAAACTCAGTCCTGTAATTGCCAGCATCCCTTCTAGCACTGGGACTTTCTGGTATAGTGTTGGTCTATGAAGAACTAGCAAGAGGTACCCTGATTATAAGACAGTTAAGTCAAAAACCTTTACAAAGCGAGTGATGCAGAAAATCTACAATACGGCAGCCACTAAATAAAAGACAAAGTCCCTACTGAAAATAATCAACACCAAATGTGTCTTTTTCCTGATATTTCATACCACAAAAGTCTGACTAATAGCAGCACAAAAGCTAGGTGAAAAACAGAAGAGACATTAGATTATTAAGCATTAAAGACTGTTGCTTTTATATCTAAAATAAGCCATAATAGCAAGGAGTCTTTCTACAATAGTGCCCTTTCTCTTGTGCACAAAACGTCTTCATCATTTGTATGATCTATAAAATGAAGAGCCAGAATAAATATCTTTAACTGAGGCTTCCAATTTTTAGACACCTGTATTTGTAAGGCTGCCTTATATCCAGTAGATGAGTAGACAGCACAGAGTAAATTGCAAAGAAAGTAGAATGGGTTGAAAGAAACCAAAGAACATCTGTTCCCCTGCACTTGAGAATCTGGAATGAGAAACGGTGTAGAATCACCCTGGAGACTAAAGTCAAGGGGAGTCAAAACAGATTACTTGTCTGTTATATTATAATTAACTTCCAACCCATCCTTCTGTTACTGAGGACAGGCACTTGCTTTGAGGGCTGGCTGATGACTTGCTAAAAGACCAAGAAGAAAAGAAAACCCAGCACCGACATTGTCAGCTTCATTTTTATTTCAAATTTCTGTTCCAAAAATGAACCTCAGCATTTGCCTTCAGCCCAGATAAATCTAGGTCCAATTCTGGTCCTGTCACTTCATGGCTGCATTTGCTTGGGCAAATGCTTTTATTTCTCTGAGCCTGTTTCTCTTTACATGTGAAATTGATGTAACAGTACTTAACTTGTACATCGCATGATGACTAGATATAGTGTATGCTAAAGTGCCCAGCACGTAGTACATGCTCAATGAGAGGTGGGTGATCGCTGCGTTGTCACACTCTAGATACAGGTCTGATCTTGGGTACAACGGGGCAGTGGTGGGTTCTGTGACAGTCTCACTCACACACCATGTCCATATAAGAGTACCCCCTCTCATGCAAATGTCCAGTATTCTCACATCTGTCAACCACTCACTGGTCTTTCGTGGAGCATTGGGTAGGACCATTATGCTCTAGAATAAGAATTTGGAAAACTTGTTTCTTCAAATATCTGTTTGTAGATGAGACAACTCCTACTCTCATCCCTGTGCCCTCCCATTATGGTGTGTTATCATCTCATAGCTAAAAGTTGTTTACTGCATGCCAGACACTGTGCTCAGCCTGTCACACACGTGATCTCGTGGTCTCTCCACAACAAACTATGATGTTAAACATGTTACAAATTACCAAACTGAGGAATGAATATGGTGATGGCACTGCCCAAGCTAACTCTGGCACCAGAGTTGGCACTAAACCCAAGTCTTTCTTATTCCAAAGTAGATGCCCTTCCCCACCACACAGTACCAGCACCTGCATCCAGGTCCATCCTGATGTAGGTTTAAGTACTCCCCAAACTTTGTCTGAACAGCTTCTTTTCCAAGACAAAAACTGTGCAGCCCTCTGTGACACCTCTCTCCCACAATACTTGCACTTTAAATTTCCTCTAGATCTACGTATAAGGATAAATACCATCTTGATTGCTGATATTCAACTTTCATATGGATTTTCCTGTCGTGAAAAATGACAGAAGCCATAGAAAACAAGATTGACTGCTGTGCATAAGATATATTGACCACCAAGACAATGTTTTATGTACTTGTAGATTCTAGGAACATTTTTAATAATTCCACAGTCATCCTTCTCAGAAATCTGGAACCCACCCATTGGGATTCATTATCTAACTCTTTCCTGATACTACCTTTGACCTAGAAAATCTTCTGTTAGATACAGGGATTAAACAATAGTTTGTATTACCATACATGTTAACAGAGATATTATTTTTAAAAATTTGTTGTGAGCCAGGCTCGATGGCTCAGCCTGTAATCCCGCGCCTTTGGGAGGCTGAGGTGAGTGGATTGCCTGAGCCCGCGGGTTCGAGACCCACCTGGGCAGCGAGACCTCATCTCTACAATAAATCAAAAAATCAGCTGGGCGTGGTAGCGCATGCCTGTAATTCCGGCTACTCGGAAGGCTGAGGTGGAAGGATCGCCGGAGGCCAGCAGGTCGAGGCTGCGGTGGCCGGGAGCGGCCACTGCACTCCAGTCTGGGCGACAGTGTGAGACTCCAACTCAAAAAAAAAAAAAAAAATTTGTTGTGAAAAAAATGGAAATTTTAGAAATTCTTTCATTTATTCTGTATATATTCACAAGTAAATTCACAGTGCATTTGCTTATTATATTCCAGGTATTCAAATACAACAGTGAACACAATTCTAATGCCTGCCCTCATCAAGTTTGTAGTTTGCTGCTGAGATGCATTGATGAGGAAGCCAATCATCCATTAAAATATATTTTGGAAATTTCCTTGAAAAGCAGTACAAGGTGCCTTAGGGGACTGGAAGGGGATATCTAACTTATGTTATCAAGAAAGGCCTCCAGTAGGAAGTGATGTCTGAACTACGGTAATAATGGTAGCCAGATGAAGATACCAGTGGTGAACAAGAAAGGTTAGTCTGTGGATGAGAGAAAGGATGATCGATTTAGGGAACTGAAGAATTGTGGTGTTTGGTAAAGAGAGTCTGAAGCAGTTTGTCTTAAAGTGTCTTAAAATAAACCTGAATGTCTAAGCCTTAAAAATCCTTCCTTTTTTATAGAGTGACTTGAGTTCTTCAGGGTATATTCCCAGTAGGGGGATTGTGGGGTCATATGGAAAGTCGATTTTTAGAGCTTTTAGGAATCGCCACATTGATTTCCACAGAGGCTGCACTAGTTTACACTCCCACCAACAGTGTAGAAGTGTTCCCTTTTCACCACATCCTCTCCAGCATCTGTCATTTTTTGAATTATTGATAATGGCCTTTCTGACTGGAGTTAGGTGGTAGCTCAGTGTAGTTGAATTTGCATCTCCTTGATGATTAGTGAGGTTGAACACTTCTTCATGTGTCTGTTGGCCGCTCACATGTCTTCTTTTGTGAAGTATCTCTTCATGTCTTGTGCCCACTTTGTAACGGGGTTGTGTGTTTTTTTTCTTTTCAGCACGTTTGACTTCCTTGTAGATATAATACCTGCACATGTATGTTTATTGCAGCATTGTTCACAATAGCAAGATCATGGAACCTACCGTGCTGTCCATCAAAAGAGAACTGGATTAAAAAATGTGATTCATATACACAGTGGAATATTACGCAGCCATGAAAAAGAACAAAATCATGAATTTCACAGCAACCTGGATGGAATTAGAGTTTATAATACTGAGTGATCTCTCACAGAAACAAAGATCTGAGCATCACGTGTTCTCACTCATAAGTGGACCTTGAACAACTACTGTAATACTCTAAGAAGAGGATTGACAGTGGTGGGAAACTATGGGGGGGCGGGAGGGAAAGGGAGGTGGGATTAACGGTGGTCAATATCTATCTGGGGAAGGGGAGGCACACCTCATCAACAAGGGTCCCTGCACAATGCATATTTGTATACCTAACCCTTACCTGTACCACACAACTTTAAAATAAAAATATATGTTATAAAAATATCCTTCCTAACGAGTGCAGACCTCATGTGGTCTAACTGACATAAGGAAAGCAATGCTGTGCCCCTTCAAGTGGTCCTGCATAGATGCCAGCCTGACCTTCCAGCTGTGTGCCAACTTTTGTCAATCCAAAGCTGCTCCTGCATAACAGTAGGTCACCTCACCAATTCGGTGTGCCCATCCACCAGCTGGCTGGCTCAGGTGCTGGCGACCAACAGTGCACAGCTGCTTCCCTCTTCCAGAAAACTGCCCTGAGCTGACGAGAGCCACTTCACCCAGGAATGATGTGCAGAACTCCCATACTATGGGGAGATGACTCTCCACTGCAGGTCGGTCTCCAGAAGCTCCCCGTGTGTCCGATCAAGATTGGACTTGACCTGAGAACACACCTGCGCTTGCCCCTTCTTCCTTAAAGATCTGCCTGAAAACTGTGCAACCCTCTATGACAGCTCTTTCCAGCAATACCTGCCCTTTTAATTTTCTCTAGGTCTATGCATAAGGATAAACACCATCTTGATTGCTGATACACTTTCATGTGGATTCCTGTCGTGAGGCAAGACAGAAGTCATAGAAAACAAGATTGACCTTGGTGGCATAAGATATATTGGTCACCAAGACAGTGTTTTATGTACTTGTAGATTCTAGGAACATTTTTAACAAACGCTCCTAGAATCTCCATAGACCAAGTGCATCTGAAGCCTCAGTCAGTCAGGCTTTGTCTCTAAGCCACCCCCGAGGCGTGCCACAAAAATTAAAGAAAACTTTATCAGGTGAAATACATTCAAGGGATACTAAATTTTTAAAAAGCCAAATAAAATTATCTTCCAATAGACGGCTCGGCAAGCAGTGGTCCATGCAATCTCTCTAGCCTCTTGGGATGGAACCACAAATGAGAAAACCCAGTCCAGGAAACAAACAAGGATTCCAAATGTACTCAGGTTTTTAATGTGCTGTCTTCCTGATATCATGCAGGGAATATACAGACCACAATACTTTTTAAAGTTCTTCTCTCTGCAATCTACTTTTTTCTCTTTTTAAAATTGCTTTCCAACCTCTCTCCTTAGAGATTTCCCAACTTCTCCTACTCCAGTCCCAATCCACGAAACCCTTCATGTCTTCCCTGATTTTTCCTGACCGTACATCACATGGATTAAAATGCCTTCCTGCACACCCCCTCAAGCAAATCTAGGTGATGGATGGGAGGGAGGGGATGAAATGCTAAAACCATGCAAATATTCATAATTTCTGTCCCATTGCTAACAAAGTACTCTACACATTTTCTGATCATCCATTGGTAGACTAAATCCTCATGGCTTTTCTTTCTTTCTTTCTTTCTTTCTTTCTTTCTTTCTTTCTTTCTTTCTTTCTTTCTTTCTTTCTTTTTCTGGCTGCATAATACTTTATTGCGTGTATATATACCACATTTTCTTTTTTCTTTCTATCTTTGTTTGGAATTAAACATGGACCAAGCCCATCAGAACCCTTGAAAATGTATTTTGAGAGAAGATTGCATTTCTTATTCTCTTTTTTTATTTTAGCTATTTTTTTATTTTAAAGATGTGGGGTACATTTCAGGGTTAGGTATACAAATGTGCATTACTCAGGTACCCTTGTCAATGAGGTGTGTCTTTTCCATGTGACTTCCTAGTATGTTGTCTCCATCAAAAAAGCAGAAAAAAACAGCCAACACCCTAAAAGAAAAATGGGGGGGCTTCATAAAATTGGTTAAAACGAAGTGACTAAGATGTTCTTGTTATCTCTCTTTTCATGCCTATTTGAGGCAAAGTGCTTATTGTAAGTAGAAGGTTCTTGAGTAGTAAGAGAGCCCTTCTTAAAAAGTGTGAATGGAGACAAAGCAAAACGTAGGAAGATGAAGAATTCACCTTCCAACCAATGCACCAGTTTTGAGATGGTGAAAAACACATCTCACACACATCTCTGGCAGTCCCATCATGGCATCCATGCCTATGGATGACTCTTCTTTCCAGATGTGCTTCCAGGAGCAATCTGAACTATCCTCGGGTGAAACACCAGAACTAAGAAAAGTCACTAAAATCTTAGTCCTGGAAAATGGATCTTTTTTTTCTTCCTTTTATTTTTCTTTATTTTAAAGGTGTGGGGTCCAATTCAGGGTTAGGTATACAAATGATCACTATGCAAGGTATAAGAACCTTAGAAAATGCAGGAGACACCCTTATGGAAATTGAACCTGACGACCAATTCCCGATCAAACTCCAAGTTCCCAGGCCATAAGCGATAAGAAAGACAAGCGGGACCTCATCAAACTGATGAGCTTCTGCAGAGTCAAAGAAACCATCAAGATAGCTGAGAGACAGCCCACAGACTGGGAAAAAAATAATTGTCAACTGTATGTCTGACAAAGGCCTAATGTCTAAGATCTACAAGGAACTCAAACGTGCCGAAAAGAAAAAAAAACCAACAGTCCCGTTACAAAGTGGGCAAAAGATATGAATAGACAGTTCTTGAAAATGTGTCTTTGAAATTCTGCCTTCAGTCGATCGTGGTGGCAGCAGCAACAGCAAAGCTCCATTTCTTGTGATGTGTCAACACAGCCCAGGGACTCTGAATGTACAGTACTGTGAACAGCAGGGCTTGGCCCCGCTGCTGGCTGAAGGAAGCCCACTTTCTGTCAAGTGGGTTACTTTTCTGTTTTATGAGATGAAAACTAAGAAAAATCCCTGTTTTTATGGCTTCAGAAATTTTGTGTGCATACCTCAGGTGTCTGATTTATATGTTTTTCTAACCGATTCCAAAAAGAAAATGTGATCATAGGTATTTTTTCTAAGGTTTGTGTTGCCAGACTTTATTCCAGTGAGTTGAAGCAATGGATGGCCAAGTCTGCCTCACCTTCTCGGTCTAAACAAGAATGAGATAGTTCCCCCAAACGGTCGTGAGCTCTTTGAACAGGGTCTCTGTCTTACTCAATGCTGTATTCCAAGTATCTACCATTTAATTAACTAGTGCTTCACCCTTTGAGTTGAATTTCTTCTATTCACATGGTAATAACGTCAAAAGTTTTCCTGGTACTTCCAAAAGTTACTTTCATGCATTGGTTTCTAATTATGTATACCACACTGTGCCTTCCTGTGAAATATATCATCACATGAGATCTCAGAGTCTCAGCTGAGTGAGAGGAAGAAACTACATTTGAGCATGCCTTGGAGATATTGTGGGTTTAGGTCCAGACCACAGCAGTGACATGAATGTGGTAACAAAGTGAATCACACAATGTTTTTAGTTTTCCAGTGCATTACAAAAGTTATGTTTATACTACGCTGTAGTCTGTTAAGTATAAAATAGCATTATGTCTAAAATGCGTAAATACCTTAATATAAAAATATGTTATTGCTAAAAAATACTAAAAATTATCTGTGCCTTCACTGAGTCACAGTCTATTTGCTGGTGAAGGGTCTTGCTTCAATGTTGACTGTTGCTCACTGGTCAGGATGGTGGTTGCTGAGGGCTGGAATGACTGCACCAATTTTGTAAAATAAGATAATAGCGAAATTTGTTGCATCCATTGACTCTTTCTCTCACGGAAGATTTCTCTGTAGCGTGTAATATTATTTGATTGCATTTTACCTGCAGGAGTACTTTTTTAAAAAAATTAAAGTCAGTCCTCTCAAACCCTGCTGCTGTTTTTATCAACTAAGTATATGGAATATTCTAAATTATTAATAGGCATTTTAATAATGTTCACAGTATCTTCATCACAAGTAAGTCCTTATTTAAAAATCACTTTTTTAAACTGGAGTAATTCCTCATTCCTTAGTTTTATCATGAGGTTGCAGAAACTCAATCACATCTTAAGGTTCCACTTCTAATTCAAGTTCTCTGGCTCTTTCTACTACAGCTACAGTTATCTCCTCCACTAAAGTCTTGATCCCCTCAAAGTCACATGAAGATTGGAATCAACCTCTTCCAGATTTCTGTGAATGTTGATAGTTGACCTATGAATGTTCTTGATGATATATCTATAATGGTGAATCCTTTCCAGGAGGTTTGCCATTTGCTTTACCAGATCTATCACAGGGATCACTATCTGTGACAACCATGGCCTTATGAAATGTATTTCGTAAACAGTAAGACTGGAAAGTCAAAATTACTCCTTGATCCATGGACTGCCCAATGGATAGTCGTGTTAGCAAGCATGAAAGCAACATTAATTTTCTTATACATCTCCATCAGAGCTCTTGAATAACCCAGTGCATTGTCAATAAGGAGTAGCATTCTTAAAAATATATAATGTTAGATTCAGGGGCTACAGTACATGTTTGTTACATGGGCATATTGCATACTTGTGGGGATTGGGTTTCAGACGTACCCCTTCCCTAAATGTGATGATTGTACCCAATTGGTAGCTTCTGAGCTTGTACGCCCCTCCTGACCCCCCCAATTTTATTGTCCCCAGTGTCGATTATTTCCATATTTATGTCCATTTAACTCCCACATATAAGTAAAAACATGCAGTGTTTGTTTATTGGTTTGTTTGTTTGTTTCTGAGTTATTTCATTTAGGATTATGATCTCCAGTTCCATCCACATTGCTACAAAGGACATGATTTAGTCATTTTTTTTAATGACTGAGTAGTATTCCATGGTGTATGCACCATAGGTTCTTTACCTAGTAAATCACTGATGGACACTTAAGTTGGTTCCATGACTTTGCTATTGTGACTAGTGCTGTAACAAACACAGAGTACAGATATCATTTTTATATAATGATTTGTTTTCCTTTGGATAGATACTCAGTTGTGGGGTTGCTGGGTCAAATAGTAGTTATATTTTTAGTTCTTAAAAAAAGACACTCCCTACTGTTTTCCATAGAGGTTAAATGAGTTTGCATTTCCACTCATGGTATATGACCATTCTGTTTCATCACATCCATGCCAATGTGTGCTGTTCTTTGACTTTTAATAACAGTCATTCTGACCAGTGTAAGCATGATCTCTCACTGTGGCTGTAGTATTTTTAAAGGAATCTTTGTTTCTGAGCAGTAGTTCTCAACAGTGGTCTTAAAATATTCATTAAACCACGCTGTAAACATTCTGTTATCCAGGCTTTGTTGTTCCATTGATAGTGCACAGACAGAGTAGATTTAGCATAATTTTTAAGGGCCCTAGAATTTTCAGAATGGTAAATTAACACTGACTTCAATTTCAGAATGCCAGGTACATTAGCCCCTATTAGTCCCTTTGAAGCTTTGAATCCAGGGACTGACTTCTCCTCTCCAGCTATAAAAGTCCTAGATGATATCTTTTTCCAATAAAAGGCTGTCTGTCTCATCTGTTGTTTGGAGTAGCTGTCTTAATCAACTAGTTTAGTTAGATCTTCTGGATAACTTGCTGCAGCTTCTCCATCAGCACTTTTTACTTCAGACTGTACTTTTATGTTATGAAGATGGTTTCTTTCCCAAGGCCTCATGAACCAACCTCTGCTAATATCAAACATTTCTTCTATGGTTGCCTTACCTCTGTCAGGTTTCATGGGATTGAAGCATGTTAGTCTTGTTAATGGTTAAGCTTTGGTTTAAGGGAATGTTAAGGCTGGTTTTACCTAGCCAGACAACTCCAATCTTCCCCATATTGGCAATAATGCTGTTTTGCTTTATTATGTACATGTTCACTGGAGTAGCAATTTTAATTTTCATCAAGGACTTATTTTTTCTCTGTTCCCAAAACTTGGCTAACTCTTAGGTACAAGGGCCCTATTTTTGTATGTTTTGGCTTTCGCCATGCCTTCCTCACTAAGCTTAATCTTTACTTAGCTTTTGATTCCAAGTGAGAGATGTACAGTGACTCTTCTTTTAACTTGAGCACTTAAAATCTGTTGTAGAATTCTTAATTGAACTAATTTCAATATTTTTGGGTCTCGGGGACTAAGGAGGCCCAAGAAGAGGGAGAGGGCAACAGTCATGGGAAGGGTTGGTGGGTAGTAGAGTCAGAACATGCACAATGCTTATAAATTAAGTCTGCTGTCTCATATGGATGTGATTTGTGGTTCTCCAAAACAATGACAATGGCAACTTCAAAGATCACTGATCACAGATTAGCATGACAGATAAAATAAATATGTAAAAGTTTGAAATATCGTGATGATTATCAAAATGTGACACAGAGACATAAAGTGACCACTTGCTGTTGGAAAAATAGTGTTGAAATACTTGCTCGATGCAGGGTAGCCACAAATCTTCAACGTGCAAAATACGCAGTATCTGTGAAGTACAATAAAGTGAAGTGCAACAAAATAAGGTGTACCTAGATTCCGTGTCCTCAAAATTTCTTCTCGATACCAATACCTTATATGCAATCAATATCTTTCTACCAGGTAGACTCAAGGTCTTGATAGCTAGAGTTAAAATATAGTCAAATATCAATATTAAGATTATTTGTAACTTTTTTTTGGAGTCGGAGTCTCACTCTGTCATCCAGGCTGGAGGGCAGTGGCACACTTGCAGCCACCACAGCCTCGACCTGCTGGGCTTGGGCCATCCATTCACCTCAACCTTCCAAGTAGCTGGAATGACAGGTGCACACCACCATGCCTGGCTAATTTTTTGATTTATTGTAGAGATGAGGTCTCACCAAGTTGCCCAAGCTGGTCTTGAACCCCCAGGCTCAGGCAGTCCTCTCGCCTTGGCTTCCCAAAGTGCTGAGATGACAGGCTGAGCTACCGTGCCTGACCTGTAATGTGTTTTAATCGTTTTAGTTTATAATTAGGAATGATGGGATTGAAGCATGAGGACAGAATTGCTGCAGAGGGTTCTAGCCTAAGTCGACCTGTTCTGTTGAACTCGTGCTTATTCTCTGCCTATTTTTGGCTGTCTCTGGTGACTGCAATGGCATCCTACTGAAGGGGGGAAAAAGCTAAGAGAAGGCTATTTCACTGGATGTAGTATAACTGCAAGTTCAACTAACACTGGCAAATAGGTGCACCCTGATAAGAATTCTTGGAGGCTCTGCTGAGCTGATGCTCTACCTAAAATAAATATCCTGTGGGAGGGCAAAGAGTTTGGGCTGATATGAATCCCTGGGACTCGGATATTAAAAAGGCAGTTCCATGTTAAGAAAAAAAGACAAGAAAGCCAGGCATATGGGCACACACCTTTCGTCCCAGCTGCTCAGAGCGCTAAGATGGGAGGAACGCCGGAGGCCGGGAGTCTGATGCTGCCATGCACCACAATCATGCCTTTAAATAGTCACAGCACTCCAGCCTGGGCAACACAGCAAGACTCCATATCAAAAACATCGACGACAACAACAAAAGAAAAAACCAAGGGGACTCTATTTGGAATGACTTCAAGATATTTCGTAATAAGATCCCTCCCAAAATGCAATACTTGCTGAATGTGTGACAGTATTGGAAAGAAATATTTTGCTGATGCCATTGAGTATTGAGAAGTTAATAGCATAAATTAGAAGTCTGGTGAAGGCAATAAATACATACAACTTTGGAAATGTCTTGAACAATATAATGTGGAATTTTGCTCTAAGCAGAATTCTCAATCAAGTCTTCCAAAGGTGTCTCGATTGTAGTCAATTTTAACATTTCACCATTAAATAACCCATGAAATGTACTCGCCTAGTAGGGCCATATTGTTATTTAAATCACAGGTGTCAAAGGAGAAATTTCTAATGGAAAGGCTGCCATAATCATGCAAACAGAAGCTCTTACCAAACCACTCGAGATTGTTAATGCAGACACAATTCTCGCCAAACGTAGCTGAGTTACATCGAATCGCTGCTCTTCTGACAGGATGACAGACACAGAGCGTAGTGTTTCTGGAAAGGAAGTACTCTTCTGAGAGAGCATGTGCTATTTAAATACCTCCTCCCAAAGACCACAAACTGCTGCAGTACCACTTGGTACCAAGTAACTTTGACTCTTCACATACTCATAAGTTCAGGAACTGAGATAGAACAGAAATAACCAGGAAACCCTGCCTTAATATTCTACAGTATCCATATGAATGACGAGGGCTAGAAAAGTTGAAGGCACTCTCAATAAAAATTTAAAAAATAAAAAACAAAATAAGATCCTTCGCTACAGTTGTTAGACTACCATGGTCAACAAGGCTAAAGTCTGTATTGTAAACACACTACAGGGAATTTCTATGACGGAGTTTTCAAGCGAGGTGCCACAAAAGTCTTTTGAATATGAGAAGGTTTGCACTGTTCTGAATTAATTCCATAAGAAGAAAGACATTTTGATTTGATTTCTTAAATTATTTCAGCACCTGGCCCAGAGCCTGAAATATACATAGCGTTTAATAAATATTTGTTCAGCTGCATTGACATCTATTCGGTGACCGGTATCAACCTAGCTATTTAAATTATTCAACCAAGAGCTAGACATTTATCTTTTCACTGAAAAGAAATGCCAGAAAAGTCACTAAAATATCTAATCACAGTATCTTTGAGCCATTCACACATAAAGAGTTGACTGGACAAGTCAAGTCCGTGTTAACTTCTAGCAGAAAGTAAGCACTTCATGGAGTCCTCATGTGGACTGTGAACAAAATATTTGAGAAACTTCAGTGGCCTGTAGGTTAATCTAGTGGCCTGGAATTGGTGTCGATAATGAAAATTTCCAAGTTGAGGAGCACTTGCTACATATTCTTAGGATTTAACCAGTAAAATATACAGTGTTGGTCCAGAATCCATACTGATTCTGCAAATTCCCTCATTCTGGGGGAACAACTTCACAAACGTGATAGACTTTTTTTCCAAACTAGCTTGAAGTGCTTCTCATTCCTGTATTTTTTTCTCACAACAGGTTTAGATTTACTAACTCCAGGTTGGAATCTGGCCTCAGATCTTTTGCCATCACTACACCTCGTCAAACCCCAGGAAACTGCTCACACTGAAAGAATGGAGCAGAGTCGTCTAGATGTGTCCAGCCAGCCAGAGTTTTCCAGCTTACTATTTCTTAAAATGACATTCTGTGCTCGTGGCTGGGGGTCGTCTCTGCTGATGAACTGAGGAGGCGATGTATCTTGGCTCATGTCCCCAGTTGTAATTTCATGGCAAATAAAAGTAGATTCTAGTTGCTGGTCAGACTGTTTTGTTCCTTATTTCCTTCTGCCAAAAGGTTTTCCTTCCCGGCACAGGGCCAAAGTCAGTGCTCCTTGTGTGCTCTGGACTGCAGTTCAGAGAGGCCCACTCACATGCAGCATGACTGAGCAGCTCTGAGTTTGGTAACAATGTTAGAGAGGTAACAAAAGCTGTAGCTCATACAGCACCTTTCACAGCAAACCACTCTCAAATCTCCCTCTTCCCCAAAGACTCCATTGCTTTATCAGCCGTTATATTCTCCTGCTCTGTCTGCCCGCTCCTCTGTTTTGCCCAGCAATTCAGCTTTGCCCACAAACTCTTAAATTCTATTCATCTGCCTGTAGAGAAAAAGAAGAAGAAAGAGAGGAAGAGGAGAGAAGAAAGGAATTATAATAATTCTTGCACAAAGACAATAAAATTCATCAGACGGTAGAAAATCACCAGCACACCAACCCGAATTTCATTCATCTGCCTAGTGGTGTATCAGTCAGCGTATCAAAATAGTTATTCCCAATATAACAGTACTTTCTCCAAGAAGTACTGTTTAGCAAGAGAATGGATTCTTTCCATATTGTTGCTGTAGGTAGTAAGCCACTGAGCCAGTATGACTTCCTACTTGGCAACAGACATCTAGAAGTCTATACCTTTACATTCCAGAGAACAGATGGACAGTAACATGAAAACCTGAGGACATCACCCCATGCAACTAAAAGAGCAGACTCACTGGGTCCAACTTTTTCAGCGCCTTCTGGGTCTAGACCTCATCAGAGTCCCAGCGGGAAGGGAACCCAAAATTATTAGATAATCGTTTTCACTGGCAAAAAAACTATTAAGATAATCTCTACTGGCTTCAAAACCCTTGGCAAAAGTGCACAAGGGTTTTCATCTGAGCTTGGCCACAACGGGAAGATGTGAATTTAGAATTATAGATCATTATAGATGCCAGGAGTGATGTGCTTTTGTTTATTGTACATTCCTTATCTTGACTTGATCTTTTGGAGTTCAATAGCTGCGTTTCAAATGTGATTAGCTCAAAACAATAATTGGTTCCATGAAGAATTTATATTAAAATACTGCTTAGTCCCTGCCTGTTTACTGCTAAGCCAACATGGAAAGATATAACTATTCATTAACTCTTTGGACATTTGTCTCCTAAAGAAAAAAATAGTCTTCTATATTAGGCAGTTTAGTTCGATCTAATGACCAGAATGTAAATAACATACAAGCAAACACATCCGGCCTGATGCAAGAGAACAGGCAGTTTTGCACATGCAAAGATGGTGAGATGTAACTGGACCCAATTCTATAGAAGTAAATTTTAGCTATCTTTTGGAGATCTCTAAAATCATAAAATATCTCCAACATCATAAAAATAAAAGGTAATGTGAGGTTGATTTTATTTTTTCCTTTTTAAGAAGCTCCAACTTCTTCTCCTCAGCTGAAACATAAAATCTGAAATATAAGTATCCCCTTGCATAAGTCTGAGAGATTTGGGATGGTGACAAAAGATCGTGAAGATATTGTTAATTAGTGAAGAATCATTGGAATGATGTATGCACTGTAAATGTAGATGACCAACTTTGCCTTTTAGCACCATGATTCATTTTGATTGTAATTGCTTTTGCGGGACTTTTACACTTTCCCCAACCTTGATTTTGTTAGCACCAAGACAACAAAATTCAGCAGAAGGTAATTGAGACAGCTCACACCCACAAGCCCAGGACCCTAAATGAATTCTCATTCCCATTTGAAACGGACATGCCAAATAACAATCTTTTCTCCCAGGAAAAAAAAGGGCAAACAACAACCAAAAGCGTAAGTTGTCAATTATCATTGAATAATTAATCCGAAATAGGCAAAGCCAAATGACCTTAGGATACACTAAACGATACAACAATGGAATAATATAGAAGAATGGGGAGAAATTTTATCCTGTCCAAATGTATGAGAACTTTCCATAATGTCATTATTGAAGGAAAGAATGAACACATGCTTTTATATCATACATCCTGGTCATATATTATGTTTGAGGATACATATGTCAACATGAAGAATATCCTAGTGTATCTAAGACTAGATCCTATCCAAAGACACAACTGTGATCTCATCATGAAACTAATACCTGGAATTGAATTAACAGGCTAACCACGAAATGTTTTATTTAAACACAATTGATGACTTCTAACTATGATTAGCTCTATTTTTATTTTGATGATACCATGTGCATTTCATTTTCTGATTTTTTTTATAAAGAATGGAAACTTTATTTTGAATAATTTTCTTTTCTTTTTTTTAGATTAGAAAATATAGTTTATTTAAAAGTAAATTAGAGAGAGAGAAAATTTGCCTCCCCAAGGTGGGAGAAGGGGCCAAAGCCAGGAAGCATGATGACAGCCATAGTTTAAAGAGCACATGGCCACACCAGAGTTTAGCAAGGCAATGGCCTTTTTTAAAATTTCTCTGTGATCCTCCTCCATTATCCTGACCCCTGGAAAAGTGAAAAGTCACAGTCTTTTCTTTTTATAGCAAGTTAATTCAAGCCAGCCAGTGCATATTAAGTGCCTACCGTGTCCAGAAACTAGGATCAGAAAGTGAGGGAAATAGAAAGACTTTTAATCTGGCATCCACTGGCAGTGTATACATCTAAGTTCAAAAAGTCACAGATTATGTTATTTCTGAATCAAGCTACTTCGCAGAAATACTCTATTCAAAGATAACAACAAAAAGACAATAAAATAAACTCCTTCCCCCAGAAGATGAGAGGCTTCCTAAAAGATAGTCATTTACTTTAATTATTCGATTTTGACACAACTTAGTTTTGAACTTTGGTGATAAAATACCAAAATCAGCTTAGTAAGATGCAGACAGACTGCCCTTATGTGCCTGCCTTGCCAGGATACCACCCACCTGGGCTCAGTCCCTGGGTCTCTGGCATATTTCCTGGCCGTAGCTCCTAAGACATGGATTTTCATTCTGAATGGGCTGAAACACAGACTAAACACAAATGAGGTTCTTCCTGTAAATGTGTGTATTGTACAGGAATCACTTCTGGTAATATTTTCCGTGTGCAATTTAATTGCTAGAGAGCTTTTCTATCTGCCAATTTTTTCCCCCTTGTGCTCTTTGGGTAATAAGGTACATGAATCTGCTAACACATGGAGTATAAATAATACTAAAGAGAATTTTGAAAGGTAGACTATATGAGACAGAATTCACAAGTCTAATTTATTATACACTCCTCTTATTCTTTACATAGTAAGTCAACAGACTTACAGAGAAACTGTAAGCCTAAGAATTTTACTTGACAATATAGAGCATAAAGGATGAACTTAAAACATTCATGAAAAAAAGATCACAATCCAGGTTAAAGAAAGAATCACACAATAGGCAACAGTAAAAGGTTCAAGATATTATTAAAACTAAACTCTGGTTGTTTCCTTTAATATGGCAATGTCTACGAGGTATTTCATACTTGAGACTGAGGTAAACTCCCATTTCTCCTCCTAAAGCATATTTTCCCTAAGTCTTTCTTTCTTAATGGCATGTTAACTTCCATTTGAAGTCATGTTGGACTCCTCTCCGTTTTATTAGGCATCTACTCTAAAAAACAAATTCTGCAGAATTTACCAATAGGATATATCTGGCATCTGTCTCCACTGACCACCCCCACGGGCCAAGCTCCCATCATTCCTTATCCAGATCAGAGGAACAGTCTTCCAGGCAGTATCTCCTCTTCTTTCTTGTCCACAAAATAGTCTCATCTAGACCCAGCAGCCAGAGTGATTGTGTTAAAATTAAAATTGGATGGTGCTTTATGCTAAAAACCATCCAGTGTGTTTTTGTTCCAAAAAAAAAGCCGTACAATGGTTTACATGGTTATTCAGACCTAGAATTTTAGAAACGATGGCCAGAATTTTTGTGTCAGAAAAGTCAGGTCCATTTATCCAACTACGGTGGGGTAAAAATTTTGGCTATTGTTTCTAAAAATCTAGGTTGATGACTAAACGGTGTCTTTTTATGATAGAAAGGGTGATAAGGAAAGGGGAAGAAGAAAAGAAACATCATGAGAAACAAATCAAATGATTCAGCCTAGGAAACACTCAAGGTCAAGAACAGGCGAGGTGAGAAATTCTTAATCATGAGAACAACACTCCATTCCCTCTCCCTTCCTTCCGTCCTTTCTCAGATGATCATCTCTGACCTTTTCCTCTAGTTCCTCATTAAAGTGTAAATTAATAGAATTCAAAGTCCAAGCTAATGCCTTCTGGTTCTTGTGTGTCTTTTTGCCTCAGTTGAGTTAGGCTACCCATACAAAATTCAATTAATTACATAAACAAATTTTCAATGTAGTTTTTCTTTGATCTGGTTAGTGTGGGTTTTCTGAACTGGAAAATCATTTTGTAGGAAGAAAAAAATAAAGTCAATAATGTATTACAAGTTGACTAAAATATCTTCTTAATGCTTCAGAGAAATCTTCTTTTTTTAAAAAAAAGTGTTTATTTGAGAATAGACACCTCAAAGACTTGTCAACTGAAGGACAACTATTATTTCTAATCCTCAACTGAGGGGCTTTTTAAAAACTCACAAAGACCAAATCAATTAAATAAAAATATCTTGGGGCAGAGCCCAAGAATTATTGCTTTAAAATCTCTCTGAATGATTTTAATATGCTTATAGAATTGTGAACTACTGCTCTAAATGGGACATGCATGAAGATAAAAATGCCTCATTCACCATTACTTATTTTTGTAAAGAATATGCTAGAAACCGGGCTCGGTGGCTCAGCCTGTAATCCCGCGCCTTTGGAAGGCTGAGGTGAGTGGATTGCCTGAGCCCGTGGGTTCGAGACCCGCCTGGGCACCGAGACCTCATCTCTCCAATAAATCAAAAAATCAGCCGGGCGTGGTAGCGCGCGCCTGTAATTCCGGCTACTGGGAAGGCTGAGGCGGAAGGATCGCCGGAGCCCAGCGGGTCGAGGCTGCGGTGGCCGGGAGCGGCCACTGCACTCCAGTCTGGGCGACAGAGTGAGACTCCAACTCAAAAAAAAAAAAAAAAAAAAAAAGAATATGCTAGAAACGGGAACATACAAAAACTTCTGATTAAAAAAATAAAAAGCTTTAACAGCCATAATTTCTAGCGAAATAACTTAATTAGAAACTTCAAATTCTACATTGTGGAAAGAAGTGATATAATAAATTTCAGTAAAACTATGGTAAACAATTAATTTAGTTGTTATCTTGGTTTGTGTCAACGTGACAGGTTTTTTTTTTTGAGTCGGAGTCTTACTCTGTCGCCCAGACTGGAGTGCAGCGGCCGCTCCCGGCCACCGCAGCCTCGACCCGCTGGGCTCCGGCGATCCTTCCGCCTCAGCCTTCCCAGTAGCCGGAATTACAGGCACGCGCTACCACGCCCGGCTGATTTTTTGATTTATTGTAGAGATGAGGTCTCGCTGCCCAGGCGGGTCTCGAACCTGCGGGCTCAGGCAATCCACTCAACTTAGCCTCCCAAAGGCGCGGGATTACAGGCTGAGCCACCGAGCTCGGCTGGTTATTTTTAAAACTTCAGGACTTACCAAAAAATCAATTTTGAGCCAATACACAGAAAACTGCCCCTTTACAATGTCTATCCATGCATAGAGTCAGACATTAAAATGAATTTATTTTTTGCGATAGTACCTCCCCTGACACTCCTTGGAACACTAAAGAACTCTTAAGACTTGTTATTATTACAAATGAGAGTCTCATATGCCAGCTGGATCTGTATGTAATCAAAAAATATATTTTTAAAATTTTCAAGAAAGTGAGCAATCAGGAAAACCCAAGTCTAGCTCAAGGACCTACATAGTCCACCCAAGAGGCTTTGTTTAGTTGATCAAACTATTTCCTCCATCAATATGACCAGATGGATTCTTGGATGAAGCTGAATGACAAGCATGGCTCTTTCGGCAAGAATGTGATGGGCTCCCTGCTATTTTTTGCTCCAACCACATCTTCAAACAAGGAGAGTCACTCATTCTAATATACCTTAAGTCTCCTCACATTCATTCTCTGGGCAAAACCTCTAGATCCTATCCGTTGAAAACTGCAAGAACGGATCACCTGTGAACCAGAGGGACCCAGGAGAGATAAGCAAAAGGGAAAAAAAAGAAATAACTTCACATGAATTCATTTTTCCATTGTAAGTGTAAGCAAATTTTTTTGTCCACTACAATAAAGTGATTACAGTCCTCGATCTCTTTTTCATGCCATGTAATAGAAGTGAGTTTAACTGACTGTTAAGAGACTGAATTTGATGACTGGGTGTATGCTGTGTGAGTTGTTTAACCTCTCTGCACCTCCATTTCACTCACTGTAGTATAACAAAAATCATATAATACCATCAGATTCTTCAGAAATCTGGCAGAATCAATGATATCTGTGTAGCTTATAGAAGAATCCCTGGCACATGGCAAGTGACCATGGAGGTGATCCTGGCCCACTAGCCAACCTCCCTCAGACTCTGTCTCCTCTTCTCTGACCACAGGAAGCATCTGCCCAGACACCAGTCCCAGGCACAAGCTGAGAAATCATCTTAAAAAGAGCCCCCCACCTCTTGGTCATCTGTGCTCATCACTGCTGTCTATTTAAGCAACTGTTGTGTGGGAAAACAAACTGGCCGATCAAAACATTCTGATCAAAACATCCCCTGTTTTTCTAATGTTTTGCCATCAAGAAGAGACACAGACTCAGGGCGAGTAATTAAGCTGATTGCTTTCAGGATCATGGTAGAGTAGGTAGAGTAGGCTCTGTCCAACGTATGAAAACTGTTTTTGATCCTTAGGAACACAGTGTACAGTTGATGGCAGGGTGGATGTGAGCTGTCAACCAAGGACACAAAACTAAAGTAGACTGTGAAAAGCATCCTTGATTTCCAAGGGGAAAAAAGTTATTTTATGTGTATCGCACAAATAACCAAAATTAGAGCTGTGGTTACTTAAGTCCCACCTTTGTCTAGGTGCTAATTGCTTGTTTGGTTTAATTTTGTTCTACTTTGCATGCTCATTTTCAAGGCATTATTTATATGGTTTTCCCTGAGTAAGTAATGTGCATTGGCATTTGAGATGTGAAATTTATTGCTGATTTAGGGAGTCATTGGCTTGGTGTGAATGTTTATTTCCTATTTCTCTTCTAAAGGATGGGAATTCATTTTTAGTCATTGCCCAAACCAAGGGTTTTCATATCAAAAGAGTTGTTTCAAATATACCCCACTGCAGTTTCCCGAATTGATTGGTTACATAAAGTGTATTTTCATTTTAGGCATTTTGTTTATAATATTCATCTACATCCTTTAAAACATTAATTATTTAACACACAATTTCTCTATCCTTCCTGTGTATGTCTTCAGGTATCTCAGTAATTTTTTTTTTTTTTTGAGTTGACGTCTCACTCAGTTGCCCAGACTGGAGTGCAGTGGCTGCTCCCGGCCACCACAGACTTGCCTGCTGGGCTTCGGTGATCCTTCCACCTCAGCCTTCCGAGTAGCCAGAATTACAGGCATGAGCTACCACGCCCGGCTGATTTTTTGATTTATTGTAGAGATGAGGTCTTGCTGCCCAGGTGGGTCTCGAACCCACGGGCTCAGGCAGTCCACTCACCTCAGCCTCCCAAAGACGAATACGAGCTCTTTTCCTTAAATCTCCCCAGTTCCCCACCACTGATTTCTAGAATTCAGTTGCTCAGAGCTGACTATCGAACTGTTGAAAGTGTAAAACCATCTCCACCCTGTCCATGAGAATCCGCCCTTAACAGGCCAAGGTTACATCAGTCTTAATTTATTGACGCCACACGTGGTAAAATCATTTGCTCTCTGGTTTCATCTGTGTCTCTTTTGGCAAGACAGCAGTCTAGGTTTCTTCTGCCCATAAAATACTTGAGTTTGGGATTATTATTTCTCAAATTATGAATACATTTTGCATTTTTTCCTGTTAGAATTCATTTTGGTTGTCAATTGCCCAAACTGCCAATCTCCACCCTCATTTCTCTATTTCCAAATTCATCTGGAATATTCGTTTCGTGACAACTATTTTCAAAAAGCAGTATTATAATAGTAATGGGTAAAGTCTTATTAATTTCAGAGCATATTCCTCCTGAAACCTTGTAAGATAGAAAGCCACTAGCTAAGTACAGAACAAGAAAAACTAAATGTTTGAATAAAATAAAAATAATGTCATAAAAGGGCCATGAATGTTATACATCCCTTTTTACACCAGGGATAGAATTAACGTTCAACAATAATATAGATGAGCCGGGCTCGGTGGCTCAGCCTGTAATCCCGCGCTTTGGGAGGCTGAGGTGAGTGGATTGCCTGAGCCCGTGGGTTTGAGACCCACCTGGGCAAATTGGTGAGACCTCATCTCTACAGTAAATCAAAAATCAGCCGGGCGTGGTAGCGCGCGCCTGTAGTTCCAGCTACTTGGAAGGCTGAGGCGGGAGGACAGCTGGAGCCCAGCAGGTCGAGGCTGCGGTGGCCAGGAGTGGTCACTGTACTCCAGTCTAGGTGACAGAGGGAGAGTCTGACTCCAAAAAAAAAAAAAAAACAATAATAAAGATGAAGGGAACGTCACAATCATACTTTACATTGAACCTCCCAAATAGTGTTCAGGGACCCTAAATCTATCTATAAATGTCTATAAAAACTTAGACTCTTGGGATCTTAGATTTAAAAGTGCTAGGAGGTGAAATTTCAAGATAAAAACTCAACCTGAAACCTGCTTCATTTTAACTTACTCATATTGATCTTTCTGCCATACATTGAAACACTTAAGTCTACACCTGCTTCCTCAAATGTGTGTAGATTCCTATTTTATTTCCCACTTCCATTTCCTTTTCTTTTGATGAGATTTTAAAACCCTTTACCATCCTAGCTACCCTTGAACACACGCTATTTTCTAATGTGCATTTTAAATGATGACACTTGAAGCTGAACCCTTGGCTCTAGGCGACCTTTAGCTGGTATTGAGAGCGATATCATCAGTTGGCAATGCCGGGATACCACCTGCATGCTATGTGATGCAACTTCATGTCCCCGGTTGGCACCCAGCAGTGACCTCACCTCGCTCAAGTATGTCGTCCTGTCCTCCAAAAAGTGGAGAGCTTAAAACCTCATTTCTCAGATGCTCTGAAAGCTAGGATTTTAGCTGGAAAATAAGCCTGCCAATTAGAAGCAATCGTGAAATATTCGGAATGCACCAATGAGGTAGAGGTCGCCTTCAGACTGCTTTTGGCTGTTTTCTGCAGCTAGGAATGTTTATAGGGATTCCAGCATCTGATCATCAGTCTCTTGAGTGTTGAGAGATAGATATTGGCAACTGAGGCATCTGGACTCCACAGAGAGTGTTCAGGCAGTTGTATCAATTGTTCCTTCCTGATCTTAGGGCTGGAGCTGTGGCAGCATGTTCTTCAACTCACTTTTTTATTCCTCACCTGTCCTGTTTAAGGGGAGATAATAGTTCCCCTGACAGGTGGGATATAAGCTATTTTGGGGGGACCAGCCTAACTTTCTGCTTCTCCAGTCCATTCAACAAGTACCATTGTAATTCGCTGTATTTCCGTCATTTTCTGTTTAAAATGCACTAGACCCTGTTTGTCAAAAATACTGAAATAATGGCCACACAGTGGCTCACATCTGGAATCCCGACTCTTTGGGAGACCAAGACTGGGTGGGGGGTGTCGCTTGAGTTCAGGAATTCAAGGATGCAGTAAGCTACGATTGGCTATGATGACTCCACAGCATTCCATAGTGGGCCATAGAGTGAGACTCTGACTCTGAAAATAAAGTAAAAATAAGAAATAAGATAAAATAAAATAATGTAAGACTATTATGCAACAGAATCCAGTCTTTGTACCTCTGTTACACACACAAAAAATCACATTGACTTACGTATACTTATGTTTGAGCTATGCAATGATCATGTCCTCATACACGATAGTCATGGTCATGTTTTACTAAACACTGCAGTCTTTTGCTCTCTTTATGGGCAAGAAGGCTCCAGGGTCTAAAACCCAGCCCTTGAAGATCACAGGTAGAGGCAGTTAGAAGCATTTCCCAGAGAAGCTGGGAGACAGAGCGATAAAAGGAACCCAAGGGGCACTAAAAGTCTATTACACAACCTTTGAGTCATGAGAATGGATGAGTCAAGTCTGTGCATTAACCAAAGTATTGAACAAAAGTGTTTGTCCAGGACTGGGTCTATCCTAGAGAACTCTTTATTAAATAAGACAATGACATTGCAAAGAGAAAACCATATCGGAACTCTTTCTTTCATTCTAAGGTGATTACAAAATAGGTAGCTCAGAATGTATTAAGTACTCAGAATTGGTAAGTGTTACTCTGTGAAAGATACTTTGCTTCCAGCCCTAAAAGCTTTTCACCTCTAACTAGGATGAGGTCATCTTGACCATTCTAGTCTCAATAAAGTTAAAGTCAAGCTTAAAGGTCAAATCTAAGAAAGAGTTACGAATTATATAATATCACCCAAAGGCCCCAAGGAGTCAGCCCTGAGACTGAGCTTTTTTCAATATGTCTATTTGATAACCCAGAAAATGAAGCAGGAATATGTTCTCAAATTTACAAGCATTACTCAACTAGGTCAGCCTGTTAATTCTTGAATTACAGCTCGAAATGGCCTTGATGAGAAAAATCTTCTTGCATGCACATGTGTTGTGAACGTGCTCAGACTTGGATAATACACACGTGTGCACGGGCAAACACAATAACAATGGAAGTGTGTGTATTACCAAGAACTATTTTTAAGAGATGAAGAAATTTTCTAAGAAGTTCCAGAGGGCAGTCACACAAAAGAAAATAGATGCTCCAGGTGTAATTTAAGTTCAAGCGGCGAAAAAGAAAACTAGGAAAAATCACTGTTATCAGATTCACACAGGGTCATTTTGTGAGTAAAAAGCAAGAGAGAATAAGGAGAAATAAGCAAGTTTAACTAAGGCACAAAGAAAAAAAGAAAAATGCCTTAGCCTTCGCAGTAATAAGAGGGTCCCTGAGGATAGAAGCAGAATCTCTTAGTTCCATCCAGTCTTTGGCATCTAGTGGTCTATGCCTGTATCTTTGATTGACCTCTCAGGGTCAACTTGGCCTTTCTTCACCTGCTCCCTACCTTGGGAACCGACCTGCAATGGATTCCATCAACACTCCACTCTCTCTCTCTCCATCTCATCACCTCCACTCTCTGGCTTCTACTTAGATTTCAACCCAACCAGTACAGAACCTCAGCAGAAGACCAGAGGGAGAAAGCAAAGAAAGCCCAGGAAATATATTTCTTGGGTCCCCAATCTGCAAGGTCCCTTGGAGCTAATGTGTCACTCTACTGAAAGTCACCGCTTCTCTCGAGGACTTCAAATTCATGTAAATCTCCCAGCTGCCTCTAGGACACCGTCCCTTCTCTATATCCCCTCCAGCCTAGGTGTGATCATAGGCCAGCTGGTATCAGTCCACATTGCTGCACTGCCCCGTGGTTTTCTCCTACACCCACAGGGATAAACCACCCATTTGTAAGTAAGCCCCCTTTTAATTGTTTTATTTTAATTGTGCTGTCTATTTCCTATTGGGACCTGGCTGGTATCAGGTTCTTGTGGTACCACATAAGGTGGCATGAGGCCAGATGTGGTCACCACACACTCTCTTTGCAAGAAACGACACTGACCATATCATTCTGCACCACGTAGAAATCAACCAAGTGACAGCAAATCTCTTTGTTCTGGTCATTTCTAACCTTCACTAACCTTCCCTAGGAATCAGAGAGTAATAGCCTACCACATTTGAGAGATTGTTGACCCCATTTTAGACATTGACCTGGCCCAATGGTCTACATATATTACTTTGAGAATAAATTTTCTTTGGAAAAAAAGTAAAAAAAAAAAAGTATAAATGACACCACTTCCCATTTATGGAACCATTTATGGAACCATTTATGGGCGAACCGTTTATAAGTGCTTTTTTTACAGAAATCTTAAGATTTTGTCTTAATACAACAGCTGTTTTTATCTTGGACATCTGTAGAAAAATGCAAAATATTTATTTTTAAAACTGTTGGTTTAATCTAAACCGGTGTAAAATGTTTTATGGCCTGACTTCTTAGTCTTTTAACTTTCTTTCCAAAATAAATATGTCCTGTGGCTCTCTGGTCTCACTTTTACAATCATCAGCTTTCATTATTGGCTTTTCCCCATGTGGAAAGCAATTGGCCTTTATTCCTTACAAAACGAAATTTTAAAAAAATGTATTTGCCAGCGGTTCAGCTTTAACCAAAATAGGTTATTCTAGATTTGGCTTCATTGTTCAGGTTCTGGGTCAGAATAGATTTGTCCGACATCTATCTGGAAAAAGATTAATAAGAGGCTGGAACATTTTGAAAGGAAGGTTAGTGACAGCCCTGGCCTTGTCTCCCTGGACATCATGAATCGCCATTGCCCAGAGAAGAGTCTATCAACTGCACTAAAACAAAGGGGGGATGATAACAAATGTGTTCACTGCATTGAAGGGTTTTAGGACAATCGACACAAAGGTGGGAGTGGATAGGGGGAGTGGAATTAGGATATTCTTTCCATATGCAGGAATTCCGTAATAGACATTTCACATCGCTGATATATTTAGGCATCTAAGTTGAGAATTTGATACTGAAAGGACAGACCATGAGTAAAATGCTTATTTTAATCTCATCCTTCTAAAAATATGAAAATCAGTTTACCCACTGAAGGGGAAAATCCCAATTTGCCTTTTATATAGTCATCCATAGAGATCCTATATTATTGATATTTCTTGATACATCTGATAAACCTAGTTTCAAAGGTAAAATACATGTATTTAGGAGAATTAAAAATTTTTTAAAATTTCCTTAAAGAAGTAAAATGCTACAGATATTAATCATTTTCCTTTTATAAAACATAATAAGCATATCTTTCATGGAACATATAGAATATTTTATTGGGTGGTATTAAGAAACATAAAAGAAATCTTGCTCTCCAGGAACCAATAATGCAAACAAATATTTTTATTACAAAGCCCACAAGTTATCTTGTGTTCTCAAAGTATTCTCCACACTTCAAACATACCCAAACTAATGAACAGATCGTCCCTTCTGAGACCGAATGGTTGCAGAAAACCAGCGTTCCGACAAGTTTTGTCTTGATGAAGTTGGCAGGGTCAGGTTCTCAACGAGAGGTCTCTATCAAGGCGGATGAGTGTCTTTACTGGTCTTTAGCATGGGGCAGCTAGGGCAAACCCTTTTCAGCACAAATGTCACTGGTTTTAAGTGGGGCCATCCTAGTAAATACATCAGCTTAAATCAGGTATGATGTGTACAGGTGGGGGTGTTGGGTATACATAAAGCTCAGACACCCAGACTTCTCTGTCACTGTACCATACATCCATGTAACCACAAATCATCTGCACCTCCTAAAGCTGTTGAAATAAAATATATATAAATAAAAATAAATTTAAAAAACATAACTGGCAGGTTAAACTGATAGTGTTCATAGAGTAGATTTATGCATATTACATAACAGCAAAGGTTGCCAGGAAGTTCATATTGATAAAGTGACACCTTTTAGAGTTGTTTAGGGAATTTAGTTTAAAAATATATTTTTCCTTCATGACTTTTCTATTAATCCTATCTAAGAACTTTCAGTTAATAAATGGATTAACCCATCCGAATAAGACTAAATAAAAAATAAAAACATTTGATTTAAAAAAATACTTTCCAATGAAATTATTTTACTGTAATAAAAACTTTGTTACTATTAAATCCCTTACTGTTTATAAATTACACAGTGAGTATATCTCTTTTTTAATTTAAACACAGGCAGATCATTATATATTCAAAGATCATTAAACTTCTTCAATTCAATATTTTTGAATTGATAGTTAACCCATAAAAACAGAATACCTGGATGTGGTGGCACACACCTGTAGTCCTGACTACTTGGGAGGCTGAAGGAGGGAGGGTTGCTTGAGCCCAGGAGTTGAGGGCTGTGGTGAGCTGTCATCCTGCCATTGCACTCCAGTCTGAGACTCTGTCTCAAAAAAAAAAGATAGAAGGAAAGAAAGAAGAAGAAGAAGCAGAGTTTCACACCCTTACCCTCAGCCTCTTAGATTCTATCCCAATCTCTTCCCCCATGAAGATAACCACCATCCTAGCGGCTAAGAGCAGAAATTGTCTTTTGTCTGTACTTTTTGGATGGCTTCTTGACTGAATATCCTGCCTCTAGAATCTCTTGCAATCAATGACACATCTGACCACCAGAACTTTCTTTCCAGCACACACATCTGTCCATGGTATTCTTCCTCAGACCATCACTGGTTCTCCACTGAATCACAGAATGAAATCTAACCTGGTATTGCACCCAGTGCCTACCCACCTCCTCATTTAATCTTGGCTACCCTCCAGATGCATCCCTTTGGGTTCCTGCCATATCATTTAAAATGTTTGGGCACGAGTTAACCAAAGAGGATGATAATCCTAATGGTTGAATATCAGTCACTGATATTCACTGAAATCCACAAACCCCTGGATTCCTATTTGGGAAAGCATAGAGGGTATCGTGAAAAAGGTGCAGTGCTTAAATCCCATTTCCACCTCTGCATAGTCACAGACTAGGCCTCTGTAAACAAAATTAAACGTCGATAGCTCAGTAAAAAGGGACAAAGGATAGTATTTTGTTCATTCATTCATCTGGCAGCCCCTTCAAGGCATCAGCCGTGGGGCAAGGTGAAACATAGTGGCTGCCACGACTCCATAATATACCTGTCTTCGCTTACACACAGGCCTCCATTCTCCTCTGCCAGTGGCTTGGCACCTATGGAAATGCTAATTTCGTGTTAAAATAAGCAGCTTCTTGAAAGAGCCATATTCATTTGCAAGCCTGTCTCCTGCCAGATATTCAAAAGCAGGTGCAACGGGGTCAGCTACCTCTGAGACACAAACAAAAGGTTTCGTGTCTGAGCCAGTGTGACCTTTACCAGGAGAAAACAGGAGACCCAAGGCCGAAGGCAGCGGCTTATGTTCTCAGTTAATCCAGTTGCATGAATAAGCAGAGTATAAAAGGCACAAGTGTTTTTAGTGAATGCAGATTAAACGTGGGCCTCCCGGGGTTCCTTCTCGGTATTCACAGATGAAATGCGTTCTTCAAGCTAACATTTCTTCTTCATGGTCACCTACCTTTGCCTTCAAAGAATTACCACATTTCTCTACCAAACACTGGGAACTTTTCACCCCCAAATTCATCAACTGTCTATAAGTAGATCTTAATGAGTCAAATCCTTCAAACAACAAAATAATCTTCTTTTGGCGAAGTAATAAAAAGTACTCTGTTCTTTTAATAATTTGGAATTATTTCAAATACTTTCCTCATGCAGTTTAGTGATTCTCCTTAAACCCTTTTGCACTTTGCTTTTTCAGAATAAAATTTCCCTTAAAACATTTTTTTTTTTTTTTTTTGGTGCGCCTGTGTTCTCTTAGGAGGAAGATTTCCTATTGTAAATGCCCTTTGGCTAATTTCAGAGAATATTAAGCGGTGTTTGTTTTTGCTTGTGTATATTAATACTTAGAAATGTCCTAGAAGGTAATGAACTTAACTTGTTTTGGCATAAAGTATACAAACTGTGAGGCGTATGGTCTGGAAGCTCTAGTCTGGTTTTCTGGACTTAATTGAGCATACAATTTTTTACTTGTAGATTTTTGGCACTGCAGGAAAACATTGGTAGCATGACATTTTAACCCAAGGGAATTCAAAATAGAGTTAATTTCCAGCAGCACTGTTAAGTTCCATGTCACCGTCTCTAGAACTGAACGGCATGAGATAGAGCCCTCCCCTGCCCCCAATCTCTGGTTGAATACATTCACCAACTGAACGCCTGCATGGGCGCCCAAAATGAGTCCAAAAAGCTCAGGCCCACGTTACTTGACATGTCGCCAGATGGAGGCCCACAGTGATCTAAGGACATTTTGTACCACTATGCTGAGTTCTCTGAGCTGACACCGAGGTATCAAGAGTAAGTACACGCACCAAGGCTTCCTTGGGCCACGGTTCTGACAGCCCTTAGGTCACTGAGGTCAGTGTGTGTTCACGGAAAACATTCTCAGATATGTTAGGCTTGTCTTTCTGCTCCTGTACATACGCTTGATTTCCGTGACACCACAATGGCTTGTCCTAAGACAAACCGAAGATTTTTCTGTGACCCTCTTGTAGGCTTCAGAAAACAAAAGCCCTGCAGAAGGTCTTGGGCAGAACTAATTAGGTTTTCCTGCATGTTTTCTGAAGACTGGGAAGTTTTCTTCTGCAGACATATATAGGTGCTCTTATTTTCTGTCGATCTCACAAGAGAAAAATCGACCCCAGTTATTAGGCTTTCAACCTGTATCTTTTTGGATGCCCTTAATAACAAGGGAGCTTCTTTGAAGGCCTTTGCCCAGGTGCAAATATTCTCTGTGACGAAGTCCTATGTTGAAGACTGGCTATTTACTTTTTAAAAACAGGCATTCTATTGTATTGAATTTGTTAAAAAATACATCTACATTGAAAAGTGCTCATCGTAAGTTTGCACAAAGGGAACACAACACACATGTCACAGCTCGCTTTGACCGCCATTTCTCCCAGAGTAGCAGCCATCCCGATTCAGCTAATACCATAGATGAAGGGTTTGAGTGATTTTTGAGTCTTTTACAAATGGATCCATCAATTATGTACCCTCTGTCTTTTCCTTAATATTACTTTTATGAGATATTTTCATGTTGTTGCATACTTTGACGTCCACTCATTCTTACTTCCAGAGAGCGCTCCTCTGTAGAAATAAACCAGGATGAATCAGTTTACTCTTGATGAGCACATGGATTGTTTCCAGTTTGGTGCTCTTGTAAATAAGGCTGCTGTGAACATGCTTGTGCGCTTCTTTTTGGTGCGCACTTGCACGTATTTCTGTCGGGTGTGAAACTAAAAGTGGAATTGCTGGTAGCTTTCTAAGGGGTCTGATCAAATTTGCACTCCAGCTGGTAAGATCTGAATGTTGGCATTTTAAGTGTGTCTCGTCCTTGTCATTTTGACAGATGCATCGTAAAATTCTAAAGTCAGGGAATTTTGTTTGTTTGTTTGTCTGTTTCTAAACACAGGATCTTGGCTTGGTTGCCCAGGTTGGAGCTTGGTGGTGCAATCAGATCACAGGTCACTGCAGCCTTAAACTCCTGGGCTCAGGCAATCCTCCTGCCTCAGTCTCCTGAGTAGATGGGACTACAGGCATACACCATCATGCTCGGCTAGTTTTTTATTTATCTTTTGTAGAGAAGGGAATTTTGCTATGTTGCCCAGGCTGGTCTCGAGCTCTTAGCCGCAAACAGTTCTCCCACCATAGCTTCCCAAAATATTGGGACTTCAGGTGTGAGCCACCACACCCAGCCAAACTCAGTTATAATTTGCATTTCCCTGATGATTAATAAAGCTGAACAGCTTTTCCAATGTATTGGCCATATATATTGGACATTCTTTTTTTGAAGTTCACTTTTATAACGTTTGCACATTTTTCTATTAGGGTTTCCATATTTTTCTTAGTGATTTGTAGGAGCTGTATAACCTGTAAAATCCTTTGTCTGTTACACATATTCAAATCTTTTCCTACTGTCTTCATTGTGTCTTGTTCAACAAAAGTCTCCAATCTCAACATAATAACATGACTTTTCTAAAACATTTTTTATATTATCATTATGGTTATATTGATTTTTGTGAGGTGTGAGGTAATGGTGAAGATACGTTATGGCCTGTTATTCATAACTGAGCTAAAGATTGATCGATCTTTTGAGAAATATTTTCTGTATACTCCCACACATTAAAAAAATTATCCAGGTAAATTCTCAATAGGTCATAATTTAACTGTATCTCACATATACACAATGGAATATTACACAGCCATAAAGAAGGACAAAATTCTGAACTTTGCAGCAACTTGGATGATCTTAGAGTCTATGCAAACATAGCTATGGGGTGATCTTTCACTGAGTGATCTTTCACAGAAACAAAGAACCGAGTAACACATGTTCTCACTCATAAGTGGACCTTGAACAACTATCGTAATACTATAAGAAAGAGATTGGCAGTAGGGGGGAAACTGCCAGGGGAGGGAGGGGGACACACCTCACCAACAAGGGTCCCTGCATAATGAGCATTTGCATACCTAACCCTAAATGGTATCCCACTTCTTTAAAATTAAAAAAATAAATTTAAAGGAAAAAGAAAATCTCTGTAGCGTAGAAACTATTGTGCAATTAACTCCTCATGCCCAAAACTGGGTAAAGGAAAACAAAATATTATCATTATTCAGGTAGGGCACTATATTTTTCTCTAATTCTGCAATATCTTTTAAAAACATGAAGCAGAAAAAAATGGCAATTTTAAGGTGACAGAAGAAAATGCACTGGACAGATCATTTAGCAGTCACCTTGAAATCATGCTGTCCCTGGGCCGATGTGTGTCTTAGCTGTACCTACACAAACGCAGCCTCCAGACCCAGTCTGTAAACATCACCAAGTTTTCTTTTGGGATTGCTTTACCAGTACATAGAAAAGCTGGGTTCATCTTAATGTAAACATGCAGAGGCCACATTAGAAAATGAAAAGTCACAATTTTAGAGTAATGCACTCATTTTGATTTACTACTTACTATCTCTTATTTTTGTTTGCTATTTTATTTGCTCTTTGTTATTTTAAAAACAAGCATGAAATTGGCTTATAGTTAAAAAATAATATTATATGCCATATCTAGTCTAGTTCTCCCCGTCCGGTAGTGTCTGACACGACAAAACGTCCTGGCAATGTAAGATAGTAGCCACTAGTGACTATTTACACTTAAGATGTGTGCAGTGAGACCCCCCCAAAAAAAACCCCTGAATGTTCAACTTTATTTAATTTTAAATAATTTCGGTTCAAATATAAATATCCAAATGTGGCTAGTGACTGCTCTCTTGGACAGCTCAGTCCAGGTCTACCTAATCTCAAAATGTGAATGTTTTAGGAAACTATCTCTATGGTAAGATGGAGAATAAACACTCAGAAGACAACACTACTTTTCCAAGTGATTAATCACATAAGAAATGTTGCACCTAGGTGACTGTCTCCAACCTAAAGATGGAATGAACATGAACTATATTTTTGTGTCCCAACACACAGAAAAAATTCTTATTATCGATTGCTGTTTTTTCTTTCTCTCTATGTACCCCATAGCTATGTTTGTAATATTCTTGGCAGGGTTCCTACCAGTCATTCTGCAGGCTGAGAATCAAATACAACATTTATCCAAGTTCCATGAGTGAGACTAGTCTTACTCCTTTAAGAACATTAATCAAAAGTTACTTGAAGAAGCAGCTATCTTCAGTTTCAATCACGCTAAAATACAGGCTGTATCATAGGTTGATAAACTATTAAAACATCCAATTTGACCTTTGTGAATAAGCTTTAATGTTGGTTGAGATATTGATATTGATATACTGTATATAATAGACCTTCTTTTATTATTATTATTTAAAATCATTCTAAAATTTACTCTTGAAGTTGCAATTTACTTGCACTAATGCAGCTAATTTTATATTGCTACTACTGCCTTACATATGACAGAATTCCAATAAGTTTTAAGTGTCAATATTCAACCTCAAAATTACTTTTATGATTGTGAAACATTGCTTATAAAGTAGCAATGAGTTCAAATGTGCATCACTGACATTTCTTGCTACAAAGAAAATAATTATTATACTCACGATTGTATTTTGTTTAGGGACAGTTTTGGGGAGAGAAGGTTGTTCAATTTTTCATTATTCTGCTTAGCAAAATGAGGTGTTTCTTTTTTTCAAAGAGGAACCTCTATCTAGTAGAAAATTTTAAACCCTCAAAATCAATAGTTTTAATATAGTGATTCCCGTTTTCATGAGTAAAATGTTTACCTAGCAGCTAAAAAGAAAAAGAACAAGAATAATAAACCCTTGATTGATTGCTTTAGAGGTATGAGGTGTAACTTACAATCACCTAGGCCAATTCTCTCTCTGCTAGTCGGTCCCTCTTGCCCCTTTTGGTATCGTGAAATGCTGCTTCTCTAGGCTGACACCTTTGGCCCAGAAAGAGGAGTGACTGGGGTCACGTGAGGAAGGGCAGCGAAGTTCATTTTGCACCTCACTGTTTCTTTTTAGTAAAGAAAATCCATCATGCTTTCAGAGGTTATTATTAGTTTACTTAGTCAGATAGCAAGTGAAGCATCTTGAGGGTGACATATTATCCTAGCAGAGTTTGGATATTTAATTGAACAGGAGAATTCCATTTCGTTTATATCTTTGTTGGTCAGATACAATTTGGAGTGCTTAATTTGGAATAAGCCTTTCCATTTTATGCATTTCTAGATGGCTGTGAAGACAGTAAGGAGAGAAAATGAAAGACAAAATCATTCTTTGTCACTAAATATATGACCATGAAGATTCCTTCAGCTGCAAAATATACACTGAGAAATTTTAGGATTCAAAGAAAAATCGCAGCACAGATAAGCAATGTCTTTGATTTAGTGTGATAAAAACAAGAATATGCTTCATGTCTTTCTCAGTTTGGCACTATGTATTATAAAAATTCATTATAATTTTTATATCTATTTATTTAATCTTTATGACTCTCTCCCAAGGAAATAATCCAAAAGATAAAGTTATAGCATATAGTTATGCATTACAGAATTATTTAAAATAGTGAAGTTTTAAAAACAACTTTATATTCAACAGTAGAGGAGTACACAGGTATATTTCTGGAAGATCCTTTTGGATTTGTATAAAGTATTTTAAAATGATAGTTACAAAGATTTTGCACCAGGAAATACATGCATTATTGTGGTATTCAGCTCATGCTGTATCAAAATCAAAGAAATTGAAGTGTTGCTAAATTAGAACCAGAAAGTGGATCTCAGGGAGACAAATATGCAGAGTGCCAGAAAGCTAAGCTCAGATTATTGGTAGTCAATAGAAAGCTGCTGATAAATATATTGATAATTAGGTAGACAGATGATAGATACCTAGAAAGACAGAGACACATACAAATACAGATACCATGATAAGCATTTCACATGGAAGTGAAAAAGGCAAGTACTCTCACTTATGTAACATAGTTGTAACTGTATGAAATACAAACATACACTGGGGAAAATATACCAAAAAAAAAAAAAAAGAATGGTTGCATAGGGAAGAAGGATTATTTTCATGCTATAAAAGAAATTTTTTATAAAACAGAAAAGTTCCATTCTTCCATTTACTTTTTATTCCAGTTGGCTATGCATCCCTATAGAATTATTCCAAGGATTTAAAAAAAAATCTTCCTTTGGAAAGAGATTAAAAGGTTAATTATCTCCAGGTGATTAGTTATTTTCAGGGGATCTTCTAACATGATTAAAATCATGATATGCTGATTTTACAAATGCAACAATGAGCACAGAGAAATTAAATGCTTGTCACCATCCCCAGTGACCCACTTGCATCAAAACCATCAGTGAGTAATGAAAAGTTTATTAAAGATTTCATCAGACAGACTCAACAATCTCCAAGATCACTTGAAAGATCACTTCCCGTTAACCCATTCTCTCCAGTTTTGCTTGCCCCTTGACACCAATCATAGTTGTCCTCATCGCCTTACCTGTGGCACCCGTCACCCTCTATTTCACAGAGAAATTTCTCTCTGCCCCCAAACTTGCACTCACATTTTATGTACTGTACGATAATCCACACCGTTCAGAGATAAGTTTAGTGGCCAGGTATTGTACGCAAGTATGTCCCCCTCTGCCACTGGCTTAAAAAGAGTGCTCTTTTTATATATGGTATTCTTCCCTGGCAGAATAATGACATTTACACAAGGCTTTCATGAGAGCCATGCCTTCCCCACCCAAACTCCCAAGCCAGGACATACAGAAACCAACACAAGACTTCTCCAAGATGCTGATTCACTCCAAGCTGTCCACCTCTATCCAATCCTATTAAGAATCCCCATCCTGCTACCCTGCTTAACTATTAAGAATTTACTACACTTGGATTGGAGTTGGAAAAGACAGTTGAGAAGCCTACACTTCATTTCAGTCATTCTGTAGTCATCAGAAACTCATCTTTCAAATTTCTTGATAAACTCTCTGGCTGGCTTCTTCTGCAGCCCCTAGATGTGGATGACCCCTGCCCTGTATTCAACAATTCATCGTTTACTCTTTCAGCTGTTTTGGTGATGAGCTTTTCTGCAGCTGTTGGGAGCCAGCCTTGGAGGCCCGCCTGATTGACAAAGTCCAGGTGCGCAGAGGACCCCCGGTCGCAAAGCAAGTCAGGGAAGCTGAGGCCCTTCTGTCTTCCATCTTTACTGTTGATACGGCTGAAGAATTCTGTGCAGTCATGGAAGAAAAAAATGGCATGTTTATGTGAGGTACTCACAGCTAATCTAGGAACGTCATGGTTCATTTTTCCATTTCCCACTATGCTGTTTGACATTTTCTAACATATGCAATGGTTAAACTCTGAAGCACATCAAGAATGCTTTCTTTCACTTGGTTATAAGTTACTAGATATTGCTTGAGTAAAAAATGATATGAGTACATTCACTCCTTATTTGATTTAGAATTATGTAGTTTAGTGTTTAGACATAAGGTTTTTTAGAAGCACAAGTTTATAGCAAGTTCATTATGAATTCATTATAAGTTCTAACACTTATCTAGGAGTTATGTAGGTGATTTATAACACTGTTTTCACAGATTTAAGCTGAAGATTCATCGTTAAGGTTTTTACTTAATTCAACAGTTAAAATTTTAAGTTAACGTATATAGAGTGGGTTTTCACTGAATTCATAATATAGTAATTGGATACTTTTATGATAAATTAACTAAATACAGAGAGCAACCTTGGGGGCCTGGGAAACATCACTAAAAGCTTCTTTTGAGTTTTCTTTAGAAATATACACTGCACAGTAAGAAAAAAGTAACGCAGACACCTGGACAGGAAAAGCGGTTACGAAGCTTTGAAGGACATAGAAACTCCAGAGAAAACTGTGATTACAAAGCTTTGAAGGTCATAGAAACCCCAGAGAAAACTGCTGATACATGGAGAAATATGCACTTGGAAACTTTCTTGAGACATTTCAAGGACTGTATTTTGGGACTTTGGACTAAAACTATCATTTTTGGCTATAAGAATAAGACTCATTGACTGAAAGTAGTGTTCTTTGCTTGTTTGTTGCTTCTAAGACCACTAGATGGTGGTAACTTCTAAAAGATAGTGTACGTGAAGGAATTTTCTTTGTCTTGCCCCTTTACAAATGATATAAAAGCTCTCTGTTAACTAACAATAAATGGCATCTGTCCTGCAGGCATCTGTCCTGCAAGCAGGTGTCCAAGTGTATTATTTTGTCGTAAGTTACTTCTTTCGCCTACTCCATCTCTCCTTCAGGAAACCTCACACCGGGCAGGAGCAGGACTCCAGCATGCAGCTTCACATAAGTCTCCTCCTCACCAGGGCATTGCTAACCTGGCAACCTCATCCCCCCGTATCACCTGCACTGCCTTGCTTCTAATCCTCCTGGAGGGACACCTCTCTAAAGTCTCCCTACAAATCAACTTGTCATAACAATTGAATCTATCATGTTCCTGACAACACTGTTGAAACAACTTAGGAATGCTAGATATGAGATAAAAATCACAAGACTGTGAACCACATTTTCTCTTGGACTAGAAGAGAACATCATTAATAAAGAGCATTCTTCTCATCCAGTGGTTTTCTTCTTCTAAGAAGGTACATTTTTTTATTTCCTTTTTTTTTTAGATTGAAAAATACGGTTTATTTAGGAAGTAAATTAGAGAGTGGGAGAGTAGATTCACCTCTCCTAGGTAAGAGAGGAGGCCAAAGCTTAGGAAATGTGGCAGTGGCCATAGCTCAAAGAGCACATGACCAAAACCAGTTTAGTACCACAATGGCGAATGGAGAGAAAGAGAAACAGAAAGAGAGAGACAGAGAGATTGAAACAGTGATATAGAGATAGAGATAGATAGATAATGATTCACCTCCTTAAGTAGGGGAGGAGCTAAAGCCAAGAAACATGGCAGCCATAGCTCAAAAAGTCATATGAGCACACCAGAGTTTAACAAGGTTATGGCAGTCAGTTTCCTTCTAAGGTCTGTATTACTGAGTGATCTTTCACAGAAACAAAGAACTGAGTATCACATATTCTCACTCATAAGTGGACCTTGAACAATTATCATAATACTATAAGAAAGAGATTGGCAGTAGTGGGAAAATGCCGGGAGGGCAGGATTGGCAGTAGTGGGAATCTTCTGGGGGATTGGGGCACACCTCATCAACAAGGGTACCTGCAGAATGAATATTTGTATACCTAATCCTGTATTGTACCCCACATCTTTAAAATTAAAAAAAGTAAAATACATTACAGCCAAAAACTTACTTTAAACATGCTCAGGTAATGAAATTCTAGTTTTTTGTTTCACTGGGAACTAGCAAGAGATTTACATTTTTTAATGCTATGTATGAAAACATACTCCTACTTTTGTAAATATCTTGTGATGATCAAAGAATTGTGTGTGATTATGTGCCCTACAGGTCCTCAAATTTTCATTCTAAAAAAATCACTTTCCCTGGAACAACATTGAAGGTGTTGCCCAAGTCAACAAGCCCTGCCAGAGTCTACTAACCCCAGGATATTGCATGAAATAATATTGATTATTTTTACAGTTAAGTGTTTGATATTATCATTTTGGAAGACAGTGTAGCGATTTCTGAAAGAACTAGAAATTGGCCTTCCATATGACCCAGCAATTCCCCTATTGGGAATATACATGGAGGAATTCAAATTATTCTACAAAGAAGATACCTGCACACGTATGTTTGTTGCAGCCCTATTTGCAATAGCAAAAACATGGAAACAACCATGTTGCCCATCGAAGCTGGACTGGATTTTTAAAATGTGGTTTTATATATATATATACACACACAATGGAATATTATGCAGACATAAAGAAGGACAAATATATGGACTTTGCAGCAACTTGGATGAATCTGGAGTCGATCATACTCAGTGATTTATCATAGAAACAAAGAACAGAGTTCCATATGTTCTCACTCATAAGCTGACCTTGAACAACTATAATGCTATAGCAAAGCGATTGGCAGTAGTGGGAAACTGTCAGGGGAGGGGGTTGGGATTGGCAGTTGAGGGAAACTGCTAGGGAAGGGAGAGGCATACCTCATCAACAAGTGTACCTGCATGATCAATGTTTATATACCTAACCCTGAATTGTACCCCACACCCCACATCGCATCTTTATAATAAAAATTTTTTAAAAGAAAAAAAACATAAAAAAGGACTTTATAAGAAAAAACAAAGGAAAGAAGGAAGGATGGAAGGAAGGAGGAAGGGAATGAGGAAATTAGGGAAAAGATTGAGGAAAAGAGCTAGAAAAGGGAGGAAGTAAAAAGAAAAAAGTGAAGGTTACATTCATTTGAATTCTGGCTTAATTAAATATTTTATTAAACAATAGCTAACTCTTCTGTTCTGTTTGCATGCAGATGACCTCAGATGAATAAATCATACAAACTCAATGGGATGTGCCACCTTGAGCTTCTTTTGGAGGTAGAGAAACTTCCCAAATACTTTTGTATCTTCTTTACTCCAGATAATTTAGGCATAATTCATATGCCTATGAAAAGGTATATCTAATCATTGCTAAGTCCCCCGAGCCTGTAGGGAAAGACTGACATCAGCGCTGGTCACTGGAAACTACAGCAAGGAGATAATTGGATGTGTCAACTGCAGGCAGCCTAAGATTTAAGCCTTCAAGTATGTTGAAAATCCTGACGGAGACTGTGTTCCAACTTAAACATCTGCCTGAGTCACCTTATGTAATTGCATGAGAAGCACTCATGAGATAGCAAAGCCAGATGTTCAAAGAAAACCTTCAGTGTGGTTTTTCATTGTTAGAATGGTTGTCGTCAAATTATTATTCAGAAATACATGTTTCTGAAGATAAAACAGCTTAGCTGGGGATAGTAAAGTTAGTTCTCAGCATTATTTTTAGCAGCAGAAATGTTTTCAGTTCTCTTAGGAACTTGCTCAAATGAAGAATATCTTACAAGTTTCAAAAAGTAAGGCCCAAATAATCTCATCTATTGTGTTTCAGATTCGATATTTATATTGTTAATACAGGTGTGAGAGGCAGATAATAGCAATTGCAGAATTCATCAAGGGACAGATTTATACATTTTTTAAGAAAATAGCTCCAATTTTTCAGCAATGCATGGGAGGAAGTTTTAGTAACTAAGCTTCCCACTCCCGTATCTTCTGACTACTAGCCAATGACTCTCTTCATCACTTGATGTATGCCTGTTCCTTCCTTCAGTCCAGATCAACCTGTTTACTTCTATCAGATTGTGTTGAGAGTGAGAAGAGCAGACCCAACTAGATAGATTTTTGTGCTACTTTGCTGTCGCTGATTGGAAGGTAAGAATGGGTAATGGCAATTGATAATAAGTAGACCAGCCATTTAGATTCTGTGCATCTTGTTCCTGACTGCAGTTGGTTGTACTTTTAGACATGTGTGTTACTGTAGGCAGACAGACAAAACAAGGTACACTGCATGCCCATTCTGTAAATTTGATGATGTGGTAGAGGGTGAAGGCTCTCCCATTACTAGCCTGCTGGGTGACGTGGGAAGTTCACCTTTTTGCAAAATTCTAGCTCTGTCCTTCAAAACATTGAAGACTCCTTTCTCCACTAACACTATATTTATGTTGTTTTTCCTTATGAAATATATCTTTAGAAGCTATATCTTAAGAATAATGCTATTTCTTTTTTCATAACCCAAAACATTTTACAAAAAAAAATTTCAATTTAATATTATGACTTCAAGGAGAAAATAGAACTCTATTTACGTAAAGTTGTTTGCAATCAACTTTATAGAAATGATTCCCTCCTCTGAAGTGAAATAAGTTCAAAACAGAGGCACTAAAGTTTTGCTAAGTGTTAGACAATTCTCCCTTAAACTCTCATACATTTCTATAAAATAAATTTAAACTTATAGTGGAACCTAAATAAGTATATTTAATTTTTCATCACATAATTAGCAAATGTTTATTACAAAAAATTAAGAAATGCAAATAAGTGGTAAATAATTTTGTGGGGTTTTTTCATTTGTAAACTCAAAATAATAATGCATATACCACTGGCTTATTGTGGGGATTAAATAAGATAGATGGACAGATAAGATAAATGGACAGATAGATGGACAGATAGATAGACAGGTGCTAGATAAATAGATGAGTAGATATATAGACAGATAGACAGACAGAAAGTTCAGAATTCCATCACTGCTACCTGGTGAGAGTCAGGAACAAAGTCAATGACAATTTACAGAATTTTTCTAGTAAAGAATTACCATACTTCTTCTGATCCAAGTACTTATTCGACTTTATTTTAAAAGAAAGACCAACCAGAAGGCACCAACTAAGCTCACAATTAAATAAACATTAGAAGATTGAAACCAAAAAGGCATTTCTAAAATTATTCCTCTCTGCCTATTTTCCCAATTCTTTTGAGATTTTAATTAAGTGTAGACCCAAGGACAAACATGGGTAATGAATGACTTCTCAAGTCATAGCACTTTAATTTAAGAAGGGACCTTTCGACTTCCAGCAAGATGGCAATGGGGCAGCCTGGTCTATAAGACCATCTGCAAAAGAGAACACAGAGGGTCTCTGGCTCTCTCCCCAGGGGCTGCGGATCCCAACATCAGCAGCCTGCTCTTCAAAAGTAGCTTGGCCATCACCACCACTGGAGCATCTCAGTGATCTGGTCAGCCACTGCAGCTGCAGACACAGCAGTCGCCGGCTTCCATGGCCTCTTTGGCAGCCATAGCGCATCACGCCACCTGTACCTGAGGTGATCCATGACTTCAGCCCTTGAAGCCCCTGCGGGCAAGATCTCCTGGGATCACTGCCACCTCTGGTGCCACCTTGACACCTCACCAGATGTGAGTCTCCTCCCGTGTGCCTTGAGGCAGACTTCCATCTCCAGCCTCTGCCTGGCTCCTGTCCAGCCCCACCCCCTCTGGGGCGAGCAGCTGAGATAGCACCACCTGCTGGTGATTCAAGGGAGTAAACCTACAGTCCCACTACACGGACAGATTCCAAGACAGTAGGAAGTGGGTCTCAAATTATCCATACACCAGTCAGCGGATACCAGGACCTGCAGATAGATTTTGAATCACAGCTCCCCACTTAAGTAAATGTCAAAACTGCAAAAAGGACCACCCCCAACCTACAGTGCAACTCCAGAATTGAACAAAGTAAGAGGGCATACATAAGAAGAATAGGATATTAAACAAACAGAAGTAAAAGCAATCCCTCTACCCAAGAATAACAGAATTAAAGAAGACAGTGACATGGAGGGAAGGAAAAAGTAGGGCGGGAAAAAAGCCACACAAATGAAGAAAAACCAAGAGAAGAATATGGGTCTCACACAGACCCCTGAGAGATCAGACACTGAGAAAATAGACTCCAGAGCACAAACCATGAAGAGCCCCCAGAATGACTGGTCACATGCAACAAACCCAGATATCAAGACATTAATGGAGAGAATTTTAAAAATTGAAGAGAGACAAGAGGAAAATAGGAAGGAGCTGATGTCAGAAATAACACCAGTAAAGAATACTGTGACAGAAATAAATAACAAACTAATAAGCATGGAAAGCAGAGTTAGTCAAGCAGAAGAAAGAATCTCAGAGCTTGAAGACCAAAACACAGAACTAACCCAAACCGTCAAAAGCATAGAAAAGAAGCTCAAAAAGACAGAACAAAATCTTCAAGAGATGAATGATCACTTCAAGAGATCGAACCTAAGAGTAATTGGCCTTCCTGAGGCAGAGAGAGAAACAAGAGGCTGCACTGGAACAACATTTCATTAAATCATTCAAGAAAACTACCCTCATCTCATCAATGATGAAAAATTCAAACACAAGAGACTCAGAGAATACCTGCAAGACAACATATGACAAGACCAACTCCCAGACACATAGTAATTCACCTAAACAAAGTAGGTATAAAAGAAAAAATCCTAAGGACAGCAAGAGAAAAAAGTCAGACTAACTACCAGGGAAGACCAATTAGAATAGCAGCAGATTTATCTACAGAAACCCTCCAGGCTAGGAGAGCTTGGAGCCCTATCTTCAAAGGTCTAAAAGATAAACAATTTCAACTGAGAATAACCTACTCAGCCAAGCTAAGCTTCATCAGTGAGGGAGAATTGAAATTTTTCCCAGATATCCAACCCCTAAGAACCTATGCTGCCACCAGACCACCTGTACAAGAAACACTTAAGAAAGTATTGAACACAGAAGAAAAGGAAAAAAGAACAGCAACGTTTTTCACAAGAGTACAGGCAAAAGATTAAAAACACACATGATCCAACTCTACAACCAAAAGAAAGACAACACACAAAAAGGAAGAACAACAACTCTGTAAGAACAAATTATGATAGGGATCAACTCTCACATTTCCATTATTAGTTTGAATGTGAACGGACTAAATGCATCACTGAAAATACATAGAATGGCAAAATGGATAAAATATCACCAGGTAACAATCTACTGCCTTCAAGAGACTCACCTCACTAGAAAGAACACTCACAGACTCAAAGTAAGAATGGGAAACAAATTTTCGGGAGAATAGAACACAAAAGAAAGGAAGAGTCACAATCTTAATCTCAGACAAAACACCTTTTAACCTATCAAAAATTTAAAAAGACACAGAAGGCCACTACATAATGATAAAAGGTTCAATCCACCAACAAGAAATATCCATCCTAAACATATATGCACCAAACATAGGAGGAACAACATTCATAAAGCAGCTCCTAGTAAACTAAAAAAAGACATCAACTCCAATACCATCATAGCTGGGGACTTTAATACCCCACTCACATCCCTAGACAGATCATCAGCACAAAAAATCAGCAACAAGATCCAAAACCTCAGTGTGACTCTTGATCAAATGGACTTAATTGATACCTACAGAACACTCTATCCAAAAACCACATAATACACATTCTACTCATCACCACATGGAACGTAATCTAAGATCAACCACATACTTGGCCATAGATCAAGCATAAGAAAATTTAAAAGGACTGAAATTTTACCATGCACCTTCTCGGACCACAGTGGAATAAAAATAAACATTAACACCAACAAGATGCCCCCAAAACCCACAAAGACGTGGACACTAAACAGCATGAGGCTAAACAACTCCTGGATCAATGATGAAATCAAAACAGGGATTAAAAGATACCTGGAAACAAATGAAAATGAAGAAACATCTTACCAAAATCTCTGGGACGCCATGAAAGCTGTAGTAAGAGGGCAATTTATATCCCTACAAGGGCACATGAAGAAAATGGAAGGATCACAAATTAACAGCCTAACAAAACACCTAAGGATGCTGGAAAAGCAAGACCACAAAAGCCCTAATTTCAGCAGAAGAATCCAGATCACCAAAATAAAAGCCCAAATCCAGGACATAGAAAACAAAAAGATAATACAAAAAAATTCAATGAAACAAAAAGCGGGTTCTACAAAAGGATAAACAAGATCAATGGTCCCCTAGTTAAACTGACCAAGAAAAAGAGAGGAAAAACCCAAATAAATACAATCAGAAACACAAAAGGTGAAGTCACATCTGATCCTGAAGAAATACAAAAGATCATTAGAGACTATTATATATACTTGTATGGAAACAAACTTGAAAACCTTTCGGAAATGGAGGACTTTCTAATATCAAACAACCTGCCTAGGTTGAAACAAGAAGAAATTGAGACCATAAATAGACCAATAACAATCAGAGAAATTGACTATGTAATAATAAAACTACCTAAAAAAAAAAAAAAAAAACCCTGGACCAGATGGCTTTCCAGCAGAATTCTACAAGACATTTAAGGAGCAGCTTATACCAATCCAACTGAAGATATTCCAGGCAATTGAGAAAGATGGAACGCTCCCAAAATCATTTTATGAAGCTAACATCAAATTGATACCCAAGCCAGGTAAAGACCCAACAAAGAAAGAGAACTACAGGCCAATATCTTTGATGAACATAGATGCTAAAATTCTCAACAAGATCCTAGCAAACCGGATTCAACAACACATCTCAAAATCATCCATCATGACCAAGTAGGCTTCATCCCTGGATGCAAGGCTTGTTCAACATTCGTAAAACCATAAATGTAATTAAATACATCAACAGATGTCAAACAAAAACCACATGATTATATAATTAGATGCAGAAAAAGCTTTTGATAAAATCCAGCACCCCTTCTTGATAAAAACCCTCGAACATCTCGGCATACAGGGTGCATCCCACGAAATAGTAAAAGCCATCTACAAGAAACCCACAACCAGTATACTCCTAAATGGACAAAAATTGGAACCATTTCCCCTGAAAACTGGAATAAGACAAGGATGCCCACCCTCACCCCTCATGTTCAATACAGTATTGGAAGTCATGGCTAGAGCAATCAGAGAAGAGAAGGCAATGAGGGGTATCCAAATAGGAAAAGAGGAAGTCAAGCTATCTCTCTTTGCAGATGACATGATCATGGGCCTTGAAAACCCAAGAGAATCTGTCAAAAACCTCTTTACACCGAGAAAGGCCTTTGCCAAAGTCTCAGGGTATAAAATAAATGTGCAAAAGACAATCACATTTCTTTACACCAATAATAAACAAACAGAAACCGAAATAAAAACCACAATTCCATTCACAACAGCCACACAAAAAATGAAACAACTTGGCATCTTCCTAACAAGAGACGTGAAAGACCTTTACAATGAAAACTACAAAACACTGCTCAAAGAAATCAAAGATGACACAAACAAGTGGAAAAATATCCCATGTTCACGGATTGGAAGAATCAACATTGCGAAGATGTCCATCCTACCTAAGGCAATCTACAGATTTAATGCAATACCCATCAAATTGTCAGCAACATTCTTCTCAAACCTAGAAAAAACAACACAGGAATTCATATGGAAACACAAACGACCAAGAATAGCCAGAACAATCCTCAGCAAAAGAAAACAAAGCAGGTGGTATCACATTACCAGACTTCAAACTTTACTATAAAGCTACAATCATCAAAAAAGCTTGGTATTGGTATAGGAACAGGCATATGAATCAATGGAATAGAATTGAGATTCCAGAAGGAATACCTCAGTTTCTCAACCAACTCATCTTCAACAAAGCCTCCACCACCTACCACTGGGGAGAAGAGAACTTATTCAGTAAATAGTGCTGGGAAAACTGGCTGACCACATGCAGAAGATTGAAACAGGACCCCTATCTATCCCCATGCACAAAGGTTAACTCCAAATGAATCAGAGACCTAAATGTAAAATCTCAAACCATAAGAACCTTAGAAAAGGAAGGAAATACCCTCATGGAAATCGGAACTGGCATCCAATTCCTGAACAAAACCCGAAACCCACAGGCCATAAGAGAGAAGATAGACAAGTGGGACCTTATTAAACTGACAAGCTTCTGCAAAGTCAAAGAAACCATTAAGAGAGCAGGGAGACAGGCTACAGACTGGGAAAAAGTATTTGCCAACTCCAGGTCTGACAAACGCTTAATATCCTGGATCTACAAGGAACTCAAACGTGCTGAAAAGAAAAAAACAAACAACCCCATTATAAAATGGGCAAAAGATATGAACAGACACTTCACAAAAGAAGACATCCGAGCAGCCAACAAACACATGAAGAAATGCTCAACCTCACTAATCATCGAGGAGATGCAGATCAAAACCACACTGAGATACCACCTAACTCTAGTCAGAATGGCAATTATCAACAACTCAAAAAATAACAGCTGCTGGAGAGGGTGTGGTGAAAAGGGAACACTTCTACACTGTTAGTGGGAGTGTAAACTAGTGCAACCTCTGTGGAAAGCAGTGTGGCAACTCCTAAAAGCTCTAAAAATCGACCTTCCATATGACCCCACAATCCCCCTACTGGGAATATACCCTGAAGTCCTCAAATCATTCTATAAAAAAGATACCTGCACACGTATGTTTATCGCAGCATTGTTCACAATAGCAAGAACCTGGAAACAACCATGTTGCCCATCAAAAGAGGACTGGATTAAAAAATGTGGTACATATACACGATGGAATACTACGCAGTCATAAAAAAGAACAAAATCATGAATTTCGCAGCAACCTGGATGGAACTAGAGTCTATAATACTGAGTGACCTCTCACAGAAACAAAGATCCGAGTATCACATGTTCTCACTCATATAATGGACCTTGAACATCCAATGTAATACTATAAGAAAATGACTGAAGGGACTGGGAAACTATGGGGGGGAAGGGGATGGAATTAACAGTCGCAAATATCTGTCTGGGGATGGGGAAACACCTCTTATCAACAGGGTGCCTAAATGAAAAGTAATTGTACACCTAACCCTTAACTGTACCCCACAAAATCATAATAAAAATATTGATTAAATAATAAATAAATAAATAAATAAAGTCTGGAAGTGTGATACTTCCCACTTTGTTTCTTTTGCTAAGGGTTGCTTTGACTATTTGTGACCATTTATATTTCCATATGAATGTCTGTATTGTTGTTTCCAGGTCTGATAAGGTAGTTCTAGTCAGAGCAATTAGACAAGAAGGAAATCAGAAATATCCAAGTAAAAAAGAAGTTAAGTACCTCTTTGCTGACAGTATGATCCTATATCTTGAAAATCCAAGAACATCTGACAAAAATCTCATTGCACTGACAAAGGACTTTGGCAAAGTCTCAGGGTACAAAATAAATGTGCAAAAAAAGTCACATTTTTATACACCAACAACAAACAGGAAGAGAACCAAATAAGAAGCACAGTCCCATTCACAATAACCACACAAAAGAAAAGAAAGAAAGAAATACTTCGGCATCTTCCTAAACAAAGAAGTAAAAGAACTTTACAATGAAAACTACAAAACATTGCTCAAAGGAATCCAGAAGACACAAACAAATGAAAAAAATATTCCATGCTCATGGGAAGGAAGAATCAACATTGTTAAGATGTCTATCCTACCAAAGATAATCTACAGACTCAATGCAAATACCCACTAAATTACCAACATCATTCTTCTCAGACTTGGAAACAACAATACAGAAATTCATATGGAAACATAAACGACCTATGCAGATATCCAGGGCTGTCTCTTTTTAAAATTTGCTTAGCTCTATCCTTTTCAAAACTCTGCTTTGCAACTGCCAACTAATGTAGCTTCCTTGAATTCTCCTATCAGTCTCCTCAACTTAATAAGACCAATCAATCTGCTATGCTGAGGACACCCCTTCCTATACCTTATTCCAGAATGTGCCTCTAGACAGAAAACCAGAGTGCTTCTTGGATAGGATTCATCATGTGTTTCCTTTCTCTCAGGAAGCACTGTCTTACATGATCTGCAACCCAGTGTTTGATAATAGTTTTTTCCTACATTTCACCTAGTTTTCTATTTGTTTATTGCAGAAGGACAAGTCTGTTTTTTTAGCTCATCATGGTCAGAAACAGACGTCTAATGTTTATTTTCATTGATTTCTTTTTTACTTACTAGAACAATAGAATAGTAATAATAAGTAATAATAACACTGCACTTAGAATATTCATGTGGTATGATAAGTGCCTTTTTAAAATATCTAATTTTCAAGTACCCTTGTTGACAAGGTATGCCCCTCCCTCCCCTAGAAGATTCTACCAACTGCCAGTCCCATTCCCCCTTCCCCTGACAGTTTTCCACCACTGCCAATTGCTTTCTTATAACATTATAATTTGTTCAAGGATGTTTGTATACATAACCCTGAATTGTACCCCACATCTTTAAAATAAATAAATAAATAAAAATTTAAAAAATAAAATATAGGGTTTTTTGCTGGGTGTAGTGTCTCACACCTGTAATTCCAGCACTTTGAGAGGCAGAGACAAGAGAATTATCTGAGCCCAGGAATTCAAGACAAGCTTGACCAACTTGGTGAGACTTTGTCTCTACGATGTCAAAAAATTAGCCAGGCATGGTGGCATGCGTGCCTGTAGTTCCAGCTATTTGGAAGACTGAGGCAGAAGGATGGCCTGAGCCTAGCAGGTCAAGGCTGCGGTGGCCATGAGCATGCCACTGCACTCCAGCCTGGTTGATGGAGTGAGACTCTGGCTCAAAAAAAAATAGTGTTTCTTTATTGAAGGAATTGCAGTTTAAAACCAAGGGGAGGAATGTTTGTATCTTTTCTGGGAATAAACAGTGGACTTCTCAGAAAAAATAAAATAAATAAAATATCTCATTTGGTCACAACAGTGTGCCAGGTACTATAAGTGACTTTTAAAAATATCTCCTTTAGTCATGACAAAAATACTACAAAGCACACCTATTAGAATGGCCAAATTCCAGAATACTGTCAGCACCAATTATAGAGCAACAGGAAATCTCATTTATTTCTGGTAGGAATGCAAAATAGTACAGCCCCTTTAGGAGACAATCTAGCATCTCCTTACAAAACTGAACATACTTTTACTATGTGATCTAACAATCATGCTCTTTGATATTTACTCAAATTTAATGAAAACAGGTTTATTCATAATCGCCAAAACTTAGACACAACCAAGACATCTTTTAAGAGATGAATGGATAAACACGCCATGGTATAGCCAGACAATGAAATAAAGCACTAAAAAGAAATGAGCCTTCAAGCCATGAAAATACATGGAAAAGTCTTAAATGCATATTGTGAAGTGAAATATGCCAATCTGAAGAGCTAAACCCTGCATAATTCCAGCTGCATGGTTTTCTGTAATGGCAACACTGTAGAAACAGTAAAAAAAATCGGTGATTTGACTGTGAGGGGTTGGAAGGATAGAGGGGTGAAAAGGAAGAGTACAGAGGATTCTTCTGGGCAGTGGAAATATTCTGTCTGATATACTAATGGTAGATGTATGCCATTACGTATTCATCCAAACTCATAGAATGTACAACATCAAGAGCGAACCCTAGCATGAACTAAATACTTTGGATGACAATGTGCCAGCATCAGTTCATGAATTGCAGCAAATGTGGAGGATGTTTAGAATGAGGGAGGCTAGGCATGGATGGATGCAGGGGATATGGAAATCTCTGTGCCTTTTTCTCAGTTTTGCTGTGAGCCTAAAATTCTTGTAAGAAAAAAAAAGTCTTTATGGAAACAAATGCTACCAAAAGGGCATTATCACCTCGTTTTATAGATGTGGTAAATGGAACTGAAGGAATAAAATACCTTGGCTAAGATCACACAACTAAAAGGTAGCAAATTTGCAACTCAATCAAACCCACATTTGGCTAATATCACACAACTAAAAGGTGGCAAATTTGCAACTCAGTCAAACCCACATTTGCTTTATTCCAAAGACTCACCTCTTACACTTCACTATCCTGTCTTCTGATTGACTGCACTGTGATCTACAAGCTTTTTATACTTCCTCATATCAGCATGAAGAGCACACGGCTTGATTCAATTTCTAATAAATACATTTCATGATGAACTAACTCCCTGGAATGAGAAATATTCTGAGGTAGTATAGAAGTAGGCTGGAGAGAGAGAAACAAGGAGAATCCATCACTCTTTAAATAAAATTTCTTAGACTTGGTTTTAAATTTAGATGGGAAGAATTTATGCTCTCAATCATAAGCTGTTTAAATATCATTTATAAAAGTAGCAATACGTGTCTAAAAAATTATGAGGACTATTTAAACGTCTGCAGTAAAGCTCCATTTCTCTATCTCAAGACAACATTTCAGTCTGAAATATACGGGAACTTTGGGCACTGAAAGAGAATGGGATATCAACAATTCTAGGTCTAATTTTTCGAATGGACTGTTTGCTGTATGAAGATGTTTGAGTCACAGGGGGTCAGCTGATGCTGAGGCAATCAATGCAATTGTCATTGTCAGTGGGTGACTAGAGTCTGACGACAGTAACATGACAGCCTGGGAGCATAAAAGTGCATTCACTACGGAAGTGGGGATGTATGCACAGACACAAAACATGCTGTTTTTTAGATTATCCTGCTAATCTCCCAACTCTACAATCATAATCACCTGCAACTGCAGACTCTAAACTTTTTGTCTTTGATGATAATGTTTGAAGCAGAAATGACACCAGCAGTTTTTCAGATGATGCTTTCATGAGAAGCTGTAAAGCCAAGGACAGTATAAAGGGAAAGTGTGAACTCTCCAAATAATAAGCAGCAATGCATACTTTTAAAACTAAACTAGGTTTACAAAATGTCATTTTCTTTTGGGGCTGGATTTTCCTCAAGATGACATTTTTAAAAACCTCTGCTCTGTATTCCATACAGAAGACAGCAAAGATGAGCTCCATGTACTGAGCTGCTTGCCTAGGATCAAATATTTGAATTGGGGTCCATATTTCTCAGATTTAAATATTTGTTGTTTCTCTCTCACATCTTAGCAATCTCCATTAGAAAAGTAGCACTTTACAGGTATCGTGGAAGAGTAAGCAAAATCTCTCATTGTTAAAGTATCCCATGTGGCAAAAAAGATGTATAAAAAAAAGTTCACTGTTTTCATGTTACATGAGGAAAGAAGCATATCTGATATTTCCAGTGGAATAAATGAAAAGTCTTTCTTCAGAGACAGAGACATCCTTAACCCCTAACACTGACGTCCTGCAACCTTTTCTGTCTGAGCCACTGACTCACTGTGTCAGTCATGGCTCTTTGTGTCTTAGATTTAGATGACAGTGCAGTTCATCGTGGCCCATTCTGCATGTGATCCTATTAACTGTTCCCTCTGTCCAGTGGAAACTGGATGATCTGGGAAATGTGATTGAAAACTGCCTATTGAACTGTCTGTTTTATTCTTTTGACGCTTGAGGTGAGCAGACATGGCAGAGAAGACAAACGGTATCTTAAACTAAAGTGGTGAGACAGGAAAGTTCCATTTTAGTCTGCATCACATTATTGTGAAGAAATGTTAAGTGCAACTTCCTTTGGGGTGGAATTAAATTGCTACTGCTATATATTCATGAAGGTAATTCCCTTCTCGAATGGGAGATTAGATTGCCCACCATTTACTCCTGAAATCTGCCTTACAATCTAAGAGATGACTCCAGACCAACTCACTGAGTTCCTTCAAATAAGAGAAGGCTCAGAATGGTAGAGATTTCAAAATTTGGCCCTTGGGAGTGATTTTTAGGAAGCTGTTATTAAAAATGTTATCCCTATGGAGGGGGACAGGGAAGGCAAGGGTAGTAGGATTAACGGTAGTCAATATCTGTCTGGGGACGGGGGGGACACCCCTTATCAACAAGGGTGCCTGAATGATGCATATTTGTATACCTAACCCTTAACTGTACCCCACAATTTTAAAATAAAAAATATGTTTAAAAAATGTTATCCACCACAAAATTGGTGAAAATAAATGGATAACTTATGGGTAAAGGTAGAGAAAAGAAAGCCATTTATAACTCCCATTGAAAACCTCAGTCTTCTATCCTGTCTTATACTTTACAGAACTCAGGATATTGAATGGAGTGACTCCCTTAACTAACTAATGGCAGACCCGGCCCATACAAATATCCTGACTCTCACTTAAGCATACTCACCAACCACTAAAGAACACTGCCTCCTTTTTTTTGGAAGCAAAAACAAATTCCTCAACAGCAACAGCAAAATGGTATTTCAAAAAAAAGGTACATGTAATGACTCCAAAATTCCATGCGAGCCTCACATCCTTTCGTGTTGCCCTGCATGGCTGTGTGAGCTAATCTATTAAATGTATAATATAAACATAATTCACCTGAAGGAAAACAAAGATTAAAAACTTGCTGCTGTAATGGATTACCAACATGGATTGTTCTGGACACATAAACACTTGCAATAAAGAAATCTCCCTTGCAGTCAAAACCACGTATTGTATTAAATGGCTTCATTTTAACACTAACCAAGAGAGCTTTCTCTTATCTTAATCATCTGCTAAAGTCCTCAGAATACACAAAAGTAATTACACTTATGAAAGGGTGGATAATAGGATAAAAACATAACTTAATGTTTCACTGACCCAGAATTATCAATGTAAGTAACAGAAACCATCTAAGTTATACATGAAGAAATCATACCACGTTAGTAGGCAAGATCAGCTTTAACTGGTAGAGTTAAGAATTAGGACATTTTTCATAAGGAAAGCAATATCTCAACTCATAATTTTCAACTGCAAATAAAATACTACATCTGGGGAAACATACATTTGGGAATTCATAAAACTCTCAAGAAACAGGAGAGGAAGTCTTCTCCTTGCTTGAAGTCCATGTGGGAAAGACATTAGGTACCGTCAGAATCTAAACTGAAGCCTGATATCTTCGCCCTATTTTTTTTTTGAGTTGGAGTCTCACTCTGTCACCCAGACTGGAGTGCAGTGGCCGCTCCTGGCCACCGCAGCCTTGACCTGCTGGGCTCCAGCGATCCTTCCGCCTCAGCTTTCCAAGTAGCTGGAACTACAGGCACGCACTACCACGCTGGGCTAATTTTTTGATTTACTGTAGAGATGAGGTCTCGTCAAGTTGCCCAGGCGGGTCTCGAACCCGCGGGCTCAGGCAATCCACTCACCTCAGCCTCCCAAAGGCGTGGGATTACAGGCTGAGGCACCGAGCCCGGCCGCCCTATTATTAATGTGGAAATAGTGACTTAGGTAAAAAACAGTTGCATAAGAGCAGTCTTCAGCTTATAAAATGCTAAAAACTAAGCATACAAAAGAAGCACTAAAAAAATTAGTCCAACTGAAGAGACGGCAATTATATAATCATTCCTTACAAATATGAAGGAGAATGTCATGGCTGAAAACAATTAATAAAGAAAGCAAATAAGAAATTGAACAATAAGAACTTGTGGCTATTTAAAATATAGGGATCAGGCCACGATTGTATAACCATAAAATATGTGGAATACATTCTTGGGGAATATAGGATGGAAACTTGGGTGGAAAAAGTAATTATTTTCTAGTAACTCCTGCTGTTTGTTTGTTTGTTTGTTTGTTTGAGTTGGAGTCTCACTCTTGTCGCCCAGACTGGAGTGCAGTGGCACGCTCCTGGCCACCGCAGCCTCCAAGTAGCCAGAACTAAAGGCATGTGCTAACACACTCAGCTAATTTTTGATTTATTGTAGAGATGAGGTCTCACCAAGTTGCCCAGATGGGTTTGAACCCGCGGGCTCAGACAATCCACTCGCCTGGGCCTCCTAAAGTGCTGGGATTACAGGCTGAGCCACCGAGCCCAGCCAACTCCTACTTTTTGACTACTCATATCTCAGAAATCTAGGCAAACGTTCTTTTTTAATATTTATATATATACCTATATATGTGTATGTGTGTATATATATGTGCAATATAGATATACATAATACATATATAATGAACTATATATCTTAAATCCTTTGAAGGAAGAGGATACCACAAAGGAAAGATTAGTAGTTCATGAATAAGTAAACATTTCCCAATAAACCTAATTGTGAGCATTCCCAAATGAGAAAAGAAATAAGAACACTACATATCTTGCATGACCTCTTTACCAAACCTCAGAGAGACAATGAAAGGAAAAAACTGATTGAGGGAGGAGAAAAGTCCTAACTTACAAAAACTGAGTCATGGACTGACTTTCAGTTGTAAGAGTTTCTTTTTTTGTTCCTAGTGAAGGCAATTTATGTATATTTTACACAAGTACCCTGTCAAAATGTCTACTTAATTCAACTTTTGCATATTCTTTCTATACTCCTTATTCTACTGCTGTCCTCCTAGTTAGTTACCAATTATGAATTAGCTAGAATCACTTGCAATTTCATGCTTAGTTTTACTGAACTCTTTCAAATTGGTTTCCATTTTGACAAAAGAAGGTACAAATATAACATTATCTTCCCTTTCTCCATGGAAGCATATCTCATCCTGTTGTTAGTGACATTGGTAGACAGGAGCATCTCTGACTTTGGGAGTGGGATTGGAAGAGACAGTCACTTCGTAGGTTCGCTCGGGTGATGCCGTGGCCTGCATGTGATTTCCTAACTATCTATCTCCTCAACTAGGCTGGGAATTCTGTGGGGACACTCACCGCACTCATTATTTGGTCAGCAGACACTCAAGGAATGTTTGCTGAGTATCTCTATTTATTTTTTTATTTAATTATTTCTTTTCCAAAGACAACATGTCTCTGACTATTTGACTGTAAAGAATCACGTGTGTTCCAGAGCATTTATCTTTTGTTAGTTCAGCTGCCTAACTTTTCCCAACCATGCTTTCTTTTCCATCATGCACCATTTGTAAAGACTTGGTAGCTAACATATCTGTTTGACTGTTAAGATGTATCTATGTTTCTCTCATCTATTCAACCAAACAATTTTGGTTCAACCCATTTTTTGTTGCAAGGAAAACCTTTCAAATCCTTCTTAATCCAGGAAGAAGTTCATGGAAATACTGCTGGACAAATTCTTCCTCCCAAGGAAGCAGAAACAGCATTTCTCTAAGAAGCTCAGAGATTCAGGGGAACAAACACAACAGAGAAATGCACTTTTCTCACCCTACCAATAATATGAATGAACAAGATGTCCCAGATGGAAGAAACCAAGACATCTGAGGCTGAACTAAGAGGGGACCAGAGCCCGCACAAATGCAGACTCAGGTTATGTTTGTTCCAGAAACCCCTCTGTCAACTGCAGCTTGTTGGAATTTCTGATCCATGTATATTCAAAATGTGTGTGCAGACTTAAGCCCTTCTGTTAACCTCGTGTCAAAATGACGTGACTCCTTCTGTATCTCAGAAAATGGTTTATTTCTATCTATAGATGTATCTACCAAATTTAAGACAACTCTGGATGGCATTCTACATAAAACTGTGTCTTTTTTACTGAATAATTGTCATGGTCAATTTTACAGCAAAATACATTTCACTCTAAATGTCTACACAAATACAAGAAGAAAATGTTTACAGTAAAAAAAAGAAATGAGGTACTTAATAATCACATGTAATTTAAATGAGCCTGCTATATAGGTGATGAGATCTTACAGGCAAATGAGAAAGGGTCAAAGTATATGTTTCGAGAACTGAATCAAACCATGGGCCTACCAAAAATGGCCTGTTTCCGAGAAATCCCTGAAATTGATATTTTGGCATCTGCTAGATATGAGTTTGAAGTGATTCAGCCTCTTATGAGCTCTGAGATCTTGAAGAGATTATTTAATCAGTTAAATTTCAGTTCCCACTTTGGGTCAAGGGACATAACACCCATTTGAAAGGATTGTTATGAAACTTAAGGGAGCCGGGCTCGGTGGCTCAGCCTGTAATCCCGCGCCTTTGGGAGGCTGAGGTGAGTGGATTGCCTGAGCCCATGGGTTAGAGACCCGCCTGGGCAGCGAGACCTCATCTCTACAATAAATCAAAAAATCAGCCGGGCATGGTAGCGCATGCCTGTAATTCCAGCTACTTGGAAGGCTGAGGCGGAAGGATCGCGGAGCCCAGCAGGTCGAGGCTGCGGTGGCCGGGAGCAGCCACTGCACTCCAGTCTGGGTGACAGAGTGAGACTCCAAGTCAAAAAAAAAAAATTTAAGGGAGGAAGTGAGTGAAAACTCCTACTATACCATGAAAAGCTTCCTCCTCGATAGTTTGTCCCATCTCAGGGCAATTCTAACCTTCCAGTGGATAGGCTGAGTCTTCTGCGATTCCTCTTTCTCTCAGCCCCTACATCCAATCCGTCAGCAAGTTCTGTCAGCTCTACTCATGGAATACATCCAGAATCTAACCACGCTCCATCTTCTTCACTCCCACTACCCTGACCCAGGCTGTCATCATCTCTTAATTTATTCTAAAAGCCTCCTACCTGGTTCCCTGGCCTCCCTAGAGTATACTGTCCAGACGCCAGAGGGATCCTTTTGAAGCATTGTTTGCTCAAAGCATTTTATAAACTTCCTATATCATTTAAAGTAGACATTAAAGCCTTCACCGAGGCCCTACATAATCTAGTATCATTTTGTCCACTTCCTGTCCTACACACACTTCAACAACCCATACTGTCTGTCTGCCTTCCTCACTTGTTTTTCTCGTATCATTACATAGTTTACTTATGTATGTATTCACGTACATAAGAACATAAACTCTAGGAGTGCCTGCTTCTCCTATTCACGGATACATCCTTTGTGCTTAAAACAGTGCCTGGCACATAGCAAGTGCTCAGCAAACATGGACTAAATTGATAAACAAAAGAATTGGATGTCATGAGTCTTACATGTATTTGCACATCTGATGGTTCTGGTCATGCAAAACAATGAATTCCCTCTTTACCAGTACATCTCCCCAAAAAGTTTACAAAACGAAAATACAATTATTGACCAATTAAACTGTCTCATGCTTTAGTCCCTTCTCAACTGCTAATTAGTAAGGCAGATGAGCCAAGCACCTGATGCTCTCCCAGAGAGGTTTGGCAAAACAAGCACTCGGAGCATGGATGTGAACAAAACTGAATGCCCCTCATTGCCCTTGGAATGCTATCCAAGCCCTCTTTCTATATGGCTTCTAACCTAGAATGTCTCAGCCTTCACCCAACCTGTCAGAGCCTCTTGTTTTTTGTCTTCTTTTCCCTTGACCCAAGTACCTCGTTTATGTTCATCATTTCCTTCAATTGGGTGGACCCAGAGCATCAGAGCTCATTAGATGAAATGACAGTAACAGCAGCAGTAGCTACTGCAGCTAATGCACAGCCAGCATCTGTGTCAAGCACCAAGATGCATATTTGGCACGTAGCTGTCATTCACAATAGTATCCAGAAGGAGATAATATCACCACCCTGATTTTACAGAAGAGGAAACGAAGGCTGACACATGGAGAGATAACCTGCCATCTCAACACAGTATATGGCAGACCAGAACTCAGCAAATCTCAGAATCATCAGCTCACACAAATCACCTTCAGACTCACTAAAAATATTAATTTCCAGGGTACAACCTGGAGGTTCTCCTGCATTAGGATCTGGGTAGGGCTGGGAATCTATGTTTTGAACAAGAGCTTCAGGCAACTCTTTTTATAATTCTGGGAGAGACAACACTAATTATTCTGTCTCTCAGCTGAGCAGTTTGATAACTACAAACTGGAAATGATAAAGAGCAATGCTAATGAAGATGAAAGCCTTTGTCAACCATCCAGCAAAGTACAACAGACGGGCACAGATGTGAGTGTGTGTGTGTGTGTGTGTGTGTGTGTGTGTGTGTGTGTGTGTGTGTGTGTGTCTGTGCTTCAACTTCATTTTATTCTATATACGAGCAGCAGTCAACTGGTTCTTGAGACTTATTTCATTCCCCTCTGTTAGGCCTTTACTAATGGGATACTTGACATTGTGATTGAAAAGAAAGAAAATGATTCTAAGTCCATGAAGTTTTTAGCAGAAGTTGCTTCCACCGTGTGTGCTTCTTTTCTCACCTGTCTGTGAGTACACACCTTGAACTCTCCCATCCCGACACTTCGCACAATATGCATCTAGGGCAAGACGTGCACCTGGAGCATGTCTATGTCAGCCCAGTCTTGAACCACAGACCAGAGAGAGGATGGATGGACCAGAGAAAGCATCCAGAAATAGGAGGATGAAAGGCCTGAGGCCGTCACACTGAAGTCATTCCTTTTCTTATTGTGGAGAAAGAAAAAAAAAGGCAAAACACATAAGCAATTGTATGAGCACACAGTACTAACTATATAAGGAAAGAATGACATTTTTAAAATAATTCAGAGAAGAAAGTGGTTTGGTGTGATTTCATGTGTCAGAAAGACCGCAGACCTTGAAGTTGGTCACTCAAGACTAAATTCCACTTCTCTTTGGATAAAATCTCAGAGCCTTCATTGACAAAGAATGTCATTGTAATAAAATTATATTCATGGAAATGTTCTGAGACCCACTGCTCTGTGTGGATAGATTCTGGGGTTAAAATCGGGCTTATGGCCAGGATCGGTGGCTCAGTCTGTAATCACAGCACTTTGGAAGGCCAAGGCAAGTGGATTGCCTGAGCCCACGGGTTCGAGACCCACCCAGGCAATTTGGCGAGACCTTGTCTCTACAATAACTCAAAAATGAGCCGGGTGTGGTGGCGCATGCCTGTAGTTCCAGCTACTTGGAAGGCTGAGGCAGAAGGATCGCCGGAGCCCTGCAGGTCGAGGCTGCGGTGGTCGGGAGCATGCCACTGCACTCCAGTCTGGGCAACAGAGTGAGACTCCAACTCAAAAAAAAAAAAAATTGGGCTTACACAAAGGAGAGACTCATACTTGGATCACTTTCTCACTTGGACTCCACTTATGTGTTCCGATAACTTGCATTCTCTTTTATGCTCATTGGGTCCTTTGTCTTCTAGGCATATATTCTGTTTCCAGAGAGCAATTATACATGCAAATGAGATTAATTATGACATTTTTCTCCTAGCAGTAATCAGGTGGGCCGCCATCAGTTCTACAGACTAACCACCCAGCAACCTTTTAACAGACTCTGTTCAAAAATATTCACTCATGCACAATCTGTGATCAGGAGAGGTGGAATTTGTTCACTATATTATGCTTTCCTTAGAAACTACGTTTCTTAGTATCTTGAAAAGCAAGCTATAAAATGAGTTTTTTTTTAGTTCTTATCTAGGCTACCCAATCCCTTGGCCTTGATTTTGAATTTGACAAGCTGCTTACCCGGCCTGTGTCTGAATTCCCCTTGGTAAAGTGAAAAAAACGTTGCCAACAACTCACCAGGTAACTGAGAAGCATCTCCAATAAAGAACTTCAAGGAGTTTTCAACACTCATAATGCAGAGAGAGCACTTAGCTGAGCCCCAGGATTCAATTTCGAAAGAGCCGCAGAGCAGTAGCAGGGTTGGGCTGTGAGCTCTGTCTTTCTAAAGGTCCCCATTGGTTGAAAGTTTCTATAGTCTCGAAAGCTTTAATGCAAGCACTGGAAACACAACCATGCTTCCAGGTCAGTAGGGAATCATCATGTGAAATTGCAGAAGAGAAGAATTTAAAATTCACAAAAAATTCTTTAAAATCTGGAAAGAGTTTGTGGTAACACACACATACACACACACACACACAAAATGTAACAGCCATAATGAGAAAAGAAAACAGCACTGAATAAACGAAGAAAACACAGCATGTTATTTTGAAAACTAAAGAATATAATTTTAGTATAATCTACTTTGTGAAAATAAATGATTAAAAATATTTATTAACGCCTTGTGAGGTGGCTCATGCCTGTAATCCCAGCACTTTGAGAGGTGGAGGCAAGAAGATTGCCTGAGCCCAGGGGTTCGAGACCAGCCTGGGCAACTTGGTGAGACCTTGTCTCTACAATAAGTCAAAAAATTAGCTGAGTGTGGTAACACGTGCCTGTGGCTCCAGCTACTTGGAAGGCTGACCTAATCTCAGCAATTCAAGGCTGTGGTGGCCGTGAGTATGCCACTGTACTCTAGCCTGGGTGACAAAAATGTTTTTTTTTAAATTAATGATCACTGAAATTTTGGTTTCCTCATTCCTCCAGTAATCCATACTTATTTAGCATCTCCCATTTGCTAACTGCTGGGAAACAGCCATTACCTGGTGTTTAGGTTTCTACCTTAATGGAATTGCCCCACTAGTGGGAAAAAGACCTTATTTTATAATTTTAAAAGGTATTTTCCAATGTGTCAAGAAAGCAAAAACGCTAAAGTATAAACAGTTTCTACCCTCTGCTGCCTTCATTCTCAAGACAAAAGCACGTGAACACGCAACGCTGTGTTTGAATCTGCTTTTTGAAACCTCGTGATTTTTCCCTTTCAGAAAACAGTCAAGACCAGAAGAAAATACTAAAAGGGAAAGAAGTGTTATTTAGTGCCAGTGTTTGGTCTGGGGGCTGGGGTAAAATGGCTGGCACCAGAAGAGTCAAAGGTCTTGCACAAGAAAGAATGCAGTGAGCAGGGTTTCCTCCAACTCCTAACATGTAAAGTAGTGACATCTAGGAAACGCACACGCAAGACAGGTATGTGGCATCTTGAGTAAGGACATGGATTCTGGAGCCAGACTCCCTGTGTCTGAATTCTAACTTGCACACAATATCTACAAGACTTTGTGTCACTTAAACCCTGTATCTCAGTTCCCCCAACTGTAAAATAAAAACAATGGTGCCCACTTGTGTAGATTGCAAAAACAGACATAGCCCTTGACTATTCTCTATATTCACCTCCCTTGTAGCTCCACCCATTTATTTCCCCTCTACTTGACTACAGGGTGGAACTGTGAGTCCTTTGAGAGCCATAAGCTCCAAACCCAGGCCTCAGGAGGCATTGCTGTCTTCCACTCTCTCCAAAGACTCTGCCTTTCCCATGGGAACATGATGTTTCCATCATGGGAATATGCTTCTGGGTGGTGAGCAATCACGTTGACCAGAAGCAGTGATAAGTCCAGTGGTCCCAGCTGAGGCCCCAGAAATATGTCACTGCGCAGCCAAGATAAGTAGAAGTACCCACCTGGCCCTCAGCAGAGAAAAGAAACACCGGCTAAATAAGCAGAACTGACTGGCCCACGGTCTAGTGAATAATACTACACGATTCTGGTTTGAAGCCACCACATTTTGAGGTGATTCTTTTTATGAAGCAGAAAGCTACCTGATACACATAAGATAAGGCTGTGAGGATTCAACAAATTCAAATAGTGCCTGGCGTATCATTGCATTCCATTAGTACTTGCTGTTGTTTTTAGAAACAGATGGTTTTGAAACTGAGACGATCTTCTTTTTTGTTTGTTTTTTATTTTTTATTTTTTATTATAAAGATGTGGGGTACAATTCAGGGTTAGGTATACAAATGTTGATTATGCAGGTACCCTTGTTGATGAGGTGTGCCCCTCCCTCTCTTGGCAGTTTCCCTCAACTGCCAATCCCACCCCCCTCCCCTGATAGTTTCCCACTACTGCCAATTGCTTTCTTAAAGCATTATAATTGTTCAAGGTCCACTTATGAGTGAGAATATATGGAACTCTGTTCTTTGTTTCTGTGATAGATCACTGAGTATGATCGACTCCAAATCCATCCAAGTGGCTGCAAAGTCCATATGTTTGTCCTTCTTTATGGTTGCATAATATTCCACTGTGTATATGGATCAAACTGAGACGATCTTCTAAAGGGCCTCCAAATCGATGCCTGTGGGAAGTCTCCTGGCTTTGTGTGCTCTTGATGACCAGTAGCACCGGGGCCATGTGCCTAGCATGCCACTATCAGGCTCAGGTCTCTGGGTCTTTTCGCTTCCCGTGCAAGTGATTGGTATCCGAGCTGAATGCTTATCTGAAGAGCTCCATATTCACTCACTAATTGGCTGGAAGGAAACTGAAAAGTGTGTAAAGGATGGAGGAAGCCAAATATCTGGATCATCATTTTTACTCAGAATTATTTCAAATAGCCTGGTCATTAGTGCGACTTCTATTATTCTTGTATAAGTAGCTTCTTAAAGTGAGGGATTCCGAAGGAAAGCCGGGAAGTTATCTGGTGAATAAGTGTTCTAATACTCACCAGAGCCACTGAGGTCTTCTCTTGGTCACCTCTAGCCAGCAAGAGAGACAGTCACTGTTTTTGGCCAGAAGACCATGACACACCCCTTTGCGTTTTATTCAATCATATCACTCTTTTGTTTTTGTTTTTTTATTATTATTCTAAATGGCTCCTTTATCTGTTGCAATTGGCCTGTGCTTTTTCTCAGTACAATCCCAAATACCAACCTTCATGTCCTTTTCAATACATTGCAGCACAAGGAAATTGTCTTGTGCGTGTGTATGAAAGGAATTGAGAATTTCCTGCCAAGTCCGTTTTATGGATTTCAATAAGATATTCTTATCTTTCCCTTATTAAACTTAGATCTTGGGAATTTCAAGGTCTTCTAGAGAGGATCCAAATGCCCTTTGGTAACTGCCACCCACGTCTTTTTTACGATGTTGGTTCTTTTAGTTAATGTTTTCTTTTGTAAGCATAAAAATCATTGCAGAGAACATTGGTGCTCTCTCTCTCTCTCTCTCTCTCTCTCTCTCTCTCCCTCTTTTTCCCTCTCTCTCTCTAAGAATGCAACTGAACTTAAGGCTTTTATTTTTCTACTCAACTCAGTGTACCTGCTAAATATAGACATTTCACACACAAACAAAGAAGGTTTGACTTAATTACAATGTCAGAAAAAAAACAAGCAACATTATCCAATTTTTTTAAGGAATAATATCAGCCACATTTGTATGTGCAGAAACAACAGCTGTTCTGCTTCATATTCGAGCCCACCCTCCTAAAAGTCTGAAGCGTTGCAGGTCATCCCACACATAAAGTATCTGCTGCCCAAACACCAATGCGTTGGGGAATTTATAGAGGTAGACTTTAAAACCAAATTTGTAAAGATAACAGTCAAACGATTTTAGTACTTTAAGATAATTTCTTTCGTAACATTTTTGAACAACTAAAAAGTCTTAGGAGATTTATAGACGAGCACTTCTCTTATTCTAGAGTCTCATAGGATCCTACAACATTGAGAAAAATCCTTTGACCTACTAGCGAGAGCATAGACTTGTATAAAAAAATAGAGGATGACCTTTCATATGTCAGCGAAGAAAGAAAGGGAGAGAATGTTCCTATATGTTCGTAAGACAAGTTGGCCTGCACTGAGCTTCTCACTTGTGTTGAGGTCAAAAGTACATGGTCTTTATAGATAGATACACACACACACACACACACACACACACACACACATACACACACACAATGGGCCTTCTTATATACTATCTACAATTATTTAGTACTTTGGAAAGACTGTGAGTTTTCTAAAAATTATTTTTAAAAGCCATGGGAAAAGGAAGGTTCAACGAATCCTACTGACCTCACGTCTGTGGAAAATTAAATCCTACAGTTTGTCACATAGCTGGTCCCAGTAGAAAACCAAGAAGAGCTTGAACAGGATTTCCTTCTGCCTAAAATAATGGTAGAAAAATTGGGAGAGGAACCATGAAATGGTGTAGAATCTTGAACCTAGTATAAAAAATTTGGAAGGCTGAGGCGGAAGGGTCACCTAAGTCCAGCCAGTGGAGGCTGTGGTAACCATGAGCATGCTGCTGCACTCCAGCCTGGACAACAAGAGTAAGACTCCAACTCAAAAAAAAAGAAAAAAAATATTTTAAAGACTAAAGCCTGACCCTTGCATTTTACATCCAAAGGACGTAAAACCCGTCATACAAAGTCTTCCAACATCTCGTTTTCTCATTCAGAGTAATAAGCTAAGTCCTCAAGTGGCCTGCAGGGTCAATACCGCTGTCCACCACCCCATCCACCTTTGGCCTCTTCTATTGCTTTCTTGCACTGATTTTACCTCTAGCCACACCAGCCTCCTTGCCAAGACATACTGCCACAGCATGACACTTGTGTTTGCTGTTTTCCCTCCCCAGAATGTTTCCTCTCTCATTTCCACATGGCTCATGTCTTTATCTCTTTAAGGTCCTTCTTCGAAAGTTACCTTCTCAGTGAGGTCTTTCCCTGACCATCTTAGTTAACTTCAAAAAAACTCCACCCCTGCCAGGAGCCACAATCACTAGTAAAAGTAAGGTAAAAGGGACCTGAAAACAGGAAAAACGCCGGCTGGGAACAAGGCCCCAGTAAAATGCGGCCATGATGGAGGCAAAGCCCCATGGATCCTGTTGACGGACCTTCCCTAATTTTGAAGGATTGCATGCATAGGCTTGAGAATATTCCCTCTTTAACTGAGATAATAGATGCACAAATGGATGATGGCATTTGACAGCAAAAATTATACAGAGGCATAATGGAGGTGAGATTGCAGCAAAATGGGTGCCCCTTAGAATGTGCAAGGATGTGGAATTAGCAGTAAACCTATGTATAAAATTGTAAAAAGGGCTCAACAGCAAAAAATTTCCCCCCTGAAGGGACAAGGGAATGCAAATTTTGCAACCTTTAGCTAAAAAGGAAAAACAAGTACTTCTTCACACCCTTTATAAGTAACAACATTGACAGTTGTGATTGATGAGGAAGTGAGAAATTGAGACAGAGTATCTCCAAAAACAGGTGTTTTCGGGAAAAACAAGTCACAGACATGCCTTTTAATTTAAGAAATATTATAGTTTAATTAGAAAGAGGGTTAAAATTAAAGTAAGGATTAGAATTAAATAGATAGCAGTTATAATTAAAAGATAAATGTTTATTATAGATGTAGGTATTAGTTAAATATAAGGAATAGGAAATAAGCTTTAAGGTAGACTTAAAATTATGTACACTTAATGTAGATTTAAAATTAAATACATTTAGGATTAGAAGTAAGATTAATTTCATATATAAGTGTAGATTTAGACATGTTTTGTTTAGAAATGTAAAATAGGTGATAAGAAAATAGCAAGTAATATAGATAAGGCAATTAGAATTAAGAAAGTTAAATTTTTAAATTAATAGTATTAAGAATTCATAGTGGGTAAGATAAGGGTGGTTATATAAAAGAAAAAACAAGTCAATATATTGCTGCTAAAAGTATATATAAGGATAGAATTAAGAAAATAGATTAGTAAAAGAAAAGAAATAGAATAGCGAAGGGAAGAGATTCAGGTGACCTAGAGGTCACAGGACGTGGCTAATAAATTGGCAGCTGGTATTTTGTTACACCACCTGGTAGCAGGAAGAAACAAAATGAAACTTGTAAAGGTCAACTTCCCCATAAACAAAAGAAAAAAACATGATGTAAACATTTAATGTGTAACATGGGATACATTTTGTGGGTAGGGGGGGTCAGTAAAAAAACTATATAAGCTTGTAAGAATTGAATAAAAATTGGCAGAGTCTTGAACTCTCCCCAGGAAGAGGATTCCTGTCGTCTTCATCTTTTCGTTTTCGCCGCTTCCCGATTCTCCCCAGTCAGTCCCTGACTCTCTCGTTGGAGCTGGACTCCAGCACACCCCTTGCATTCCCTACCTTCTTTCGGTTGTATTTTTCATACACCACTATCGTCTTCTAATATACATTACCTATTTATTGACTCCACGTCCATGGAAAATTAATTCTTATAGTCTGTCAAACAGCTGGTCCCACAAGAAAACCAAGAAGAACTTGAACAGGGTTTCCTTCTGCCTAAAATAATGGTAGCAAAATTGGGAGAGGAACCATGAAACAGTGTAGAATCTTGAACCTAGAGTTAAAAACATTATTTGTTCAGAGCCTGGCTCTCCCCATCAGAATGCCAGCACCAGGAGCTCCATGTCTATCTTGCACTGCTGTGCCCCCAGAGCCAAGAGCACTACCTGGCACACTGTAGGCTCTTGATACTTAAGGAATGAATAAATGAACAAAGAATCAATGTTAAAGTAGCTGATGATTTACACAAAGTTGCATCTCAGAAATCAGCAGCAGAGCAGTATTGGACACCACCCTTTAAACAAGTTAAATAATATGGCAGCAGCATATTAAGAACATATTAATATAATCCTGGTTCTAGTCTGAAACACAAACCTATACTTGCTTGTGCAGACCTTTGTTACCCCCAAAAAACCAATTCTCAATTTATTTTCCTACCACTCCATCTAGAATAAATCAATATCTCTATTTTACAGAGTATAAATCTGGTGCTCAAAGAGATTTAAAAAATAGATTAAGTTGAAAAGAGACCTATTAATAGGGACCTTCTGCCCCGTAAAAATGAGGCTTCATCTTCACAAAAAAGATGCATGGCAGAATTTCATTCAAGGATAGCTTTCCTAGTTCCTAACTTTAAAAATATAAATCAATGTGCCCACAACTTTTTAGATAAATTTTAAGGGCATAAAGCAGTATTCCATTAGTGCCAGTTGGTCTGGATTTCATCTTTTATTTTGTCTTAAGCTTTTATGAATGTTATTCCGAGGTCCAAGAATAGCAGCAAAACAGAATAACTTTCTTTCTACATGTCTTGATTTTATGCGGCTGTGTGTGTGTGTATGCATGTGTGTGTGTGTGCGTGCATGTGTGTGTGTGTGTAATTTTGTTTTGTTTCAATTTGAGGGGATTTACTTGTATTATAGAGTCTGGGTGTATTTTGAACAAATCTGATCACCCCAAAGTGTCTGTCGATTTTTAAAAACCAAAGACAAAACAAAACTCAGGAAAAACAAGCAAAAAGTCATAGGAAAGAGAAAGGACAACTATACTTGAAAACAATTAGTTGGGGAGAGAGCAAAAGTTATCCCGTGGAATCCTAACAATTTTCCACCATGGCCTGCCTACAGCTGAGGTTGGTCTCACAAGCCAACTATACATACTTCTGCCAATCCAAAGGCCTAGGAGAAAAAAACTTGGTAACCCTCATCTGCCTTAAAAGTCTGAAGTCAAAAGGGTTTGCTGGAGGATTTCACTGAGTTCTTATGCTGATTCCAAAAAAAAAACAGAGTCTGAAATGCAGCAGTGAGCATCACAGAATCATAAAGACCTACGACAATCCCATGCGCTAATGACTTTTCCCTTCCTAATAGTTCGGTATCCTTAAAGCTTGCAATTCACGTAGCCAAGGCTTACAGAGAGTGCTGTCAAATGAGTCTCCCGTTATTTTGACCGGCCTACCGATTGCTTCATTTGGTATCCTAGTTTAGGTTTTTATCAAGCTTTAGTTAAGAATACTCCACTGCAAAAGATGACTGCCTGGGAAAGATCACCATATGAGCACAATAGACTATAGAAAAAGGGGGAGCTAGTCCTCAGTAATGGACTTAACCCAGTAATTTAGAAAGTTAGCAATCGAAATTATCACAGTAAACTAAAAAAATATTGTAGGGTATCATCACAGGAAATATCTTTGTTAAACATTACAGGAATGTGATATGTGCTCATAGTTTGTGGATTCTTCATATTTTTTTCAGTAGCTTATAAACTGCTAATGCGTCTTGTTTAAATATTGGTCTATTTCTCTTCAATGCATCCCAATGAAGCAAATAGAAACATCATTTTTGCTGAGTATTGCTCTTGAGTCTACTTGTAGGGCATTCACAGGCACGTGAGACATAATTTTCAGATATGATGACTCCAAGAATTAGAAAATCTGGTCCTACGAGACACACTCACGATACCTGCTATCATCTGATTATCTGTGTTCCCCAAAATTCATTTGTTAAAAATCCTGATTCCCAAGGGGATGTCATTAAGAGATGGGGCCTTTGGGATGATGACATCATGAGGGCAGAGCTCTAAGGAAGGGATTAGTGTCCTTATACCAAAGACTTCAGAAAGCTGCCTTACCCTTCTACCATGGGTGGACACAAAGAAACAGCACCCTCCATGAGTAACAGGCCCACATCAGACACAAGATCTGCCAGTGCCTTGATTTGGATTTCTCAGCCTCCAAAACTGTGAAAAATGTTTGTTGTTTTATAAACCACCCAGGTTGTGGTATTTTTGTTACAGCAGCCTGAATGGACAAAGAAAATATTTGAGTGAATGGCTTTCTACCACAGCTAGAGAGACTATTCTTCTGAAATCTAGCTAAAAATTTCTTTCATTGCTGAATCAATTATAATAAGATCACAATCAGAAATTCACAAAAGTGAAACATGGTAAACTGATTTACAAGGAGAAAAAGCAGACGCTAGGGTCTTTTCTATATGTAATGTGTTTACCAAGGAGACATTTGGTTTCAAGGTCAAGAAATTTTGTCTGCAACAAAAATGCAGATTACACTACGCACATTAAGCACGAATGCAACAGCCACCTTTATTAAAATGTAAAGTAAGCTAATCAATTATAGGAAAAGGCCCAAGAGAGAATGTTTACTGATGTAGTAACTAAGAAACATGACTGTACAATAAATTATATGCAAATATAGTAGTACTCTGTTCGTCTTTTATGGAATTAAACTACACACGCATGAATTGTAGAATATTTATAGGTCATCTATAAACTTGAAAATCAGAGGATTTTTATTATTAAAACATTGAAAAGTCCTTAATAATTTTTTTTTTAGTTGGAATCTTACTCTGTCACCCAGGTTAGGGTGCAGTGTCATGTTGCTCAGGGCCACCACAGCCTCAACCCGCAGGGCTCAGGCGATCCTTCCACCTCAGCCTTCCAAGAAACTGGAGCTACAAGCATATGCCACCATACCTGGCTAATTTTTTTGTAATTTACTTGCTAAGTTGCCCAGTCTGGTCATGAGCTCGTGGACTCAGGCAATCTTCTCACCTCAGCCTCCCAAAGTGCTGAAATTATAGGTATGAGCCACCACGCCTGGCTACAATTTTTTTTTTAAGATTTAAAAAAGAAAAGAAAATTCTTAAGACCCTAGGCTCCAAGTAGATAATCTATATCTTCAATGTCTTAAGGTAGTATCATATTTAATTAATTCTGTGGAGAGAAAAATCAATTCGCCTCAGAAAATGATTCAACAGTCAGCTCCAAAACTCTGCCACAATTGTTAATTATAATTTTAATTTTTATACTCTGTTATTCTTTTCCCCAATACCGACTAAAATTAAGATTCGATTCATCTGAATGAAGATAAAGATCCTTCACCTTTCTGGTTAACAGTCCATAGTGCGGAAACTCTCTTTGCAGAGGTAGGCTAAAAATAAGGTCTTATGGATTACCTATTTTCAAAGTATTAGAATGCTCTGGGCTTATGTTCAATGAAATTTAAACTTGGTAGCAAGGGAGAGGGATGTGATCAAAACAAGTATAGAGATTTTCATTACTCCAGTGTCCCAATTATAGACGACACTGGCATGGCACTGCCATCCATGGTGGAGCACAGGGGAGCATTCTAGTCAACAGAACATGAATTGATTCTTCCGGTCAAGTTCTGCCCTGTCAAAGTCGAATGATCTCAATAAATTACACTTTCCTTGGGCCTTATTTCTCAATTCTTGAGTCATTTTTGAGTCTCTCTCCTGAACAGTTTCCACATATCCTCCATTCTTCTCTAGCTTCTGAGTTTTCACAACTTATTTGATAAAATGTCAAAGGAGACTGTCATTTAGGATATCTTTTAGGATAATCTTGAGAATAAATATACTTTTAGGAATCATGACTTAAATAAAACCTACATGAGTCAAAACATTTAGCTCTACCACCCACAATGGAATAAGTTACCAAGGGTAAATTCTCTTACCAGTGTCGCTATTTATAGAAAAGGATTTTACTTGAAATATGTGTTGCAGATTTGCTTCATTTATCTGAACTCTTTCAAGAGGTCCAAAGAAGAAATTGATTTTGAATGTTCGTTAGCTATGTGCTTGTTTTAGTAACATCAATTAACTTAAGGATAGGAACATGCTTACGGCAAAAGTAAATATTTTTGTTAAGACACACATCTATTATTGATATGACCTTTGGATGAAAGATGTACGTATTTTTTTCTTAGCAAATGTACCTGTTATTGATGTGACCTTTAAGAAGAAGGTTGACTTTTTAAAATTAATACACAGGCCGGGCCTGGTGGCTCAAGCCTATAATCCCAGCACTTTGGGAGGCCGAGGCGAGAGGACTGCCTATGCTTAGGGGTTCGAGACCAGCCTGGGCAATTCTGTGAGACCTCATCTCTATAATAAATCAAGAAAAATTAGCTGGGCATGATGGTGCATGCCTGTAGTTCCAGCTACTTGGAAGGCTGAGGCGGAAGGATCACCTGAGCCCAGCAGGTCGAGGCTGTGGTGGCAGTGAGCAGGGCACTGCACCCCAGCCTGGGTGAGAGTGAGACTCCAATTCATAAAAAAAATTAAAATTTAAAAATTTCAAAAATTTCAAAATAAAATCAATACACATACCTGGCATGGCATTTTAGCTCTATGCTCTCAGGCTTACCTGAGTAGGAAAAGGAATCCATCTAGCCTCCCACCTTTAATAGGATGCCACCAAGTCTATTTTTTTAATGTTATTTTTTTTCCTATCCCTCACCTCCAAACAGGGTGCAAAAACTGGCACAGAAAAGAGACAGACGAGTTTAATCCATTCAGTCTGGAGACTATTCTGCCCAGCTCAGTCTCTCAGACTCACATCCCCCAAACTTAACGCCCAGATTTAGTTAGATGGCTCCCAACCATTTCATCAGCCTTGTTCCCAACCAGGAATACTTTAAGCAAACTGTGGAGGTGCTCATGTATGCTTTGGCACTCCTCCCATCCAAAAGTCTTATTCACTGTGCTGGCATTGAAAGGACAAAATAGTATACTGGTGGGTTTTATAATTATTTATAATTACTTTTTGAAGCGTTATCTTCCCAATACAAGAGCTTTTTTTCTCGGTATAATGAAAATTGAAATCCGATGTGTACTCAATAATAAATAGACAAATTTTATTTTTTATTTCTACTTGAAGAGTTACATTTTGTATAAAAGTTTACAAGTAATGGTTTTTATTATGATTTTTTCAGTTTTAAAAAAATTTGCCTTGATGGCATAGTATGATGTAATGCTAATTGCTTGTAGGGGAGTTAAACATCAGTATTGAAACCTAATCTTTAGCTGCCGCCTTGTAAATAGGAACAAATGTTCACCCAGCATGTGTTTTGTATTTTGTTGCATTGTACACTGCAACTAATAAGCCAAGAAATCGACATAAATTAGGTGCATGTACTGTTTCTAAAAACCACAAACTAGAATGACAAATTATCAATATAGTTTAGTATTGGCTAATTTTACTACACTCTTTTGTTACGTATATGTAGGGAAGTCATAGGGATTAGAAATTCAATTTGAGTAAAGTTTAAAACCATGTATTTTATAATAAATGGCCTTTAACTTAAGACAGCCAAAGCACTGATATTATATATTTGCTATAAAGAGAATTATTAGAGTTTTGTTTTTCAGATATTAAAAGTTACTTAATAAAGACTTGTTTCCATTAGCTTGAAAAAAGAAAGTCTTATTCACAAAGGGATGACCTCTAAAGGGTAGGATGTGGTGGAAATGACCCTGTATGACTTCCAAGGCCAGACTAGAAAAGATCGTAGGGCTTCTGCCTGAGTTCCCTCTTCAGGACACTCATCTGGGAAGCCCCTAGCTGCTATGTAATGTGCTCACAAAGAGGAAGAGAGACACTGGGGAGACCCTGCTATTTTTGTCTCTGAGTGTTGTCATCTTTCCAGACAATAGCCGGTATCACCAGCATACCTGTGGGGGAGTGGCCTTCAAATGGCTCCAGCCTATCGTGCAAGCTGCCCCTGCTGTGTACTGCCCAAATTCCAAGTATGTGAAACGGTCAAACATTGACATTCTTTTAAGCTACCAATTTGGGGGAAGGTCTGTTCCACAGCAATAAATAAGTGGAACAACACAGATCTTATATCTCAGCAGATTTTGTACAGGAATGTGATGTTACAGAACCCCCAAAAGCTGGTTTCCCTGGGCCTTGCTGTCTCTAAGCCAGACCTGATTATGTGTCTTGAGCTGAGGAAAGAGACCTGCAATGTGAAGAGACACAACACAATAGCCAAAATTCCAGAAACCCAGACTTCTCAAGCATGACCAGTATCGACCCATTGTATACTTGGCACATGGTGACCAAGACTCCCCTCAGGGTCTCCAAGACATTCATTCGCAGGTGGTCAACAAGGAAGTCACGGCAGTCATGTCTACCGAGGTGCAACACCTCCAGGGGAAAGGATTTAAGCCAGGGCTCAGGGGGCTACAAGGCCACACTCATCTAGAGCCCGCTTCCTGTCTATAGGGGGTGAACTTTACTTACATAAATCTTTTCTTCTTTCAAAAAAAAACTTTCAAAAGGATAAGGCAACCGAAGCGTAGAGAAGGAAAATGACTTGCCCCAAATAACAAAGATTAACAAATAACAAAGATCAACAGATCCACAGAGCAAATGGTTGCATCAGTGGCCTCCATACTTCTTTGATCGCACACCCACAATAAATGTTTGTTTACACATTCATTGATTGAATGCACATGTAACTATACTAATAGATTATGCACAAGTATAAACTTTCAAAAGAATACGCTAAAAATAGTTCTAATATTTTCTCCTTGTCCTCAAAGGGTTTTCATGTTCGCCCAACTTTGAAAACTTTTGAAGTCAGTATATGAATTGCTTAGATAATAGCCCTGAAGTTCCAGGTGATTAGACAGTTTAGTGGTTGGGAAAAGATCGGAAGGGTCAAACTTAGAGAAAGCACGTTATCTATATAATCTTTTCAATATCATTTTAGCAAACAACAGAGAGGTTTAGAATGGAAGGAGGCCTTGGAAGTTTTAGCTAAAATCTTCTCACTCTGACGTCAGCTCTGCAAATAACTTGTTACAGATATCTGTTAAAAGACCGTAATGACTGGAGCATTGTTCCTTTTATTTATTTATTTTTTGAGTTGGAGTCTCACTCTGTCACCCAGACTGGAGGGCAGTGGCACACTCCCAGCCACTGCAGCCTCGACCTACTGGGCTCCGACAATCCTTCTGTCTCAGCTTTCCATGTAGCCGGAACTACAGGTGCACACTACCATGCCCGGCTAATTTTTTATTTTTATTGTAGAGACAAGGTCTCACCAAGTGCCCTGGCGAGTCTCAAACCCGTGGGCTCAGGCAATCCACTCGCCTCGGCTTCCCAAAGTACTGGGATGACAGGCTGAGCCACTGAGCCTCGCCTGCTCCTTTCAATAATTTCAACTTGGTCCCAGGAAATCTCTACAATGAGATCTGGCTCCATGGTTCATATTCAGTGGTACTGCCTGGAAGTAGACAATGTGGCCTGGTAGCTGGGATCACCCCCTTGCAAACGGTATAGAAATAGAATCAAAGTTTAAATCTGAGTAATTAGTAAACATTATTAAGGCGAGATTAAATTGACCCTTTCCCAATTGCATGTTCACCTGGTCACAACCTCCCACTCCTGCCTCCCAGCCCATCCTGATCCTGTTTATAAATGGGGCAACTGAAGTATGAAGAAGGAACATGACTTGCCCCAAATAACAAAGCCTATCCATGATAGACGCTGCACCCAAACTACAGAATTCGATGCATGACCGAAACAACAGTGTATTTTAGAGTAAAATGTGGCTTGATTATGTGGTTCAGTAGTTCTAGTTCAGTAGTTCCAGGCAACATCATTTTCCCCTTATGTGAGATGGAAGTCATAGAGCACATCTTGGTGCTTTTGTGCAGTGCAAACTAAAAATATGTATGATCTGCTGTTTGTTGCACAAGTGTATGGTAGTAACATTATTAGAAGCCATATTTCTTTTTTTTATTTGTTTACTCATTCATTCCTTCATTCATTTCATTTATACATCTGTATGTTGCATTTTGAAAAGTTATGGGTTCTCAGGAAGTTGCAAAGATAGTGTAGAGAGATCTCATGTTCCCTTCTCCCCGTTTCTCTAATATCTTATAATATTTTACGCCAATATTTTTCCAGTCATAGGGGGTGACACATGTGATTTGTCAATTCAGTTTGGTGGGTCACAACCAGCATTTCAAACTTTAAATAGGTTAGAATAGAATAAAGTAAATCCTGTTAGGAAATATCCTTTGTTTTCAGGTTGTGAGGTTCAAAATGGTTTTGTGAAAGTTTCACAAAACAAACCACGAGTGATCATGCAAAAATGTTTTCTCTAGACAATGCATTTGCAAGCCACTATCCCACTGGTTCCCAAACTTCTCTATGCCTCAGAATGACCCACAGAACTTGTTAGAGATACAGAAGGGCAGAAAGAGGTGATCAATGAGTCCTTTGAAAACTCTCTGGTCACTCTGTGGGTAGCCGTGTTGGTCAGTCACAAGTGAAACCAAACACTGGTCTAATCTAATGTTCCATCTGCAACTTGTAGTCTGGACACAAGCTGTCAGGTATCTGTCATTAATTCATTCCTTCAATAAACATATATCAGGCACCTACCAAATGCCAAGCCCCGCATTAGAAACTGGGGATACAATGGTGACCACATGGTTCTTCCCTCTGGAATTGTTTGGGCAGGTTTGTTCCAAGTCAGATGATGACATATGACACATATTAATTGAAGGACAGATGCATTGAAGTTTTACAATTCAGGACGTATTACAGCTGCTTAAAGAATTTTTATATCCATCATCTTATTAAATCTGCACAGCCACGATCTAAGTTGTTTAGTGCAATTATAAGTCCATTTTATAGACCGGTGAGACAAAACTCCAGAGAGGTTAAATCCCTTGTCCAAGGTTACATAAATAGCCATGTGACTAGAATTCACACCTGGAAGCCTGACCCTAAATACCGTCTCAACTATGCAGCCTTGCTACTGCTGACTGTTCTCATTCCCTGGCTGATGATGGCTGGAAATAGGAGAACAACATGAGCTCTGTGCATCAGGACCCCACGAGAACTACTTTGAAGTCAGCTTTTCCAACTGTCTGGTTGCCTTACAGGAAACACAATTTGAACTATAAAGGGTTCAAATGCAGAAAGAGGGTGCTTACAAAATGTTTGGAAGGGCTTCAGGGTGGGGCAGGCCAGAGGGCCTTGCAGAAACTCTTGGTTTTAAAGCCACACCACCATAGCTGCAAAGCAAAGGTCAAAAAGCTCCAGCTGTCACCAACACATATATCTACAGAACTACCTTGGTGGCACCATGGTGACGTGAAAAGAGCCTCTCTGCTACATCTCATGCAAGTGTCATCTACTGACAAAATGTGAATTGCAGTTAGAACTCTAGCTGCAAGGGAGTCTGGTAAACGTAGCTCTTTGCCTTACAACTCTTGGGCTACGTGGCAGAAGATGGAAAGGTGGGAATAGATGTCAGGTGCCAATCAACAACATTCAACACTAATTTTTCTTTTCCAGATGCATCCTCTACGTAGCTCCTGTCCTTCCCAATCTTCTGTCTCCCCCTTAAATCCAACTCTATCCTTTTTATGTGCCAAAATAACCCCTCAATAATGTCTCCCTTACCTCCAGTGACAATATTGCACTGTAGGACACAAGCATAAGGCATCTTCCTCCTCTCTTGCTTAGCACCCCACCTGTCGCCAGACCCACCAAAACTTTGAAAGTGACAGGAGTCTCCCCTAAAGGAACAAAAAACTTGTTCTTCCACATAGCTGCACAGGGGTCTGATGAAGGAACTGAAAATGTGGAAGGAGGAATCTTGGCCAGTGGGAAAAAGGAGATGGAAGAACCAAGCAGGCAACTCTCTCTCCTTTCTCTCTCCTGTGTCTCATCCCAAGGTATAGTGCTTCCTTGCAAAACTTCTAGACAGTTCCTACCTGCCGACTGAACAAGCTGCCAAATTGCCCATTATGCTGCTTGGTGGCACACCGTGAGGCCTCAGCCAGCATGGTGACTACGCCATGTTGCAAAGAATCACCTCTGTCCCTTGCCTCAGCATATCTGACATATACACTGTTCGATTCTTAATCACTGCTGCATGCTTGGCTTTCTAAAGGACCGAGGCGAAGTGACATAGACTTGGCCCCACAAGTCCCTGTAAAGCAGGAGTTCCAAGCAGAGCTATGCTTCGGAAATGCTTTGTGAAAGTCATAAATGTCTTGCTTCGCTCAAGTCTGACTAAATAAAAATTGCAAAGAGTGGGCCCGGGCATGCATGTGTTTCCCCCGGGCATGGTTTTAGAAGTGCATCAACTAGTACAAGTTCAGAATGACAGTCCAGGTTTACAGATCTGATGTCCCTGTCCCCCCATTCTCTGGCCCTCAATGACCATGAACTATCTTCAAGTGACAAAGAATCTTGTTGCTGTTCTCCACTGAGAAAGGCTCATGGCATCCATACACAGAAGTCACAGACTAGGAGAAAAACAACGAGAAACACGTTTGGGGCGGCATAACCAAACAGGTGTGGTGAGCATGGCACAAGAGGACTAATGAACGTTTTGGGAGATATGCAAATGTATTCAGAATTCTGCAAGTCTCGTTACACCCTTCACCTATCCTTTCAGACATTTTCTTAAAACCTTTTTCAAAAGCTTCAAAAGCAGCCAGCTGGTCGCACGCTTTGTCAATACGAAATGATGTAGGCCGGGCTAATTGATCACTTTGCAAAGATTAAGTGGCCCATTTTCTGCAATATGACACACAGAAAACAGCTTTGACAACACTGAAGTCGTTTATTGGATTTTGACTTCCGGATAAAAACTCAAATCATGCTTATTTTTCACGAGGTGATCCGCTCACAATAGGCAATTTAGGCGATCTCTTTCTGTAAGAAAAGCTCCAATGCTCTTCCTGAACCTTCTACCTGCTGTGATGACACACCTGCCTTTTGGATAGATGGTTGATAGGAGACAGGTTGTTGAAGACACAATTTGCCTTGTGTGTTCTAGGCAGAAATAGACTCTCGGTGTAATCACTGAATCTGTTCTAAAATCCCTGTCTTGCATACAAGCTCAGGAGATCCAGGACTCATTTTTCTTACTTATAAGTGGGACAGTCATCATACTTTTTAAACCTAACCCTTCAGAATTATTGTGATTCTGAAAAATTATTGTGATTATTGTGATGATTACATAGAAAATATAGATGTCTTATCAAACAGCTGTGAGCGTGTTATACATTAGATAGGAAAGCTTGCCCTTGTGTATCCACTCTTTTTCTTAGAGTCTGTACGATCTCAGCAGGGCTGTCACTGTGAAGCCTTTCTTATGTTTTCATGTAGGAGGATTGAGAAGTACTGCAGCACTGACCGTCTATAGCCAAGGGTGGCGGGCCAAGAGGTTGGTGGTGAGGATGTTGGGTCAGAAGAACACAGGCCAAGCATGTGACGTTCAAGACTTACTCTGCGATCTTTGATTTTCTCCTTTCCTGCTGGATGAGTTCATCTTCATCTCTTATAGACTCCACTTCCCACTTTCACTCCATTTCACGTGGGAGAAAATAATGACTCTGTTGTGTTCGGTGAGCCAAGAAGATGGAGTAGGCAGTGTGTTCAGTATACTGGCCCAGAGCAAAAATCCAGCGAAGTCAGGTCCCCTCTTCAGCATGGCCTGGAAAACACTTCAGGGAAACATCTTTTTTTCTTTTTTTGAGTTGGAGTCTCACTCTGTCGCCCAGACTGGAGTGCAGTGGCCGCTCCCGGCCACCGCAGCCTCGACCCGCTGGGCTCCAGCGATCCTTCCGCCTCAGCCTTCCTCAGTTCCAGTTCCCAGCTGGAACTACAGGCGCACGCTACCACGCCCGGCTGATTTTTTTATTTATTGTAGAGATGAGGTCTCGATGCCCAGGCGGGTCTCGAGCCCGCGGGCTAGGGCAATCCACTCACCTCAGCCTCCCAAAGGGGCGGGATTACGGGCTGAGCCATCGAGCCCGGCTGGGAAACATCTTAAAAGTGCATTTCACGTGGAGTTGGACTCCAGGTGTGCACAGTCTCCGGGAAAGGTAATGTAGAAAGTGGTCCGTTTGGGGGAATGAAAAAAATGGATATCTCTTTATACCTTTCCCTTTCTAGATTTTCCTCTCAAGTGACTCTTGACACTTTAAGTTTATTTAAAAACCCCCAAATCTCCTTCTGAAGATTGGGACCTTTATATGAAACGCCCAGGACTTTTTATAAAGCATGCCGTACCGTTTTGCTTTTTTGTTCCATCTTCTTTCTGGCCGCCCTTCTCATAAGAATCACCATGGGTGAAGAAGTTTGAGACTTTATACAAAACTCAGAGAATTCACACTGGTTTTAATAGACATGAGTAGCAATGACTACAGCCTGAGACTCGTTTTTCATTGCTTTTTCTGGATGTTGCTTTACCTATGAAGTCCATCACCCTTATTGCCTCAGACATCTAACTTACTCGGTGATTGTACAACAGCACTGAAATTCGGAAGCCTTATTGTGATCTGATGCAATGTCGTGGCAGGCACAAGGTCTGAAAACAGGGCAGCATTCTGAGATTGGGAGACTCCTTAAAAACCAACAACAAATGGTTGCAGCAGGTGTAAGGGATGCCCCAGGGCAAGACTGTTCCCGTGAGGCTTGACCAGCTACGGATGCCAGTGGAAAAACTGGCTGTTGTTTTGTAGAAAGGGCTGATGGACGGACCGCCCTTTCTACATTTGCCTTCCTCAAACAGCAAGGTACATTTCCTGACCAAGAGCCTCTCTCTTTACTCAAAATAGGACAGACAGACCTTAGTCTCTGTGATCTATGTCTTGAAAATTTCTCCTAGAAAGATGTAGCAGAGAATAAAAATAGCAAGTGTAGTCATTACCCAAGACCACTGCCATTCTCAATTTACCAGGCTAAGTAGGTTGGAACAAAGAGGACAGACCCTGTATCCTAGCAGATGCACCTCCTGTCACTCTTGTCCCCAAGTACCAGGCCACAACCAATGCTGTCTGCACAGGCTGGCCCATTGGGTTCAACTCCTCATGCTAGGAACCAAGAAGAGGCAATAGTTCTCCGTGCAAATACTCCTGGCCTAAACATCTCCACTGAAAAACATCTCTTTCCTACCATTCGGGGCTGCTAATTCGATTCAAAACTGGAATTTCTCCTCCTGGGTACTCCTCTGTGCTTCTCCCACAAAGTAGGTGATTTCTGAGATCTTTCTCATATTTTAAGATTACTCTTCACTATCTTAATTCTTCTTTATATGATCCCAATTCCGTATTTCACTTCTACTTTTTGTCCGGAACCAAATGGGATTCATTTATTCACTGACTCACCACAATTTGACAAGCATCTTCTATGTAGTGGGCGTTAGTTCAAACACCAAGAATGTCATAATAAATAAGGCAAAGTTGTTAACTTTATGGAATTTTATTCTTCGGGGACAAATAAGCCATGCACAAAGGAAGGAATTTGTAATACAATTTCAGGTAGCGACAAGTGTGATGGTAACATACATTTACAAATCAGGGCAAGGACTAGGAGAGTCGTTTGGTAAAAATGTTGGAGAAAACTCATTTTAAGTAGGAGGATTAGGGAGAGAAATTCTTTCTGAGAAAGTTGTTATTTTATTTTTAGTTGTGGGGTACAAGTGGTGATTTACTACATAAGTAGGTTGCATGTGGTTGAAGTTTAAGCCTCTAGCTTATCCTCTCTCTTCCTGACAGTGGACCAGGTACCCAATGTGTGGCCACATGACCCACACCCGTCTCCATCCTTCCCTTCCCTGACAGTATTCAGCATCTGCTGATCCCATCCTTGTGCTTGTGTGATCAGTGATCAGGGCCCACTTATTAGTGACAACATGCCATATTCAGTTCTTTGTTTCTTGGATTGTTCACTTAGTATGATGGCCTCCAACTCCACCCAATTTGCTGCAAAGTCCTTGATTTTCTTTCTTCTCTGTGGATACATAGTATTCCGTCATGTATATGCACCACATTTTCTTTCTACAGTTCACTTTCGATGGGTATCTGACTTGATTCCAGGATTTTGCGATTGTGAATAGGGCTGCAATGAAATGCATGTGCAGATGTCTTTTTGGTAGAGTGATGTGCGTTCTTCTGGGTATACTCCCAGAAGAGGGATTGCTGGATCATATCGAAGATCAATTTTTAGTTCTTTGAGAAATCACCATACTGCTTTCCACAAGGGTTGAACTTGATTACATTCCCACCAACAGTGTAGAAGTGGTCCCTTTTCTCCGGAGCTGAACCAGCACCTGTTGTTTTTTGATTAATAATGATGGCCTCCCTTACAGGGGTGAGGTAGTATCTCAGTGAGGCTTTGATTTGCATTTCTCTGATGATTAATGAGGCTAAGTATTTTTGTATTGTGTTTGTTGGCTGCTTGTATGTCTTTCTTTAAGAAGTGTCTGTTTGTGTCCTTAGCCCACATTTTAATGGAGTTTTTTTTCTTTCAGTTTGTTTTAGTTCCTTGTAGAATCTGGATGTTAGGTCTTTGTCAGATGCACACTTTACAAATATAAATTTTTTTACCTTTCCATGGGTTGCCTCTTTACTCTCTTGATGGTTTCTTCTGCTGTGCGAAAACTTTTGATTGTGGTAAGTTCCCACCTGCCTATCTTAGCTTTTGTTGTACATGCTTTTGAGAACTTCGGTCAATTAATTTCATTTTTGCTTTATGTTCTATTTGTCCATATACCTACGTCACTTTTCAATTGTAGCTCCTAGTGAAAAGATGCTGGATTTGCATCTCTTTTTATATTTTCACATAGTATCAAGCCAAGAACACAATAAACTATGTATATTTATTAAATGTTTTGATGATGGTGAAGGCTGTGGATTTCTCCTACCATGCACCCACGTGAGTGCATAATCAGAATGCTAGCTACAAACCATCTTTAAATAAGGTATCTACCCTAACTGAACAAATACCCAGACTGACAATACAACTGGTAAACTAATTGGGAGAGGAATAAGAGCTGGACCACATGATACTTTCAGTGCAGTTGAGGCATCTGAGAGAAAGTCTTTCACAGCTATGGGGAAGAAAGCAGAGAGTGAATTGTACTAACTTGAAGATGACAGTCAACCAGAAGTGGTTACAGAAGGAACATTCAAAGGAGTTTTAATGTGCTGTCACTAACAGAATTATAGGGCAATAACATTTCAAGGTGCACTCCAGTTAAGTGCTAAAGATTTTTGCAACCGTTTTGAAAGGAGAACACAAGTGTCCAAGGCTCAGAGAAAATGTTTGCTTCCTTCGGCAAAGATGGCAAATCATCTACCCTTATATCCTTTGCTGCAAAACAAGCAAGTAGACGGTGTCTGTCTACAGAGGGCTACTTGTGGGGAGCTCTAACTCTGCAAGCACCTTTCAAGGGCTGCTACCCTCCTCCCAATTCTCTAGTAGACCACAGGGCTCTTCATGGTGTCCTATGCTGAGCTACTCATCAGCCCCAGGGTAGCTGGAAAATTAATTTTTGGCAAATAAGTCCTCCATGCAAGTGGAATCTAGCCTTCCAAAGGGCAAAGGACTAGGCTTTTCACTTATTTTTTCCATATCTTTATTGAGGAACAAATAAAAATCATGCATATTCAAGGAATAGGATGTGATAGTTTGATATATGTAAATATTGTAAAATAATTACCACAATCAAGCTAATGAACATAACTACTACCTCACATAGCTACCTTTTCATATGCATGTGTGGTGAGAATACTTGAAGATCGATTGTCTTAGCAAATGTCAAGTGTAACAAGACATTGACCATAGTCACCAGGTCTCCAGAACTTATTCGTCTTATGTGAAAGATAAGTTGGTCAAAGGGTACAGCCTTACTTTTCACCTCTTTGGGCTCTGAGAGCCCAGCACAAGGCTAAACACATACAAGAAATTCAGCAAATAATTAATGAATGAACCATGTTTCAAAGGGTTTATGGCTATGGGTACATTGTATCCCTGTAGTACTAAAGGTTAGGTATTAACAAATTATAAAAAGATCTTCACTCAAACTGTAGAAAACATTTTGAGCCTTATTTTGTGAGTCTAAATATGTTTTAGGATTGCCTGGTAAAATATAGAATTCCTAGTTAAATTTGAATTTCAGAAAAATGCATGTAAGTTTTTAGTATGAGTATACCCTAAATATTACATGAGACATACTTACACTTTTTTAAAAATCACTGTCTGAAATCAAATTTAGATTAAGTACAGGACATGCTGTACTTTTATTTACTCGGTCTAAACTCAGCAACCCTAATCCAGTCTCTAGGCCATAAACCTGACTGAGTTTCTCTTCATTTTTCATAATACCATTAAACTATTTTAACGGTGTTTATCTATTCCTTATTAAAATGAAAACCATATAAGCCATAATCACTTAACCTTCTTTGGAGACATATAGAGGAAGAAACTCCAGACCATATGCAATTCTGGATTTGTGCATAGAATGGTATTACCCACAGTGCCTAGTGAAGCCCATTATGTTGAATTTGCTTAAAAGAGAGAGAGAGAGAGAGAGAAATAAAAGAATAGGGTTTCAGCCATTTTCTAATGACATGGCCCACAAAGTCTTGGCATCACTGATAAGTATGCGCTGGGCTGGAAAATCAATAGTTTCTAAAGGGGATCTCAGAGGGAACTTTCCATTTTTGAGGTTAGAAATACTTTTAGCACCACACTCATAAATTCCTGGAGTTCAAGGTGCTTGGTGTCCCTAAGCAAGAAAGCACAGGACTCCTCCTAACTTCCTAAACTGCTGAGCTGAAATGATTGCTTTTAAAAATCACAAAAGGTATCTAGTTTTAAAAGCTGCATTTTCAACTGCGTCAAGTGCCAGTGATTGAGTCAGGAAAGCAAATTTTGGGACAGAGGCCCCTCTGCTTTAAGAAAGTCTGATATGCTAACAGATAAGCTTAGGCAAGCAGATAAATTATGACGGTATTTACATAAAATAATAATACACTGCAACACTCCATTAAATGCTAGATTCCCTAGTATCTAAAACAATGACATCATTTGCTCTCTTGTAATGAATTCTTAGCTTTTTCAAAATTTTTTTTTGTTCGTATGTTTGGGCTATGGAAGTATAAGCCCTTGCTCACTTTGTCATTCCGCATCTACAGATATCTACAAGATGGTTTGTAGTTACATTTAGTTTCTCCTTCTTAAAACTCCCAGGTACTATTAGTTCCCATCCTACTATTCTACAGGTGAGCATTGCCTATGGAAATCACTTCCCTTCAATCCCCTTCCTTTTCCCCAAAACTTGCAGGTAAAGCTTCTCTAAAACCGAGTAAACCACATCATCTTATTTTCACGCCTTCCTATGATAGATAGCCTAACACTTAATGCACAGAGACATTACAAAATAAAATCCGCTGTTATCTTAACAAATGGAATCATTACTTGGGAAGAGCAGGGAAGAATCGCGCAGTTCATTTTTTAAGACTTTGAGAATCGTTTTAGAGTGATAGAAAATCTGTGATCATACAGAGGGCTCCCATGTGCCCTCCACCCAACTTCTCTTTCCCACGTTGTTGACTTCCTATGTTAGTATGGCACTTGTGTCCCAATGAACGAACTGATATCAAAACATTATTGCTTCAATAATGCTCTATTCAAATTTCCTTAGGTTTCCCCAAGTTCCCTTTTCTGTTGCCAGAGACCAGCAGGATCCCTCATGACAGTGAGTTGTCCTGTCTCCTTAGGCTTTTCTTGGTAGCAACGGTTTCCAGACTCTCCTTGTTTTGGTGGTATCAAGAATACCGGTCGAGTATTTTATAGAATGTCCCTCCATTTAGGTCTGATCTGATGCTTTTCTCAAGACCAGACAGGCATTATGGGTGTGGAGAGAAGGCCCATCGAGGCAGAGTGCCATTTTTATCCCATCCAAGGGTACATGGCCATTTTGATCCCATCATGAGGAGGATGCACGCGATCATTATGACTTACCACTGCTGATGTTGAACTTCACCACCTGGCCCAGGTAGTCTCCGTCGGGTTTCTCCAATAGGACGTTACCTTTTTTCCCCTTTCTCTTTGGAAGGAAGGCGCTGTGCACAGCCCACACTTAAGACGTGGCTGGTTAACCTCCATCTCCTTGAGGGGGCAGTATCTACATTGATTATTGGGAGCTTTGTACAGGAAATTTGTCTCTTCTCCTCCATTTATGTATTCATTCAATAATTTGTTGACATCAGTGTGAATGAATAGCTATGTAATAACTTGAGTTAGAATCCAATATGGCTGACCTATTTTCTTTTTCAAATGGTTCCAGCTTCGGTCATTGGAACTCTTTCAGTAGGCTCCTATGTCCCTTGGTGTGTCCTATGTCCCTTGGTGTGCCCCTCCTCCATCATTGTGATTGCCTCTCTTTTTTTAGCTTTCTGAAATCACAACATGCCAGGTTTCCCTGGTATAGTTCCTGCTCCAGCCCTAGATCCAGTCACTTCTCCAAGGAGCCTGGTTTTTGTTTGTCTGTTTAACTGGGAAATAGCATTAGAAACCAAGATCTGGGCCAGGCTCGGTGGCTCAGCTTGTCATCCCAACACTTTGGGAGGCCGAGGTAAGTGGATGGCCTGAGCCCACTGGTTCAAGATCAGCCCAGGCAACTTGACAAGACCTCGTCTCTACAATAAATCAAAAAAGATTAGCCGGGCTTGGTGGCTCAGCCTGTAATCCCGCGCCTTTGGGAGGCTGAGGTGAGTGGATTGCCTGAGCCCGTGGGTTCAAGACCCGCCTGGGCAGTGAGACCTCATCTCTACAATAAATCAAAAAATCAGCCGGGCGTGGTAGTGCATGCCTATAATTCCAGCTACTCGGAAGGCTGAGGCGGAAGGATCGCCGGAGCCCAGCAGGTCAAGGCTGCGGTGGCCGGGAGCGGCCACTGCACTCCAGTCTGGGCGACAGAGTGAGACTCCAACTCAAAAAAAAAAAAAAAAAAAGATTAGTCGGGTGTGGTGGCACGCACCTGTGGTACCGGCTGCTACTTCAAAGGCTGAGGTGGAAGGATTGCCGGAGCCTGATAGGTCGACACTGGGGTGGCCATGAATGTGGGACTGCACTTCAACTTGGGTGATGGAGTGAGACTCCAACTCAAAAAAAGAAACCAAGGTCTGGGCCCTGCTAGGCAAAAGCCACTATCATTTTACAATCATTCCTCCTCACCATCTCCTACCTGGATGTATTTGCTATTAGACTGAAAGACACTGTACTCATCCTGCTGATCTCACACTTGGTTCTGAGAAGGAAATTATAATTTTGGAATAATGATCTGATGATTTTAACAATCCTTATTCTACTTTATATTTCAAGACTATGATTTTAATTTCTTTTTCTTTTGCTTCATGGCTATTCATGTTTTTTGACTTTTCTTACTGAAGGAATTGAACATTCAGAGGATACAGTTCCTAAGGAAAAGAAGGATGGATTACTTCTCTCCAGCCTGGTAATTCAGCCAGAAATGGCAGGGTGTATCTAAGTCTAGGAGGAGCATAATATATACTGTGCATATTCAACCCTTGTTTAAAAGTAATTATGTGATGACCACAGACATGTGAAGGACCGGTTGCAGGAGAATGGAGAGGTTACAACAAAGAAGAGGATGATGCACCGATACCATCATCAAACCAAACAACTCCCTTGCATTTTGATGATGTGCTGTACATGTGAGGGAAGCCGGCTTTTAATATCAGGAGTGGCTCTTTGACAGGCTGTGTTGAGCCTGTATTCTACTTGACATTGGGAATTCAAATCGTTTCCACAAGTATGCCCTACAGAAGCCCAGGCTTATCAAATTCTCATGCTACTTGTATTGAGAAAATTTCCAAAATTACACAAAGGAAAACTTTCATAAATGTGCACACACTGGCAATTTGAAGAGGTGGCGTTACATTAAGTGCGATCCCAAAAGATGACTTCCCTGCTCCTAATGTGTGTGCACACACACTCACAGACTCACACACACTCAGAGTACAACATATGAGAGTCTTTGACTGCTCTTTGTTCAGATTCAACTTCCCCTTCCAATCCCTGGTTGGTGATACTTATCCCCCCACCCTGGTTTAAGCACCCTGAATCCTTGAATAACAACACGGACCTCAAACAAAACCTGTGTAATCACTGGTGATAAAAATCACAGACTCGGGGTACTCAGGAAGACTAAGGCCCACTCAGACAAGAGTCCTGCAGTCCAGAGCCATGAGTCTCTACCGGAAAACAGCTCTGACTTCTGGGTCATTTAACACTGCTAAGTTAATACACAGACAAACATTTTTGGCATCTATTAACTAGATGCTTTTGGAACTGATTGAGCTAGTCGAGATGGACTGGCCAAAAGCTGGATGTTTTCATTTACTGAGCTCCAATCAGAAGGTCACTGAAGGCTGGTCTTCACTACACACTGCCTTGCCTTTTCTAAGGGACATGGGCTGTGATTCAGAGGAATGATCTTTAGCCAGTATAGACAGACACCACAGACAGCAAGCATAAATCAATAGAAAAATAACTTTTTATTTACAAAAAAAATCCAAATATTGGATGCTGTAAACAAAATTCACAATCTGTTCCCTCTAGCACTGATTCAAACATGTCAGTTTGTAAGAGTCCCATTTTCTCTTCCATCAGCTCCTTTTCTGCCTGTGACACAGTCTACAGTCAAAATTCCAGAAGAGTGACCCAAGGTGCAGCGTGCTTCAACAGGATGCCCCGGAGCAGGCAACAGTTGTAGAGAGGTTGGAAGGAGAGACAGCCAGTGGGCAGAGCCTCCTCTGTTCTGAAAGGTTTTGCAGCAGGTCTCGGCCAAGTTAACTCACCATCTTCCCACTTTGTACTTCACCATTTGCTTTGTTTAAAAGCCATTCCTTTTAACAAAATACTACACGGAGATGCTTTCTCAGCACTAAAAAGGCTATGCTAAAAGAAATTTTAAAGAGAGGTTATATTCAATAGGTGTTATTATGAAATCACTTTTTTTCCAGCTTTTTGGTTTCATCGAACACAACTTCATCTTCAACAAACAGAAAAGCTTTTTTTTTAAACTGCTGACAGCTTTCAACAAAATACATTTCATTTACAAAATAGTTCACAATATTTATTTGAAAAGCATTGCACTGAAAACAAATTTATACACAGGTAAAGCAACCCCAACGATAAGCAAACAGAAAGGGGTGGGGGAAACAGTATGTTTACTCTCCATTTCACTTCCAGCCTTGGCTTAGGATGACAGGTATCCCACCATCCTTGCATGTCTGAAGCCACGTTAAAGTAGTTCGCCCATACCAAAGTGAGCGGATACGCAATCCCATTTCTGGAAGGGAAAAGTCCATCTTGGTGTGAGATTCGCTGCAAATTTAAGAAAACGTTTTTTAAAAAGGGGATGGGCATGAGCGAAAAGTTCTCTTTACATGCCAGTTTGGGCAAGGGGAGAAGAACCTCCAGAAGATTAAAAAAAAAAAAACTTCTTCCTGTTTTAAAGTAACAACAGCACACTAGGCCAGACACACAACAAACAAATCACAGCCACTGATTAGGAGTTGAGAGTTGTTCTTTTTTCTGACCTTGAACAACGATGTGGCTTTCTCTCGTCAGACATTCAAACATTGAGGCCACACATCCACAAAGAGACACATGTGTCACTGTGTGTTCAACTACATATGCACCAAAAGTACATACAAAATAGAAATAAATTATATGAGTCTCAAAAGTAAATGCTGGAAGTTGTTTAAGAACAAGGCGGTTCTATACGATGGGGCGGCCAGGTGCTTGCACTTTCAACTAAGCTACCAACCCTGAAGCAAGCAAGAACAGGACATAAATATTTGGGAACATAAATGCAAAGTGTATTTTCAAATCAGGCTCCTCCACCCCAAAACCTGCATCATAGATGGACGGCAGGTTGTAGCGGTGGAAGAGCCAGAGACCCCCGGCCTCGTTAAGATGGCACACGATTGTATGTCAGGATGAGAAGGAAGCAGACCACCCATGCCCCCTGGGTTCACACACGTGCCCTGGGCCAGACAGCTAAGCAGGCAGAGCTCTGGCTTCCGGCAAGCGAGTTCCAGGCTTGATCTGCAAACCGAAGCATGCTTCTTGGGAACCAGCAGTTCATTTTCCAAACCCAAGAACACGGATCTCAGATGAGAGGGAGACGAGATCCCGAGAAAACTGAGTGGCAGTGCAGGGGCTGTTACAGCTCTAACAGAATTCACAGGGACGCTGCAACAGCAAACCCTCCGGGCTCCCGTTAAGGCTTCCAAGAAAGATGCCCAAAAGGCCATCTGGATGGACCAACCTGGATTAACCCAGCTCTAAGCATCTGAGGGATCCCCAGAAAAACACATGCACAAATGACACTGCCCATGGGAGGGCACTATAGTCTGCCCCATTCGTCTTTAATGGATAGGTGCAAAAAAATCTCCTGACAGGTCTTCAGAGCAGTGACCACAGCAAGCAGGCATCCACTAGGGTTGGTGGGAGATTATGTAGTTGTTTCACAACACAAGGGGAAGGCATTCACATGTTACTTTTGTTTTTAACAAATGCACTTTTAGAGACCAGTGTCTACAGGGACTAATGGCTGGGAGAAGGGCGGTGTTAGAATGAGCTGTCACTGAGATGAAATAGTGAGGCCAGTTCACTTCACAAAGGTATGACTGGTATCTTGTACAAGAGAAAATAAAGTTGGATCTACTTTAATGCAAAGTGACTTAATTTAAAGTACAGTACTAAATATTTAAATGCAGTGTGACAACCAGATCAAAGATGTTCATACTGACATGAGTTTATAAAACATATATAATATATATCTCATATATAAATTTTAAGCAATTGTACAAATATTCTTTTAAAAGGGCAATTTCACATTTGCTAAATTCTAGTGGTCCAGAAATGCTTTCATTTTAAAAAATTCATTTAAATATTAATAAGTCATGTTCAGATCACCAGAAATTCTTTTTAGCAGTCAGGGATGTAAGTAGCCTACCACTGATCCATGATCCACTACATTAAATATCATGGAGGCATGCAATTATATATTTTTTTAAATGGGCTCAAACTGTCAAAATGGCAGTTCAGTGTAAAAAAAAAAAAAAGTACTTTGCCAAACAATATTATTCCATTTGTGGAATTATATGGCTCACACACAAAAAGAAAAACTCACTAAAACTGCATAATTTCTGCTCTTTCTATGAAATATATTACTTGTCTTCCTCCTTAATTTGCTTTAAGTCTTTTAGGTGTATATTTTAATTCACCATTGCAATATGCCTACGTCTCATGTCATCCTGTTGAAAACATAAAAGCACACAGTATTTAAACATTTCCTATTTGATACACTATACATCCTAGTCAATGCACTGTGTGTATATATAAACACATGATATACATGTGTGATATGTGTATATATACACACATACACATGTACCTATGTTAATATCACACTGACAATGTTCACTTTACACAAGCATTTGCCAAGAAAAAATAGGGCATCTTCTCCATCATTCACAAACTTAAGTGATAATTTTCTTCTTGACGCAGTCCCTGATAAAATAAAATAATCATGACACCATAAAATAATTTTGCCACTTCAAATTTTCAGAAGGCAGTACATTCACTTTGATGTACATTGGTGTGTAACAAATATAGGAATTCTTCATATATTCTACTCTATCTCTTCTACTTGGTTGTTTTTATCTGTTAAATCTTTGGTCCTTGAGCATACTATCTTTGCCACAGCTGTTTCTGCTTGCATTTTCACATCTTAAAAATGAGAGCTATGCACGCAGCTGGAATTAATGGGTTGTATCATCTTGAGATCTACTGTTTGTTATGAGAACAGCACCAGCCTGCTACTATTCACTTGGAGCAAGCCGTTTCTGTGAGTGCAACGAGACCCCACCACAGAAAAAGCACTTGCTGCAAGCCTCAGACAGGAATTCCAGAGCCAGAGTTCCCCTTTTTCCTGCATTGTCACTATGTGAACTCCTGAACCGATAAACAAGTTGGGGCTAAGACCTCTTTTCCTCTGTATTTCCCTTTTATGAATCCCATCTTTAAAAAGCTTTCCACTTTTACCCCCACTATGGCAAAGCTATGGGAGCAGACACAGCCAACCCATATTGTCAGCAAACATACCTTCTCTTGTTATCTTAGAACCTGGTGGTTTTTTAACAGGTCTTTTCTTTTCTTTTTCTTTTCTTTTCTTTTTTTTTCCAGGAAAGGATTCCATTGGGTAGGAGATTAAAGGTGAGGACTGGGGAAAGGGATCCTTTCGAGACCATGCTCCCGTATCTATGAAAAGATCCATAAGCTTTGCCAAGCTTAAAACCAAGAGCATATTATCATTGCACAAACCAGCATGCCTCATTAGGGCCGGGTCACTCTTTTTTTTTCTTTTTTTCCTGCGTCCTACCTTGTCTGAAACGGCTTCCCCCACAGGACATTTTCAGAGGAGTCTTAATTGCAGGGCAGCCAAGTGGAGTAGGTCTGTTACTGGCACATGAACACGGGCTGAACCTGGGTGATGCAGCAGTTGCTGAAGTTGGCGTCAGCGATGTAAGGGGCCAGCTGGTAATAGCAGGTGACATTAGCCATGTTGGAGATAACGTTCTGGTTGGCCAGCACCAGGATGGTCAGCATGGTGATGAGGTTCAAAGTCTGCCGTCGCTCATGTCCCATCAAGCACACGGTGCTCTCGTTCACCACACCTGGAGGGTCATGAGATAGTCGTACTTGCAGTCTTCCAGCCCCACAAAGTGGTTCTGCAGGTAGGACTCCAGCTTCCGCTGCTCCTTGCCAATGTCTGAGAAGTCGATGAAAAACCTGGAGCACAAGTACCTCTGGAGGGTCTTGATCTCGTCGGAGGCCAACCTGAAGCCCCTCACCAAGAGATTACAGTACTTGAGCAGGCCTCCCCGCCGCCATCTCCTCGGGGTTCCTGGTGGTGATGATCTTGCTGCACAGGTGGTCAAAGGGTTCCTGGAAGTCGCCATAGATGCTCTCCCCGATGATGGTGGGGTGGAAGGTCTCCGTCATTGGGTTCTCGGAACACTCGTAAAAGAGGAGCAGGGAGTCCAGCTTGATATGAAAAGAATCCAGGCTGAACTCAAACTGCCTCCGGAGAGAATCCACAAATTTCAGTTCCATGTCTTTGCCGCTGTTGTTGGACAGAGATATCAGACTCCACCAGTCAGAGTCATTGCACACCTTCACCGTTTTCTGCACATACACTTCCTGTGACTTAAAAGACAAAATGAGATGAGCAAACCTGGAAAATGGTGGCAGACAAACAGATATATCCCCTTCACAGCTGAGAATTACTTTGCTCCCCTCTCTTCTGCCAAGTTTTGGCAAAACACTACCTACAGGGTTCAACAGTCTTCTGAAAACAGAAAAAAAAATGCACTTAACGAGTAGTTTCACTGTCTGGGAAAAACACTAGAGGTAATAGCTTGAGGCTTTCGGCAGACACAGCACAAGGCTCAGAAGTTCTGCTGTCATGTCTGACTTTTAAAATGCTATTTTTAAAAAAGGGTCTCATAGGCACTATATCCACACGCTATCCATTCACGTAGTGTCCAAAAGACACAGAGGGGCATTCAGCGATAAGCCAGTCTGCCTCGTACCCAGCCACCCAGCGTCCCTGACCCCAAGGCAGTCAATGTCATCCACATCCTGGGTGTCCCCCCAGGGGTCTTCTGCAGGTACAATCAAACACGGACCGATCGATGCCATCCTGGGAGGCTGCCACCTCAGACAGTTTTCATTAATCCCATGAAACCCGCCTTGACCAGGGTGGGGGGCAGGGAAAGAGTGCCACTACCCCCTGCACGCGCGAACCAGCCTGGAAAACCGCCAGATCGATCCTGCACGCAGACAGACAGCCTAGGGCGGCTATGAGACCTATTCACATATTCCAGTGCAACCAAAAAACCCAAGGACTCAGTTCTGCTCCGGGCTACTATCTTCCCAAAGAACCGATCCCTGGATGACTGAAACGCAGCACTCCTGTCCTCTCATTCTTCCAGGAACCAGAAATCTGCCCAGGACGGGGCTCGGGCGAGAAAGGCCCGGAGTGAAGCGTAAAGAAGGAAAAGGAGGGAGCTGAGGACGCGCATCAAGTCCACAGGCATGTGCCCCGGCCGACTCCTCTCCGACGTCACACCGGGCCACGCGTGCCCCCGGACCCCACACGGAAGCTCCCACGCGGCCCCCGCGCGCCCTCCCGCCGGGGACCCCGCGGGGCCCCCGCGGACCCTTCCCGGCCAGGGACCCCGCGCCCTCCCCCTCCCGGGACCCCGCACGCCCCCCCGCACGCCCGCCCCGTCCTGGGACCCTGCGCGCGCCCGCCTGGGCCGGCGACCCTACCTTGAACGTGAGCGGCGTGATCTTCTCCTTGTTGACCCCCTCTGGCAGGAAGTCCAGCAGGCAGTCCAGCACCACGTCTTTGATCGTCTGGAACTCCTCCTCACCGCTCCTCACCGCTCAGTCCAGGTCCTCGTAGCCCAGACCGCTGTCCTGGTGCAGGACGTGGCTGGTGTCCAAACCATTACTCGGCCAGGCCCGCCGCACCACCTTCACGATGAGGCTGGGCTGCAGCTCCAGCGTGAAGTTGCCGCGCCCGTGGATGGGGATGGTCTCGCTCAGGAGGCCGTCCAGCCGGCGCACTTGCTCCCAGGTCAGCACGTTACAGTGCGCCGTGGAGCTCTCGCCGGAGCCCCAGCGCCGTCCGCCCGGGTCGCCGCCGAAGTCGCCGCCGGAGTCGCCGCCGAAGTCGCCGCCGAAGTCCCCGCCGAAGTCGCCGCCCGGGGGCAGGCAGGGCCCGCAGGCCAGCTCGTCCTCTGCCATGGCGAAGTAGCCGTCGGCCTGCGCCGCGCAGGGCCCCCCGAGCGCCGCGCAGCCCGGCTCCGTCCTGCAAGAGAAGGGGCGCGCGGTGAGGACGCGCGGGGAGGGGGCCGGCGCCCGCCCCTCCGGGGACCCCCGCCCCGGCCGCCCCGCGCCCCGCGGAGCGGCCGCGCACCAAAAGCAGCCCTGATGCATCCGGCAGGCGCAGGCGAGGGTCCCGTCCGTGGCCCCGGGCGGCGGCCGCCCCTTCCAGGCGACCGGCGCGCGGGCAGTCGCGACCCTCGGGCCCCGCGGCGGCGACCTCGCCCGTCCCGGCCCGCCGCCGCGCGGACCCTCCGCCCTCGCCCCGCCCGCCCGGCCGCGGAGGTCCCGGAGTGGCGGCTGCGCTCGGCCGCCGCTGGCGCGCGGGTCTCCGGAGCTGTCGCCGCTGTGCGGGGACGCGGCGCCAGTACTTTTTTTATACCGGGCTCCTCCGCGCTTCCGGGCCCGGCGCGGCGCGCTGGCCACGCCCCCGGCCCAGGGCCCGCCCCCGCCGGCCGCCCGGCCGCCCGGCCCGGGCGCGTGGGCCGGCGTGCGTGCGCGCGGGCGGGCACCCGCGGGCGTGCCGCGCCCGCTGTCCCTCGGGGCCGGGTGGCGGCCGAGGCGCAGACTGCCCCGGCGAGCCCCTGGGGACACGCCCCCGCCCCGCCCCCGCGTGAGGTCGGGCTCCGGGGCGCCCCGGGCGGCGGCCGGCGCGTGGCCGGGCCGCTCGCCCCGCGCGTGCGTGCAGCCCCTGGCCCACGCGGGTCCGGCTGCGCGCGGGGCGGAAGGGCTCGCGGGCGGCTGGGTTTCGATTCCCGGGCGAAGGGGCGAGCCCGAGGGGGCGGGGCCGGGGACGGGGCGTTGGCGGGGGCGGGCGCGGGCGAGCGCCCGGCTCCTGCGCACGAGCGGCTCCGGGCGGCGGGGGCGGCGCGGGGGGCACCGGACGGCGAGTGGGGGGAGGCGGGGCAGCGCGCGTCCCCGAGCCGACTGGAGCGCGCGGCCGGGCGCTCAGGCCGGGCGAGGCCGGGCGAGGCCGGGCGAGGCCGGGCGCGCGGGTCCGCGGTGCCGGGACCGGGCCGGCGCGCGAGCTCCTCTCCGCCCGCCGGGACGTGCCCGCTCCGGGCGACACGGATGTCAGCGGGACGCCACTCGGTCTCCCGCGGACGTGAAAGCGTGAGCGTGGCAACCAGAGAGCGCTCCCGCCAGCTCCGGGGTGCGCCCCGGTGCCAGCGCCGCCGTCTTGGCTCGAGAGCTCCGCGCCGTCCCCCCCACCACCGTCTCTGGGCGCGCGCCCTCTCTCCCCCGTGCCGCCCCGCCGCCGCTTCTCGCAGACGCCGCGGGAGGCTGGAAGGGGGCGGGGGGAGGAGGCTGGGGACGCCGACACCGCCCCCCGCCGCCCCCTCGAAGCGGGGGAGCCCGGGGAGCCTCCAGCCGCGTGGCGACGCCGCCCCCTGCCGATGCCCTGCGGAGCTGCGCCCCCGAACAGAGAAACCCGACGGGCCCGCGGCCAATACCCCTCTCCTTTCCCAACGCGGCCGCGCCCAGGCCCCCGGGGGGCGCGAAGGGTCCTGGGTCGCCTACCCTGATCTCGTGCGCCTCCTTCCAAGCCCGGCCGTCTCCGAGCATGTCATGCATGTGCATGTGTGCGCGTGTGCGTGCTGATGTGTGCGTGCTGATCATGTATGATGCACGCGTGCCTGGTGCAGTGGATTGAAGAATGGCCGCGTTTCACACCGTCTGGTGGACATGATGCACAGGGAATGATGCTTCAGTCGCCCAGGAGGGTTTTCTGACACACAGGGGCCATGGGCTGACGACCTGGAGAGCCGGGAGAGAGGTCCAAAGGAGAGGTGTCTGTCGTTGGGACTGGATCTCGAAATGGTGGCCGGTTCTTCAGCAGCTGAGGACAGAGAAGGGTGTAGTCCGCGCAGGGAAGAGAACGGGAATTCCAGAACCTTTGAGGAAGGGTCTAGTAGGCTTCTGTGGAAGGAGTTGAGATTAGTAGCGCCGTGAGGTAAGGTCTGTGGGGGTTTCAGGAGCGTCTGGGGCACTTCTGGCCATCATCTGTTGAGCTTGTTAACATAGCATCTCATTTAGTTAAGGAAGAAAGCATTCTGTGTCATTGGGAATTGGGAACTGAGGGGTCCAAGGGGTTCAGAGACGTCCGAGTTCCACAAGTAACGCGTTATGGGCGAGGCCTTACACCATTTGACTACGAGCGCTGTTTCGTTGTCATTGCTGGAATGGGAGGTCTTCCCCATGCCTCATCACTGGAAGTCAAGACAAGCACGAACAGCAAAACGATTTAAGGAAAAAAAAGAAAAGAAAAGGAAGGAAAAGACCCCGTTAAAAATGCAGGCCAGTGTGGTGGCTTGCATCTGTAATTCCAACACTTTGGGAGGACAAGGCAGAAGAATCGCTTGAGGCCGGCGGTTTGAAACCAGCCTGGGAAACACGGAGATCCTTGTCTCTGTTAAAAAAAAAATTAAAAAATATGTATCTACTTTAAATTAGCCAGCCACGGTGGCGCACACCTGTAGTCCTAGCTACTCTGGAGGCTGAGGCAGGCGGATCACGTGAACCACCCAGGAGTTAGAGGCTGCAGTAAGCTATGATGGCCATGACATCCTGGGCAACGGAGCAGGGCCCTGTTTCTTAAAAGAGAAGTCATATCCTTCAACGGCTAATACGAATTTTGCCCCTTCTTAAAACAAGGCCAAGGTGGTAAGTCACGTGTTAGATCGGATGCACTTGAAAAACGAAGAGTTAGCCGGGCTCGGTGGCTAGCCTGTAATCCTGCGCCTTTGGGAGGCTGAGGTGAGCGGATTGCCTGAGCCCGCGGGTTCAAGACCCGCCTGGGCAACTTGGTGAGACCTCGTCTCTACAATAAATCAAAAAATTAGCAGGGCGTGGTAGCGCAGGCCTGTAGTTCCAGCAACTCGGAAGGCTGAGGCAGAAGGATCGCCGGAGCCCAGCAGGTTGAGGCTGTGGTGGCCGAGAGCGGCCGCTGCACTCAAGTCTGGGAGACCGAGTGAGACTCCAACTCAAAAAAAAAAAAAAAGAAAAAGAAAAACGAAGAGTTTAGCCTTGCAGTCATTATTTTGGACTTTATTTTTATGTTCCCTCCAAACAGTGGTGGGGGGAGTTTTGGAGCTGGTGAGTGCCTGTGTGCATCCAGGATTTTGTTCTGTGGGCCTAAAAGCATCTCCATTTAGCCACCAGCCAGGGTGATCCTGACACAAGGGCCCAGCCACACTCTGCCCTGCGCTTGCCCCGCGCTGGCCGCAGTCACCACAGATCTTTTTTCCTAAGCGGGGACCCTCCCCCAAGCAGAGGCTGCTCTGCTCTGCCCAGCTGCTCCCATGGCCTCTTCCAAGAATGGGGGCACAGCTGAGAGGTGAAAGCATGAAGCCACACGCCGTGGTCACGCCCTGCACTGAGGACAAGAGGCATCCTGGCAGCCGTGGGTCAAGCTCCCTCCCCCCCCCAACTGCCGGTGCTTTGTGACTGACACTTAAACCTTTAGCCAGGCATTCCCCACAAGCCAATCATAGTGCAGGCCCTCCTGCCTCCTACACTCGGACATCTGGGATAGCTTACTTTTGCCAGTGCTTTGGTGGACAATTTAAACTTTGGATTAATTTGTCCTGGTTCATCATGGCCAATCATTACGTATTGTTGAATAAAAGCATATACTGTTCATTGTTCCTCTTCTCCCTGTCTTCAAACTAAAATAATGTTTGCATTCTGGGAAAACATATTCATCCCTACGTGAAATTGCAAGTTTTGAAATTGCAAACATTAAGTAACTTTTTATTGATAACCAAAAATAATTATTGAATAGGAACTGTTTTACTTTGCAGATACATTCACAGCCAAGACATCTCTCAACACACCAACTCTTAGATGGAGTTTAGATGCAAAGGTGCTGTCTATATGTTTGGTAAGTAATTTGCTTTTCCCCATTTAAAAGGAAAAAAATTACAGCAATGTATGATACTATGAAGCAATGAGTTAATGAAATTAGGGCCACCGCAAAACTGAAATGTGGACAGTGTAAACCTGGACTGCTTTCTGGGTGAGCAGAAAGTTTTTATGTGATATTTTTGTTTGATTTTGAGTTGGAGCCTAGGCTGGGGTGGCACGCTCATGGCCACCCCAGCGTTGGGCTGAGCGGATCCTTCCGCCTCAGCCTTCCAAGGACCTGGAACTACAGGGGCGTGCTACCACACCCAGCTATTTTATTTATTGTAGAGATGAGGTCTCGCTAAATTGCCCATGCTGTTCTTGAACCCATGGACTCAGTCAATCCCCTTGCTTCTGCCTCCCAAAGTGCTGGGATTACAGGCTTGAGCCACCGCGCCTGGCCTTATGTGATATTTTTAAAGAAAAAATTTACATGCATTTTGAGAAAGAAACACAATTAGTTGATTTATTATTATTATTATTTATTGTAGAGATGAGGTCTCGCCAAGTTGCCCACGTGGGTCTTGAACCCACGGGCTCAGGCAATTCACTCGCCTCAGCCTCCCAAAGTGCTGAGATGACAGACTGAGCCACCGAGCCTGGCTAGTTGATTTTTTATGTTAAAAGTCACAGTAACAGTCAGTAAATACAATAAGAAGATGTTCAGAGCCGGGCTCGGTGGCTCAGCCTGTAATCCCACGCCTTTGGGAGGCTGAGGTGAGTGAATTGCCTGAGCCCGCGGGTTTGAGACCCGCCTGGGCAGCGAGACCTCATCTCTACAATAAATAAAAAAATCAGCTGGGCGTGGTGGCTCATGCCTGTAATTCCGGCTACTCGGAAGGCTGAGGCGGAAGGATCGCCAGAGCCCAGCAGGCCGAGGCTGCGGTGGCCGGGAGCGGCCACTGCACTCCAGTCTGGGCGACAGAGTGAGACTCCAACTCAAAAAAAAAAGAAGATGTTCAGTTATGGCATTCGTGATAATTATAATTATTGAAGGGGTTTTTGTATGCCAGACACTGTGCTCAATGTTTTACACAAATTATTTCTTTTAAATTTTTGCCAGAAATTCAAGCTTTTCATAGCACTACCTCGTTTTCCAGATAGAGAAGACAAGGCAAAGAAGGGTGAGTAAGTCAGAGAAATGACAGAACCCTGTGTGTGAGTGGGTCCCTTTCGTTCTGAGAATGATCGCTTCCTGTCTTTTCCTGTTCCTTCTAGACTGGGAATTGAACCGGAACCTCACCCTGCTCTTCCTTTTTTCCAAGTCCTAGGTGTTCAGATTGGACATGACTTTGGGGGCCAAGGGGGTTTGTCCTGAAACAGCTGACCTTCTTGCTCTATCTGCTTCCTCCTCTCTCCAGCATGACTTTGAACCTATGGAGCCAGCAAGTGTGAGCACACAGGCATGCACACGCACCGATGGCTTCTTGTCAGAGTCAGCTGGAGAGCTCTCTGCTATCCGGTTCGTGTTAATGGAACGGCCGCTGGTCCAAGTGCTTCCTATAAAAATGAAACTCTGGGAAACCAGATCACCTGTTTTCTTAGGGAAATGGCGCTTGCAAAATGAACTTTTCCTGTGTTTCTTCAGGGAAATCACACGTCCATTCATTCAGGGCCTATGGAAAGCCAGCCACATCCTAAGTCCTACAACTTCCAGGCTAGTTTGAGGAATAACGGTTCAACTTATGACGTGTCTGGTTATCAGGAAGTTTCTTCTTCTAGTTTCCATCTTTCCAACCCTTTGGCTTGTATATTATGTCATCTTCAAAACTATTCTGAACAGCATGCAGGTCTAATTCTAGAGATCATGAAAGGCTGGGTGATTTCCTCCATGTCTATACTGGTTGTGGGAAAGTTAAAGTTAGACTCAGTTGCCCTCACAGGCCTGCATCCTTCTCCGACCACACACTGCTTAATCTTGCATCTGCGTGCGGGGATTGAAGTGAGCGGTCTACAGTGGCTAAATATGGAGACGTCCTCTAGCTACCCAGAGGGCTTTTGTGTGTGGGCTCCATCCTTACCGTAGACCTCTCATGAAGCACCACTCCCCTGCTGCTGAGAATCTTGTAAGAATCGTTTCCTACGGGTATTCTTAAGTGTGTTTGTTGGAAGTATGTGGCCGCATAAAAATAACTTCATTCACAATCACATATGCGTGAGCTTAGGAAATTCAGGACGCAAGCAACAAAGATCGTGGACTACCACTCTTAAATTCACACTTGCTGTAGATTGCCCTTTAACAGAACTCTTCACCAGAAACCAGAAAAACAGTCGGTATTTTCTTATGTTATTATCGTGCTGATTACGCCAGAAATTCTTCCTGTTTTGACATCTCAGTGAAATGCTTGCCGTTTAAACTGATGTCGCAAGGCCCGTGGACCAGACGATTTTCCTGACTCCAGACAAAAGAGACATTCAAAAGTTACACTCATTTGGCAACGTGTAAGCTAGAAACACACATATGTTTTCAAAAATCACCAAATACAAAGAAGTCAATGCTAATATTTGTATTATGATTTTTCTTCTTCTATAAAGGTGCCCTGGAAGGTGGTTCATTGCTCTGAAGAAAATGTGGATTTTTACATGGGGAGTCTGTAAAACTTTGAAAATAATAAATCATTCCTCTTTTCTAAAGGGAATGTTGCCAAAAGATGTTTGGGTACCTTGTGAAGAATATGTCTTTCTTCTCTATGGGTACGTCCAGCTCATCTTGATAGATTGTCGGCTAATTCTTACCTATTATTGATGTTGACACTTTTTTTGGCCACCAATAGTTGATTTCTTTTTAATAGAAGCTCTTACCATATCAAAGGAATATTTTTTAAAGGGTAGATTCTTCTTTAACCAGCACCATTTTATATACTAAATTCAGATAACACATAACTGCATGTGAATTTGTGCACGTTTACTCATAGGTATATATAAACCACGCATCAACTCCATGTGCATTTGCCTTCTTGTTTGAAAGACCTTTTTTTAAAAAAAAAATATTATTTCTACCATCACTTTGCTTCTAGTATTTTCCTCTTAGCTTCCATTCGTTACCTCAGAATTTCCTGCTGCCAAACAAAGACATAAATTAAAAATAGTCCAGTTAATGTTGTTTTGAGGTTGGGGAGAAATCATCGTGCAATACAGCAAGCAACCAGAAAACACATCGCCTTAGAAAGTCTGAAAAAACTCTCCCACATCTTTATAATAAAAAACATATACATAGATATAAAAAGAAAGTCTAGAAAACTGAACACAACAAATAATGTTTAAACAAAACTTTGTGTTTTGTTTTTTTTTTTTGAAAGCTACTCAGATGATGAACAATTTTAAAGCCTTTTTTTTAAAAAGTACCAAACTGTACAAACCAGACCCTGGGATGAGAAAACCCGACCACCTTGAAAATCCTGGGATTCTTAAAGTCAAGTACGAGTAAGGAAACTAGCCACAGAGTCTCTACTGACTGTTAGGCTAAGACGCCAGGGTGTATTCTGGCAGTACGAGGTAAAAAGGTATTGAAGTTTAACATTCAACAAAAGGAAAGCTGCACAATGCTACCAAATTGTGCCTTCGTTGAGAAGGTATAGAGGAAAGAAAAAAGCTATAAAAGTCATTGATATTTGAACCAAGGAAACCCCTGTCTGGAAAAGATCGGGTGCCAATAAACCATAATCCTGCAGGAGTTCTGAGGATTAAAAGAGAGTTTGGCCTGACACATGATTAAGGAGGGCTGAGTCGCCACAGTTTAGATAAGTAAAATATTGCTAAAGACTAGTAGAAGAACTGCCCTCTGGGTTACGAAAATGTGTAATTACTTATAGAAGTGAGTAATCGGTTAGCATAAAAGAAGGGACATGCTTCATTTTTTTCTTACGATAAAGCTGTGTTAGAATATTAGAAAGGGAAAAAGTTTACAGCACCCAATGTTTTCTGCCCGGAAATTTCTCTCTGATTTCCACTCAATTCCAAAGATTTTTTTTCTTCTTTAACTTCACTAGCATCTATCTGGCAACTCCACACCAACTAGAAATGAATGGCTTTGCCCTGTGTTAAAAGAGAAAGGTTTCTTGCAAGCACGTGTGACTTGTCCAGTGTCCTCCTTTCTTGTACTCCTGGCATTTTGTGAAATATTATCTATGTTCTTCCGTGGGGAACAGGCCTTGCCAAGGGGGTCAACGTGCTCAGTCACCAGGAAGGCACCTTGTCCTGAGAGCTGGAAACACCTGGAAATCCAGTCTGTTCCCTGCTCAGAGTAGCACAGAACAGTGTGTGTATTTTTAATTCACTATTTAAAAATTCAAATCAATCATCATTAAAAGACAGCATTAAAATAGTAACTATATTTCCTTTTAAATTGTATTGTATCCTAATGAATGTTTGATTTATATTTATGGGGTACATTGCATTGGCTTTATTTTCTATATTAATAACTCTAAAACCAAGTGCAGAGATGACACAAAAACATTTCTGACATAAAAGTAATGACCCTTTGCATGTCGGATAGGTCATTATTTTGAATCACTCTTTCCTCATCAATCAAAGAAATTGAGTTATCGTGACTAATTCTCCATCCACTTTGGGTCTAAAGATAGCAGACATTCAAATTTAAAAATCGAAAAGCAAATTAATGATTTAGGTGTCTGGTCGACGTGATATTTAACAACCAGATGTCTGGTTAAACTTTCTGGTTTTGCTAGACTCACATGGAAAATTGTAGATGCCTTCTAAATCTAATCAAAGATCGATTTGACTAAAACATTTGCTCTGGAACTTGCGTTATAGATTTTTGAATGCTTGCATCGAGCAGAATTAACCGGAGGCCTTTACAAATCATGCTTTATGCTGCACTAAGACAGGAGGAGCCCTAGCCTTTATCTCCCTCAGCTCCTGATGTTGTGCCAACTCCCTTCCTACCTGTGGGCTGCGTCCTCAGGGTCAGATGGGGAAGGATGCTAGATCACACAGTCAGTTGAAGGATAGAGCATGTGCACGTGGGTGTTCCCATCTCTCCTCATCCCACGCCCCAGATGGTTTGTTCTTTCACACACCTTCTCTCTCATTTCCTGTTGAGCCCATCTAGCACCGTCAGCCACTGCAAGAGACACCTTTTGCAAATCCTTTCAGTCTAGTGACTACGGTCACTTAAAAATCACCTAGCGAGCAATCTAGATTAAATAGTCTAGATATGTCCTGTGTGACTCTAATGCAAATTCTCTTCACTTAGGAGCATAACATTTTCAGGCAAAACATGGTCAACTGTAAAGCTTTAGTAAATATCCTCAAGGTTTCCCATGATCGGTTGATGATTCATTTTCGAAGCCCGTATGACTAATGGGATTTCATTGCAGATTTAACATTTTTGTCTTTTGTTTATCTTCCAACTCTTCTGGGGATACTTTGGAAGCTTTCGGCACTATTCTGTTTTTCAATCGAGTGCTATGTAAAGGCTAATCAATTTTGGACTTAAAATTGTGGTCTCATACCTGAGGTGTAAAATGAAGACATATACCATTTCATTTTATGAGGATGCTATGTTACCACTTACTCAAACTCTACAATAATATGCATATATCCATTTTGAGTAAGACTTTTGCTCTTCTTATAGTCTTAAAGCTTTTAGGAATAGTGACTATATATCCCAAATCAAAAATCAGAGTATGTGATCTCAAAACTAATATGCTCATGAGGACAAAGGGACAGCCTATTTTATACCTCACGAGGTCTTCAGAAATCGAAGATGTGTGGTATTTATTCATCCACTGTGTAGCACTCTGCTGCCTTTTGCAGTTCATTCCCACAAAAGGCCTCCTGACGGCAAAATCTCCTGTTGTCTGTTGGTCGTTGTTATGTTACAGCAGAAATGAAATATAAGGGATTCATTCAACATTCATAAGCCCACAGAGGTATCACCATACTCTTGCACTTAAAAAAGACTTTTGCACATCTAGTCGAAAGCACTGATCATAAATACCTTTTTTAAAAAATTGAAATGTAAGTTATTCTCCCAAAGTCTGTGGAAAAGTGCAGTGTCTCACTGGAGAGCACGAGGTCTTCTCAAACACGGGAGCCCTCAGTGTTGCCTCTTGCTGTGACTGCCTGTCAGTCCACTGTGTTTTCACTTGGGGTTGATGCTACTTTTTTTTCCAAAATCATTTTTGTCTAATAGCGTCCCATGATATAGTCTAATATATGTATTTGCGCTAGGAAATTGTCCCTTCATCACCATTAAGTTGAAGATATTAAATATAATATAATTTGAACATAGGTTGGTCAAGCCTCTGTGTTAGACTGCCTTACCCAACACATGAAGCAGTCAAGTGGCGGGACTGGCCGTCCCCTGCAGGCAGTGACCTGCTGTTTCTTGCCAATTGAAGTCCGTTTGTGTGTTGTTGCTCTTACTGCCGGTATATTGTCCTCAGAATGCCATCAAAGCTGTTGAATTCCCTACAGTTTTCTGGGGTTTTTTTATGTGTTGCGTTGTTCCAGAATAAGATATTTATTCCTTGGAGAGGGAAGAGGGGAGGGAGGAAGAGATAATCTGTTGTTGAGAAGCTCACTAACCACGATCAGACAGGATTTAGGGATCGGCTCAAACCCTAGCCCAAAAGTAGTCAGTTCATTTTGCTTATAATAGGTTGTAATTCAGAGCAACTGGGACCTAGGAAGAAACTGGGTTGTTCCGCCGGTCCAGAGATGCTAAAGATCAGTTGCCCACGATCCTTTAACCTGTGGCAAGGCTGTCTTAGTGAATGTCACATCTTCCCTATTACTCATTGCTTGGGAAAAAAGTCAGTGACTGACCCGGAAACAACTGGGTGCATTATTCTAAGATGAAGAGATTAAATCACAAGGCTGAGGGTTGCATACGGGAACCCTGGGGATGGACATTTTTTTTTCCTCATTTTTGAAATTGATTCTTCTAATGTGAACTTATGACAATTAGTCCCTTTAGAAGAAGCTCATTTTTAATTTCATGTGGCCATAGTCAACTCTTCAAGATTGAGCCTCAGGGAGGGGGGAAAAAGTGAGATAGTTAATACAAATCTATGTTGAGGAATCACATGGGGTCAGAAAGATGGGGACCATCGAGAGTGGCGCCCACAGTACAGATTAATGAAGGGCACAGCTTTGGAGAAATACTTCAAAGTGCGGGACTGGCAAGGGACACGTGCAAGGTTATGACAAAAGGGTAGGCTAGGAGAGTGGACTGGGCAGTTTTAAATGATGTCAATATGTAAACATGCCTTAAAGCATGCCCTGCGTTTTGTTGGCACTCAGCGCTAGCTAACTCTTCTGCAGGAGCTATACTGAACCTGACACTTAGGTGTGGGGGCCTGCAAAGGTGGAGGGAGGGGCCCAAACCACGTGGCTCTCCTCCTAGCCATCAGGCCCCTGGGGCTTCAAATGCTGCTCTCAAATTCAGACTTCAGGAGTTCTCTCTCAGAGTGTCCACTTGGAGACTGAGGCACATTGGCAGATTTCAAGTTCCACCTGAACTCAAAGAGAGGCATATACCACCTCACCGTCCTACAGCCAGCTGCAGGTGACAGGTGAAACCACCAGCAAATATCTGCTTGTAGATCTGGAACTGCTGGGGCAGCACCAGGAACTTTGAGTCCCGAGGAGTTTGCAGGGCCCCTTGAGCGGTCCTGCCCATGGGCAAAACTGGCCAATTATCTGTGAGCTTTATAGCAAGAAAGATCTCTGAAGCCAAAGAAGGCATGCTTCCAGGATGGAACTCCCTTCCTCATTAAAACACCACATAAAACTATCTGAGTAAGTTCTGAATCCAGAAGCGACCTCAAAGAGAACCCAAGGCCGATGAGAGGTAGCCTTACTAGCAGCCTCTGATTCTTTCCCCTGACCATTGGCTTTCCGTAGGGTTCTGTCACTCTGATGACTACTGCCAAGTTCAAGTTCCCTGGTCACCAGAAGATTCACATCTCAAAGAAGTGGGGCTTTACCAAGTGGAATGCGAAGACACGGTGAACGTATTTGATGACATGGCTGAGAAGCAGCTCATCTCAGATGTCTGTGGGTCAGATAAATTTCCAGGCATGGTCCCTAGACAAGCGACTGGCCCTGCACCTCCAAGGGGCTTCCACTGTCCTGCCTCCCCGTATGCCCACCATTAAATCCTACTTCCCGCCAAAAAAAAAAAAAAATGTTGGCCTATGTGTAACCAAACCCTTCCTTTGTCCTAAGTAGAGACATGTAGAATTCTCAAAATTACTGTGATTCAATACTAAGGAAAAACGAACAGGCAGTCATCACAGCAAGCTGGGTCTCATCAAGTCACATTTCCACAGTCTAAGTTCTTGATCCTAAAATCAAGCATCCCCAAAGACTGTACTATTTCCTGCTGTGAAATTTTTTCCTCCCTCCTCCCCATCCTGCCAGCTCTTTAGTCAGAATTTTCTATCTGCCATGTTGTTTCTTCACCTTTCCAGGTATAGCAAGTGTTCAAACAATGGGCTGACACAAGACAGCAATAGAGCTGACCCGCTGTAACGAGGGAGGTGAAGAAAGACCTTCATACAGAGAAAATAAGACGTGGACCGAAGAGTAAACACACGCCCATGAAAAGTTGGGCAAACAGTGCTTCTGGCAGAGGGAGCAACTTCTTGTACCCACGGGAATGAATCTGTGTCCCAGAGGAACGGAAATAGGGTCTGTGGAGCTAAAGTGTGAGGAGGGAGTGAGATCACGTGAAATTATGCTGGAGAGAAAGTCAAAGGTCAGATCACGTGGGTCATGGAGAGAAGTTTGAAGATGCTTGGATTTTATTGCAAGGGTCAGAAGCCACTGACAGCTTCGAGCACGGGAGTGACATGATTGGATTTACCTTTTGAGACAAATTGATGGAGGGCCTTGATGAGGGAAACACAGATGAAGGGAGACTCATTAATAAGATGCAGATACCTGAGCAAATGATGCTTTAATATCATTTAATAGGATGTAATATTTCCTCCCCTGCAGGCAACTTCTTTGAAAATATCCTAGACTTAGACCACTGTTTGTCAAACTGTGGGTCACAACCCACCAGGGTTATACAGACGTGTTCGTGGTCTTGACCAGCGATATCTGTGAACTAGAATAATGCACAATAGAAAGCATCAGAGGCCAGCACATCATTTCATAATACTTCCTTTCAGTTGTTTTTCCTGTTTTTGTACATAAAGGCGTGCATGTGCAAATGCTGGATGGTGCTGTGAATTTGCTTCTCTGCATAGTAGTCAAACAGACACTTGCCTAGACTAAAGTGGCGGTGGTGGACACAGAAAGAAGATAAGGATGCCTTCAGATACTTGGAAATGGAAGAGATCACTCAAGAAAAGACATAAAAAGAGAGGAGACAGAGTTCTGCAATTTATTTCATATTGTGTATTACATTCTGGGTCAGGCTCGGTGGCTCAGCCTGTCATCCCAGCACTTTGGGAGGCCAAGGCAAGTGGATTGCCTGAGCCTGCAGTTCGACACCCACCCAGGCAACTTGGCGAGACCTCGTCTCTACAATAAATCAAAAATTAACCAGGTGTGGTGGTGCGTGCCTGTAGTTCCAGCTACTTGGAAGACTGAGGCGGAGGGATCGCCAGGGCCCAGCAAGTCAAGGCTACAGTGACCGGGAGCATGCCACTGCACTCCAGTCTGGGCGACAGAGTGAGACTCCAACTCAAAAAAAAAAAGTATTACATTCTTATGTTTGTGCCCCTCCTGTTCCTTAAAAAAAAATGTTTACAATAATTTGAGTGTGGTAAAACTATCATAACAAAAGAATTATTAACTTGGAGAAATGACATATAAGCAGCCATTTTTTTCTGAAACGTGTGTATTTTAAAAATTGATGGCTACCATTAGGTAGCTCTCTGACCTCTCCATTTAGTGTTAGTTTCCTGGGTCATCAACATATCCCTAGCACAGTTTGCAAGAAAGTCTAGGATATTGTCCAAGAAGTTGCCTGCAGGGAGGAAATATTAAATCTTATGCCTCTTCAGTCTTCATTCCTGCTGAAGAATGTTCCTTGTTGCTAAACTTCTTCACTATGCATTCTCATCTCTGCTCAGCTGGATGTACACAGACTTCACTATACAATGTGTTCCAAAATCGGCATTATTGCCAAAGTGAGGAATAAACACGTACAATGTGCTGGACTGAATACCACGTTTGTGGTTTATTTTATCTCGTGTTAGATACAATTACCTGTCTTAGAAAAGGTCATCTTCATGAGTCTCTTTATCCTTATGTACTTGAGCACATTGGATTTAAACTACTATTGGGGTACGTGACTGATCTGATGAGAGCATAGATGAATAATAAATAGATGAAAATCAGAAACTCCCCTTAGAAAGAAAGGGTACCTGTCATGGGCAATTAGCAGATGCAGAAATCCTTTAATTATGAAGCATGCCCTTACCTGAGGAACTTTATGCTCTGCTGACGAAAGGCTACATCTAATCACCGGCCTTCTCCTTTTACACACGCACAGACACACACTCACAATCGATGAACGTGTTAAGACCCATGTGTTCAAACAACCCACTTACAAATTGCTAGATGGGCTAGCATGAATGCCTCACTCCCTCCACCATTTGAAGAAAGCAAGTTTGCTGTTCCATCAGCTTCTTCCTGGAGTCCTTAACGACATCAGTGCTGACAACATGCCTCTCCTCACCCCCTTTTCAGCAGACACCAGCCTTGCTCTGGGATAGGGGACTACCAAGGCTGTAGTTGTATTTCACTAGTGGACTCCTACAGCTTTTCAGAGTCAAAAGAAGGAGTCTCTAAGGGTGGAAAATCAGATGACAGTGGAAACTACTGTAGTTGCCACTCAAGATGGCTTCGGCAGTGTTTCTCCAACCAGACCGCGCAGGTAACTGCATATGCTCACTGTCTGTGCATTTTGATAGAGCCATTCGGAAAGCCACTCCCAACCTGACTAGCTGTGCTGCTGACTCTACTGTAAATCCATCCCCGTGCTAGACCAACCACAGCATTTCAGCAAGTAGGGAGCTGAAGACAGGGCAGCATTGTCATCTTCAATCCGTTTCTCCATTCTCAAACCTCACAACGTCGGACCTTTCTGCAGAATTTCAGTTTACTTTTGATTATTCATTAAGGAAGTCTGGTACACAGAAAAGCTTCCTCTTTGCGTAGATAAGCCTAACAGGCTAACAGTTTTTGGGGGTAAGTGAGATTAATTATCAGGAAGCTGTTGATAGTTCATTGCTGACCTGTACAAACCTGGTAAGAATGAGATCAGCTAAAATAATAGAGTCTATTTAAAGTTTGGATCATATAAGACGTCATTCAGGATCGCATTATTTCAGTAAAGAAAATATTGCAGAGAGCTCTCCTTTTAAGAGAAAATAGTTTTTCTGCTGGGACGCTTCCAAACCGCACCATTGCAAAACCTAAACACTTCAAACCATCGAATGCTAATGTTTAACTGTCTGGCTCTCGTGGTCTTGCAGACCTTTCCCTCTTGGTAATTGACTTTTGTTGCAATCAAGGTGTCACTTGGCTTTGAATCCCGATTTTTTCCCTTTGCTGGGCAAGAAGTACTTTGATTGCCTAGGGGTTAATTTTTGACACCCTACGTAATGGAGAGCGTATTCCCCGTGTTCTTGGTGATGAAGAGAAGTAGCAATCAGCATTTTACTAGAGTTGGGGAAAACAGTAAAGGGCGGGCCGAGCCCAAGGCGTAATTATGAAATGCCTGAAAGTTTGAAAGCCTTTGCCTCTTGGTGTGGCCTTTAACTCTTTGTGTGCTGTGATCTCTGCTCCCTCCAGGACCGACTGGGACGGTACACGTTTCATGGTGCGGCATATGGCCTGACGCACAGTCAATGTCCAGGAGCTGGCAGGTCATTGCAATCATCCCCATCATCATTTTCTAAGCCACAGGACGGAGGGACTTCTCATCCGTTAAGGTATCCCTTCTGATTTGAGGCAAAGCTGCTTGTATGAACATTTGCTTTTCATTTCATTCCCCAATACTGAAAAACTTACCAAACCCAAAGGAATGTGCCTCTAATTCTAGCATTCAAGGCCACCACCACGGGAGGTGGAGTAGAGCTGTGGTCATGGTCTTGGGTAGGGGAGAGGCTTCCCTCCTTTGCTGTGATGACAGCTGTCTGTTTATTAGACTAGCCTTGCTGAAAAAAAAAAAAGATGATAATATGAGTCAGGCCTGGGAGCGGATAGCTTCCACCAGAGCTAGAGATCCCATATCCTGGTCCCGTTCCCAAACCACTCCCCTGGAAACCCACCGATCTGCATTCTTCCACTTCTTTCCTGCCAGCAGCACTGGCTGAAGTGTCCCATTACTCAGTGCCTTCATAAATGCTTAGTGACAGGGGCAGGTACGGGATTTGTGGGATCTGAAGCCTGGGTAATGACAGGGACACACTCTAATAGAATACCACAATCGTAAATAATAAATACAAATGTGGGTGTTTAATTTAAATAAAATGATTCACCGTAAAGTATTGTTAATTTGTTGGTTTGTTTGTGTACTTGAGTTAGGGTCTCACTGTCTCCCCCAGACTGGAGTGCAGTGACACAATCACAGCTCACGGCGGCCTTGACCTCCTGGACTCGGGTGGTCTCTCTGCCTCAGTCTCAGGAGTAGCTGGGACTACAGGTTCACAACACTGCTCCCCGTTAAATTTTCGGATTTTTGGTAGAGATGAGGGCTCACTCTGGTGCTTAGGCTTGTCTCGACCTGCTGGGGTCACGCAATCCTTCTCCCTCAGCCTCCCAAAGTGCTGGAATTACAGGCATGAGCTGCGCCCAGCCCAAAGTCTACAAAAAGTTGACACATGGGCTGGGCATGGTGGTTCATGCCTGTAATCCCAGCACTTTGGGAGGCCGAGGCAAGAGGAATCCTTGAGCCCAGAATTTCAAGACCAGACTGTGCAACGTGGCGAGACCATGTCACTACAAATTTTTTTTTAATTTAGTCAGGCGTGGTGGTTCATGCCTGTAGATCTGGCTACTTGGGAGTCTGAAGAGGGTGGATTCCTTCAGAAGTGCTTGAGATTAC